>VZSC01019622.1:401063-459222 GCA_013398225.1 Steatornis caripensis
TCCTTCTTGCCCTTTTTGAAGATTGGAGTGACATTGGCTTTCCTCCAATCTTCAGGCACCTCTCCTGTTCTCCACGACTTTTCAAAGATGATGGAGAGTGGCCTAGCAATTACCTCCGCCAGCTCCCTCAGCACACGTGGATGCATCCCATCGGGACCCATCGATTTGTGCGTGTTCAGTTTGCCTAGCTGCTCTCTAACCCAATCCTCATTGACCAAGGGCAAGTCTTCATTTGTCCGTGCTTCCTCTCTTATCTCCATTATCTCTCTTATCTTATTTCCTCTAGCAGCATACCATTTCACATATGGTTACACATAACCTGAAGCTGCAATCTATTTTCCCTCCCAGCGAGCTCTTCAGCACGCAGCACGCGACATGGTTTCTCTTCCCCAGCGCGCCAGTATAGCAGGCACCCTCCCGTGCCATGTGAAGGCCCCTCCAGGCCGGGAGCGGGGTGAGGTGCTCCTGACGCCTAACACCCCTCACTTCTTGCCAACCTCCTAGGCAGCCACAGACCTGACCAAGGGGTTTTGGTCAGCAGGGACTGAGAACTGCCGGGCAAGATGGTTTCAGGGTCTGCCTGCATAACCGACAGAAGCAGGGGGCAGTGGTACACGGAGCCGCTGGCGGACACCCACGCGCCGCTTCTCCTGGCCACCATCGAGCTCCCACCACCTTCATGCCCCTCCCTCGGCAGAGCTGCCACCATCGAGGCTCCGCATGCGCAGGGCGGAGCCGCCCTGAAGCGGGAAACGTGGGCATGCTGCGAGCGGCATCTCCTGTGAGGGGGCCGGCGACAGCCGCCGACCCGCGCCTTAGATGCCTCTTTCCCGTTTCGGCGGCCGTAAAGCTGGCAGCGCAGGAGGCGGGAAGCGCGAGGCGCCACGCGCCCACCTCACCGCCTGACCGTCACGCTGTGAGGCGTCGCGCGCGGCACCCCCTGCGCTCCTTCCCGCCCACTGCCGGCCCGGCCCGCGGAGCCTCCGCTGCCCGCTCCTTCCCTCAGCCCCTCGGCCGGTGCTTCCCGGCTCCCCCCGTGCAGCGGCGCGCTCCTTTCGAACGCAGGGCTGCGCTGTAGCCGTGAGAGGCACTGCGGGCAGTAAGGCTCAGCGTCCCGTGCGGGTGGTCACGGGGTGGAACCGAGGAGCCCCCATAGTTAACTTGGAAATGAAAGCACTCCTGCAGTCGGTGCTACCTCAAGCATAAATCTTCCCTCTCTCCGCACAGGTCTTCCACAGCAGCTCGTGACAAAGCACTCGCTCACTGGAGAACCGTCCTGTTGGTATAACAGCCCGAGCAATGAATCCTAGCTTACAGAAGCTGACAAGATGGAAAGTTACACACTTATTTAAAGCTCAGACTTGATGATACACAAGTAGTCACCTGGCAAACAGACCTGCCACAGCCTTAAAAGGTAGAGTGCTCTTTGTGCCTCATTTATGGTGAAAAAGTCTGCTTCTACACACTTTTAGCCAGTTTAGCCAGCTAGCATTACTTGCATTTCAAACCATGCGACATGCTGTTGCTTCCCCCCATCCTCTATAACTGCCATAGAAAAAGCCTTGGAGGGCCCCAAAAGTGTCCCGATTAAAAATGAAGTTCTTGAATTAAGGATATTCTTATGGATCTTTATATAGACAGCATCTGTGTCTTCCCCTTCTACCATCTGTAGAAAGCAAGAGGTAGTGAATAAAGGAGAAAAGAAAGCAAGAGGAATATGAGATCTGGGTCCTAGCAGTCAATGTTGTTCTCATAAATGTTCCTGTCTAACCAGTTACCGTAAGTAACTACAAGTCAATGTCTACCATCTATTTAAATATCCAGAATTAGATTCACAGGTAGCGTGCCTATAGCAAATGCATTTAACAGTGCAAAAGAAAACAGAAAGGCAGGAAGTGTCCCTTCCACATTCTCTTTTAATGCCTGCAGGCCTGCCTGGGCATCAGATGTAGCAGGTGGAGGGAAGATGAGAAATAGCTGCTTATTATTGCCAATTCATGAGTAGCATTAGCACAATTGGCTAACTTGGCAAGCTCCTGCTCAAATATGAGCAAAACTAAAATTACTGTTTCCCCCTTACTAACCAGACTTCTGGACTAGTTTCATGGTAGAAAACACTATTGACAGCATTTTTTAGAAAAACGTTTTTACTAATTGTGACTTACAAGCAGTTAATAAATTCAGCATATTGGAAAATTACCTGTTATGTATTTCCATGTAAACAGTTAGAACTAAGATGACCTTAGAGACTAGACACAAAGAAAAGAGCAAGTGCAAAGTATGTTTTGTGCTAAAATATCACAAACATTCTGAAAGAATGAACAGTGCAAAAGAAATTAAAGTTACATTTATTCCTACACAGGTACCTTCTAGTCTGGTTATTCTTTAGACAAGCTTTTGTGAAAGTCTGCAGCCACATACAAGCTATTAGAATTGATTAAAGAACATAGCTGTAGTTCAGTGCTGTAAGACCACCATTTAATATCTACATATGGATAATCCTTTTTACAGTGTCACAAGGGTATATATACACACTGAAGTACCCCTTGCTCAAGCAAGCTATGCCCAATCTCAAACAGCATAAAGCCTCATTTGCTGAGCTTACTTTCTGGCAGTGGCTTCCACTCTGACAACTTGCTCCATTCTCAAATTATGAAACAGTTTTGCTTTCACCTATTGTGGTATGAAATGCTTTGTCTATAGAGTAAGGAGCAGCAACAGGGCTGGGCATGGTCTGTAGTAATACACCCCCATTTGAGAGTGCATGGCTTACCAATTTTTATAATCTTGATATTGTCAAGTTTTCTGATTGCTGGAAAGTTGCATACAGTAAGTGTCATTGTTATGCTGGAGTTCCTTAGAATTTACATTCAGTTGGTGAGATACACTGCATCTCAGGGGTTAGAATAAAAATTCAAGTCCCCTTAGCTCACCACAGCATGAATAGAGAGTAAGACATTGTAAGCGAAAGTAACACCAAGTTATATCAGATGTACTCTACAGTTTCTTCTTTTCTTGCAGGCTGTGCTGCACATTGAAAACTTGACTTCTACTTCTGAAGTAGATTCCTCCCCATGCTTTTCATCTGGTCTGATTCAGCTGAAGGAATTTAATTACAGCAGTTAACGTTTTCATTTAATCACATATACAAGGGACAAACAAGACTGTTTATACAGTTTGTTCACTGTTGGAAAAGCAATTGAGGCTTGTTTGTTGTTGCAGTGTTTAAGACAAACTAGAACTTGAGTATTTAGCTAGAAGTTGCCACCTTTTGCTTCCTTAGTGTTGCATGTGGTCTAACATGGGAATAGGTTATGAAATAAATGTTTGGAAGTTAGTCAAGCAAAGGACTGCTGGTTTCTACATTGCTAAATGACAGGGTCTGTTGTAGAAAATGAAAGGAGTGATTTCCTGTCATACATTTGTTTCCCTTCAGAGTTACTATGTAAAGTAAATCTTTAAGTCAGCAGCTATTTCTTGTGATCCTAGCCAGACAAGAAGTCATGAATAAGTCAGCTAGATAAATGAGATGGCAGATCTCTAAGCAACAGCTGTCAGCTGAAGACACTTGTAGCAGGATAGGGCAGACTGCTCCTTCATTTTCTCTCATTCCATCAGTTAGGCAGAAACCAGAAGGCTCTGTACTTTTAGAAGGCTTATCTAGTGCCAAGACTCTTCCATACTATTTAAGAGGAGCAGGAAGCCTATGCAGCAAAAAAAATATGCATTTCTGAAAGGAGGAAGGTATACTAAGATTATATACAGCTCTGTCTTTTGAAGGGTCCAAGAAGTCTTGTCATCACAGGGAGTCTCCACTGTTCTTTATGGAATACCTACCACCTTCCCAGTATCCAAATTCCTGCATGAGAAAGTGCACTGAAAGCATACGTTGTTAGCTTGCATTCACAGAAAATTGGACTCAAGACATGGCCTATAATCTTTATGTAGTGGTTTCTCTGTTCCCATTCATACTACTGTTATCCATTGTGGGAATGACAGAGGTGAAATGGTTTAACTCATTATAATGAGGAAACATTTTTCCCTCTGCCCTCTCAGGAAGATGGCCTGCTGGTTCAAAGCTAAGACCGAAATATCTAATTCCAGGAGGAGGTGAAGGGTTGCTATCTTCACTGAACTCTGGTACTCTACATGTGGATCATTCTTAGCAATACACACTTTCATTGTTCCTATAAACACTGAGTGGCAGGAGGAACATGCAATTCCAAATTTTGTCTTAAAATTCTTTGTAATCCCCTCATGGGTCTTTCAGGAGTCCCAACAGAATAGTTGCAACAAGAACCAAGTCCAAGATAAAATCACAGGAAAAATGAAAATTGCGTGATTCTGAAAATGCGCACAAGAAACCATCAGATGAATATTCCTTACTGCTTTTCCATCCTGCAGCGCTATGTCAGACAGCATTACCAACCACCAGGTGGATCTAATGAAGTCAGTATTCCCATTTTTATTGTTAATTTTTTTCTTCTTAAGCTGATATAGACCATAAACTCTCCTCTACCAACTTTGCTACCCTAGGAAAAACAGCCAAATTAAAGCTAAACAATGGGACTCTGTTGTCATCTATAAGTATTACCAGGAACAAAAACCCCAGTGAGGGTGAAGAGTTATTTAAGCTAAAGGGCAGTTTTATTATGAGAGCAAGTAGCTATAAACTGGGAATTATTCTAGGTTAGAAACTCACAGGCTTGAGAAGAGTTCTTGAACTAGACCTTGTATCTTAGTAGCTAGGCAAAAAAACCCCAGCTATTTGAAATTTAAAGCTCAAGTTTGAAAAGAATGCATGCTGTTTTCCTGCATTCGCAGAATAATTAGATTTAGTTTAGTCCTGTTATCATTTACAGCTTACTAACTTCTGGGCAAGCCAATATGCTGCCCTAAACTCAATGTGTGAACCAGTTACTTTATCTCTGCTGTTGCAAGAGCTCAGGATATTCACAATGCATTCCCTGGCTAAAGTAAGTCTTAGTCATTGCAAGTCTAAAATATCAGAAATTGTATCTCTGGTCATTTCAGTGCATGAGCAGAGAGATTTCCAGGTTGAATGTAAAGACTCTTATGATAAAAAATAGGGTATTTCACTAGTAACAAAAAGTGCAGAGCAAAACAAGTTATCAGTGCAATTGTACACATGCACTGAATGTAAAGCCTTACTCCATGAGATTCTTCAGGCTTCAGCAGCTGCTCTCAATTTTGTCCTACCAGCGTTCCTCCTGGAATTCTCCACTATTCTTTGTGGTAGAAGTTGCCTAATAGCAGGGAGCAAGGGCAACACTATCTTACCTACTTCAATAATCACATTAGCACTAAAGTTAACGTAACAGTGTTGTCTTGGATAGATAATAGTACTATTAAGTGAACATCATGGAAGGGCTAAGCCCAAACAAAACTCACAGTGGTTGATACAAAGTACCCCGGGAATATTTTGATATTTAGGGAAGAGGGCAGAGCAAGTATAGTTTGGGAATAGCTTCTTTACTGCATGACAGATTTAACACTTTTGTTGTCTGTCATAACATACTCCTTCCTTGCCTCGCACTTACTTCCGCTCTTCACCACAAAGCATTACTACAAAAACATTGGCCTTATAGAAGTTACTTGACTTTTCAGAACTTCTCCATACATTCTTCCCTCCTACAGCTGAAAGAAATCCCACAATACCACATTAATGAGGCTGTTAAATGGGGTATAATAGTTTATTATTTACTCCAAGAACCAGTCTTTGCTGTAAGTGACACAGCAGAGGCTGGACTCCTCCAAAAAAACCCAGAATTTAATTTAATTGTTCTCCCTCTGGGCATCATTAAAGAGGTATCATCACCTGCTGTGCTAGGTTTCCAGGATGAGATCTCTAGTGCATATCAACTCACAAGTCTGTTGAGTTCTGTATTATTTAGGAAGTCACACTACTGCAGGGTTTACCTTGCTTTCATTGCTGACAGCAGCCTTGAGCAGACCCTGTCCCTTCTGTAGCTGAAAACTCCGAGTTCCCATCTAAAATGGGGGTTCAGGAAGAACTGGGAACTGTGATATGGCCACTCAAAAAATAACAAGCTTCCTGAACACAACTTTATACTAAAGCAAAATTGGTTTGCTTAATGCTGCCTCCTGCTCTACCCAAAACATGGCAGATTTTAGAACATTTAACTTAAATTTTGATTTCTTAGTACAGTCAGGGGCATTCTCCATAGATGATAGATACTAGTTTATAAACCCAAGTTCACAACAGGCTTACAATTACCACAGAAGCTTCATCACATCTCATCCCCCTAGTCAGGTAGAAAACATTTCTTACCCTAAACAGATTTAATGAGACGAAACACTATACAAAAATTATGTAGACTTACAGCCTTCCTTTTCCCTGCCTACCCTACACAACCTTTAGTTCTGATCAGCATAAGCATCCACTATAACTGACCATTGTTCCCACCCAGTAAAAGCACACTCCCTACCAGCCACGTTCTGACTGCAGCTTACTGACAACAGACTCCGTATCTCAGTAACTGCGCTACAAGAATGCATAAACAATACACTGTTTGCGTAGAGGGAAAGGCAGAGTTTGCCTCCTTCCTTTTTCTTTTTGCTCTTGGATTTAATATCTTTAATTTCAATCCCACTTAAATTTTTCAACCATATAGCTTGTCAGGAGTACATTCTTCCCAAATGAGACTTACTACCAACTCACAGGACATCTTTAACATTGGTTACTTCACATTTATGTATTTACTTTGAAGCTTTTAGGAAAGAAATACAACTGTTCCCACTTTCATAACAAACAGGAGTAGAGATTGGTGCTGTCACATGGGTACCAGCATTCCAGAAACATTGCTACCCTTTTTCCATACAGCTCCAGCAAGTGCTTTGACATCTTTCTTGAAGAAAGGATGTAGATAAAATCATTTATTCTGATACAATGGCTACATTTGTTCTGATACAATGGTGATGATTCTGTGGTACAAAAACTCCACATAAAAGCTTTTGGCATAGATCTGCTTTATTCTCTGACAACTCACGTATGTACCATGTACACATCTAGAACTGGGCAACACAAATCAGACAAGGATGCTGTCAAATTTACTTTATTTCAGGTTGCTAATGATCAAGTTTCATCAAACAAGAAGTCTTATTTTCCACTTTGTCTCCATTTGGGAGATGTTTTTATAAACAAAAGTTTTTGCATAATGTGGAAACTCTGAGCCAGACAATCAGTATGATTCTCACACTAAATACATCTGAAACGTATTTTGGCAGGGGCAAAATTACTGTCTTCCAAGTACAAAGAAGCAAGAATCCTGCTGGTTTCAGCTGTCCCAGCTCCACCTTCAATTCGTTGTCCTCGCTTTCCAACTACAAGATTTTTTTTCTATAGCTTCAATTGCAGAAAATAATCCAGGTATACTTGAAGCATGCATACCACTTTTTCCTGCTTCTGTTCATCTAGAAAAAATATATACTTAAAAGTATCCTGCAAATATCCTGAAAAATTAAATATTTCAAACAGAAGCCTATGGTAAGGCTACCCAGACTTTTTTTATTTTTTAGGTACAGCCATGCACAGAAGCAGTGACAGCAGGGGAAACAACTGCTGATAACTCACAGCTCTGTGACAACCTTCATACCACTCTGAACTAGCTTGTTTACTAGTAATATGTATTTTCAACAGAGGGACTGCTCCTGAGCCATAACAACCAGCTAGCTGTTTGATTGCCACATTTTCTATGCAGGCCAACCGAAAATACTACAATGAAAGTTCTACACACATGCCATTTATCTCTGCGTATCCTTCCCTGCATTGTAGGACAGATGGAGTACAGCTCTCGGATCGTCATGGCACACTGAGGGAAAAAGGGTGTTTTCCATATTCCAGCATGGAAAAGGAGCGGGTAGGAGCCTTTCCGAGTGCATTTGCAACCCTTGCTGTTTAATTCTAACCACATAAAGAACTACTAAAGAAATAGTTCATATTTGGAGGGCACAGGAAAGCAGGAGACTAAGCAAAGAGGCATTTCTAGCCGAATTGCTTTTCCAGAGCAGCAATTACTGTCCATGCCTTGCTGACTTCCTCTCATAGAAGCAAAAAGATGACAAGCTCTAGCAAGATTAGAAGACCAAGTGACAGCAAAAGAAATCATACTGCTCCTCCACCCCACACACAAGTAGTACTAGCACTGGTTTTGAAAAAAAGTAGAAAGCAAGGCAGACTAGATCAGTTTGCAGTCGTTAAGAGGTGACAACTGGCAGTTATCAAATGCAGTCCAATTCCAGAGACAAAACGTTTTGGAGTAACTGTATACAGGACCATCTATAATTTTTTCAGCAACAGAAAAGACATTAGCTCCTTTCGTCACTATTCTGGACTTTTTAGAGCACAGCAGACAAACCTTAGATTTCATACAGGGTACTGTTAGCACCATTTCAGGAACAGTATTGCAGGCTGGAGTTTCTGCTAAGTAGCCACAGCTTATTCCTGCTGTAGGGTGTGTTCTTTTCTATTTAGAGTCAACTGTCCCTAGTGCGAACTCCAGAAAGGAGAATTTGTCCACAGTCAAGGATATTTGCTAGTAGACTCTGTTAGTAACTGTTGTGGCAGACTTTTGCTCTCATAACCGCAGGAGCTAGGCAATTTGAGATAACATCACAACATCAGAGAAGTCCTTCTGACATTTAATCTCCCTTACATAGTCCCTTCACAGGTTGATACAAATCTCATTTATCCTGGAAGACTCATAAATGAGCGCAGTCTCTGGAACTTCTAGGGAGATGTTGCTGAAGAGAGCTAGTCAGCAGTGTACTCTCTACTTGCTTGAAAGCAATCTTAATTGAAGTTTACAATGTTGAGCTATGGAAAGGTAAACAGGACAGGTTTCTGTATACAATAACCAGCAAATCTCACCTGAGCTTTTGAGACTTAATATCTATCTTGGAGCTTTTAAGACTCAAAAATCTCTTGTAAGAGGCTATATATAGGTTATTGAGACTGAGACAGACTGACCAGTTTAATTTTACACATTAAAAGGCTCAAAAATAAGGGCTTACTGTACGCTACCACACATAACATGAGACCCCTCTGAACTGGCAGTTTCACCTGTTCTGTGACACATGCGGTGGACACAGTACACTGTTTGCAACCCATGTAAGAGTATAGTGCTACAAACAAGCTCTTACAGATCACAATCACAACACTTTTTCTCTCCCCTCCCCTTCCCAACCTGAGAAACTTCAAGGTCAATACTCAGTAATGATGATTTAGAAATTAATTTTGTAATCAAAAGGTCGAATCAACTGCTCAATGCAAGGTACCACAATTTCTTCTTTTCCATCTTACAGCTTAGACATCAAAGTAATATTTGTTCACCACACTTCTGATCATTTCCTAAGATAAGGCACAGAAGTTTTCCCATACACTAGCCAGGTTTTGCACCCAAAACAAGATCTAGCATCAGTATTTTCAATAACTCCCAAGAGGACATAGTAGCAACAGGTTGCCTTTTATTACGATTACTTGCAGATCATTTGCCTTTGGTTCTCTTTACTAGGTTCCATGCTACTTAGGTCCACTCACTGTTTCATACCCCTGCTTCTGAAAGGATGGGGCTCTCCAGTGACTCTGAGAGCACAAGTTCAATCAAGAAAAAGCCTTATGTTTGTGCTAGGCCCTACACAAATCAATGGCAGCTTTGCTTGATACTGAGGCACCAGAAATCCTTGGAGATGTGAAGACTCTTTGTAATTACCTCAAAGCTCAACCGACAAGCAGTGGAATCCTACTGCTTGAGCTGCTTTCAGCTTTTTCTTGAGGACTACTGACAGCAAAAAGGCACTGGTATCCCACTTCTCTTGCAGCTGTGAGCCCTCACACAAGAGTCAGATATTTGTCACTAGCTTAGCTGTCTAGCAGGGCCAGGATGGTTTTTTTTTTTAGCTGCAGGGCATCCTGTGAAGCCTCTAGGCTGTTCCCTCAATAATCCTGTTCTGGCTTCTGATATCCAGGAGAATAAGTAAGTGGCACCAGCAGCATTTCTATTTCTCCTTGAGGCACCATTTCCTAAGGCACAGCATTCTGAGAAGCTACAGACATCCTCTCCTTGAAAGCAATGTTCCAGTGTTTGGTTAGCTCTGCAGGAACTATCAGCAGTCAGAATGCAGGTATGCACACAAACAGGGCAGGGAAGATAAACGAGGCAGCTTGTTTACTCTGTATGCAGTTTATCCTTTTCATGAAGGATAAATCTAAGCTTTTCAGCACAATAATCTCTAGGCCAATGCAGCCAAAACAATGGGATTAAGTAGCCATACTGCTTCTCAGATCTCTCTCCCAATAGGAAGAATTTTTATTGATTGCTTTAGAGGCTTTGAGCTTTTCTTCTTCATACCTTTCCCAGTTAGCTCTCCTATGAAAGCACCGTGTACATCTTTGGTTTTAAAAGCAGTGGTTTACCTTGCCATGTTGCAAGATACCTTGTCTGTATCTTGCCCTTCTCTTTTTGGATACTGGGGGACCTTCTTCACATGTTTCCTCTCATAGCGCTGCTCTTTTGTGAGCTTGGTAATGTCTTTGAAGACCATAATATAATTTTTAAAAGAAATTTGACTAAAAAGAACAGACACCAGGGAGTCCATTTCCATATTTGCTGCTAAACTAGTCATGAGAAGAGTTGAGTTTTTCCATCTGAGTTACATAAATTCAACATGCTTGTCTTCTCCCCAGTTATTAGTCCATAGTAGAGATGCACATGCTTGTTAACTCTCTCCAAACAGCCTCTAAGGTCAAAAGCCTTTCTGCGGGTACCTGCACGTGAGGTGGCACAAGCAAACGCCACAGCAGTTCTTACAGAGTATATTCTCAAAAGATAGAAGAAATAACAGACTTTCATAGAGACTGTATAGCTACCTCAAGAATTGTTGCACCTTTGACAACAGCTTACTGTTTAGTCCTCCAAATGACCAAAGTACTCGAGAGCTCAAGATAAGCTAGGAATCAGGAACAGCTTCAGTCATGGACACCACATGTATTACATGCCTCTCATAAATTTGTTAAGCAAGAGATGTATTCTTGCAGAATTCTCACATAGACATGTGAAGTACTGCACCATAAATAGCTTAAAATCCTTAATAACAGATATCTGCAGCAGAGCACTAGGGCTTCTGGATATATTAAAAAAACCAAAACCCCAAATCATAATAATCATAAGCCTTCCAATCACCAAAGAAGCTAACACAGTGAGAAGCAGAGTTTGCTTTCTTAAGAAACAGTAAGGCAAATAGTCCTTTACAAGCCTCAGATGACAACTAGTAGTTCCAAAGAGATAAAGCAGTGAAAGATGAACAACTAACCACATACACCGCTGGCATACAGCATCAAGCCATTCCCAAGAGCTTCACTGTCAGGGGGGAAGTACTGCTATACATGAGACTCCATTTTATCCAAGTCAGAAGTTGCACTATCCAGAAACCTCAAGAACACAGCCACAGCCTTGAAAAAACAAGATTCTTCCTTCCACAGGTGGTATTAATACTCATCAGAAGAGCTGCAGACCTGAGTGGCAGTTGCTGCTGGCCTATAGAAACCCCAAATAGCTAATTACGACTGCTGTTCCCTGGACCTAGGAATTATGCATCACCTGTGGTGCCCCCAGGTGGGTGCACCTGTGGAGCCCCAATATCTTGATATTCAGGACTGTCTTCCAGATCACCAGTAGTAGCCCTGTGGTGGGGTTTGTTTCTCTCATGGTCCAAAACATCCAAAGTAGCTAGGGGCTACAGCCAAGTAGTATGCGGAGGGCAACCTGGAGGCTGGACTGTAAGCATTGGTGTCCCAGAAAGAGTGCAAACATACAATATGGAGAAGGTACTGGAGAGGAAAGGCTGGAGGTCAAACAAGGGAAAATGTGGAGTAGAGAAGGATCAGCCTTTTACTGAAGAAAGGGAGCCCTTCTCTAAACATTATCAAGAGTAGGTGCCGGAACAGAAAGGATCTCAATAATGTGACAGGCCTAACAGTGGTATCCAGGCAAATAGGCCATACGGAGCGGCACTATGGACTACCTCTACTCACATTTGGTCATAGTGATATGCTGAGCATTTGGCAAGTTCTATTTGAGAGACCTTTTGTTGAAATGTGTCAATTCAAGGAAAAAGCGACTTCCTGAAAGCAGGTATTCAAATATGAAACTTGATGGAGTTACCAGTGAACACATAAATAACACATTTGTAAATGTGAAAGAATAAGCAACATTTTATTGCGCAATTCCACTTGTGAACAAGAGATTACATAAAATTCCAAGGCTCCTATTCCTACAGCATGTCCTGAGAAACATGACTTTAGTATATTGAGCACATACTTATACTCTTTCAGAATTCAGAAAGCTTTTAGAAGTAGCTAAAGAGACTGCTAGAGATGCGACATTCATAACGTCACTTTCCCAGTGATATTAACGGAAGTTATGTCCGTTCATAACATGTTTAACATTTATTAAAAAAAAAAAAAGCAACAAATCAAAAGCACGGGGGTTTTCCTTGCTGCTGAGCGTGGTTGCAGAAAGGCTCTTATACTCCATTCAGTTAATGTACTGAGAGTGGGCACTACACCATCTGTGTTGGAGGCAGAGACTTTTTTTGCTGAGAACCAAGATGAGAAATCTCAGCTTCTCCCTGAGGATATACATGGTCCATCAGGCAATGACAGAGGAGAGTTTTATTTTGTATTCCTGATACGGCAACAAAGACCACAGTAAACCTAGCGTATTTTACCTGACCTTTTGAAAAGAATGGTTATTTGAACACAGGACTGAGACCTGCTGACTGAAATAGAAGCTGCATTTTTATGTTGCTACTGTCTGTTTTGTTTTCAATGGTAAACCAAGCAGTATGAAGAACCATCTGTTTTTGCTAGTAAATAAGGTTTTCAAATGTAATTCTGATGAGGAGTTCAACACAAGAAGAACTCCAGCTTCTTCCTTTGGCTTAGCAGATGTGCTTGGACCTAGTTAAGGTATCTTTTTGTGGTTTATTTGTGGTATGAGTAATCTGTGGAGATGCCCTCAGTCTGCAAAATTTTAATCCAAATTTCATTTTAATCCAGTAGCTCAGACTCACAGTATTGCATTTGGAGTGATTTCTGATTTTAAACTGAACATCATTTGTTCATTTTAAACTCCAAAATTTAACTGAAAAATTGGCCCAGACTAGCACGATGACATCTGAGTCTTGTTTTCAGAAGAGTTCAACAACGTCTGTGAGCTCTACTATCTCCAAGTCATTTATAGGTGTCACAGGCTAGGTACCCTAATGCAGCAGGTTTGGAGTCTCTTTATGAGTGTTTGACATGGGTTTCTTTGATGATGCCAGTATACAAAATGACTCGGACATCTAATTTTCTAGTTACAAAAGTGACATCGATTTCTTGGCCAATTTTGGTATCTGTGAGATACACCTTAGAGAAAAAGAAATGTCAGCTTCAAGAGAAGGTCAACTTTGCTGAAATATGTAGACTTTTTCCTCTAAACCTTTTATCTGTAGGACTATTGACATCTACATTTTTTTTCTAAGTTGCTGTCTCCGCTTCTTAGAAAACTTGCCACTGTATGCCCAATTTAAAGACATTATTGAGTTTCCCTAAAAATACTGACAAGCAAGTTGTAGTACCCAGGATTTGATTGTGGACATACGGTTAGTAACGAGATTCTGATTAGATTTTGATAGTTAAGCCTGGTGTGTGAAGGGTCAGTCTCTTAATTATATTAGACTTTGAAGAGATTGCAGGAGTGACTTTTTCCTCCTTACAGACTCTATACTAAGAGCTGCCTCTCTTTAACTAGATTGTGACACTAAATGTAACTTGATAAATCTATCTAGCTATAAAATCACGCACACAAATTTATTCATTTTGTGACCCCACAGCACTGAATTGCAACATGAAAAAGAGCACCCCACACCAGAATAAACTCTTGGCATAATCGCAAATGTCCAATTAAACAAGCACTGTGAATTCTAACGGGACTTGGTCTCTCTGCAGACTTCACTGACAGAGGCGAATTAACACAGAGAAAAAAACCCCACCTCTAACTTCGGTCTCCTGGTAAGTTTTCTCTGACTTGCTACTTCTGTGTAGATCAGAAATAACAGTAAAGAACATCTCTGTGACTTCTACTGTCATTTTTGTTCTAATTTCATGCAAAATGAGGGTGTCAGGAAAATGAACACCATTCCTGGTATTAGAGGAAAGCTGAAGGGGACGGGAAAGTGCAGAGGTATAAATCCATAGCTTTAGAGGGCATGTGGTCTAAAACTTATGACTTGGCATTCTCATCTCACACACCTAGCCTTCCCCCGCCTCTTCTCCAGCAAGCACTAGTCTTTACAGCCATAAGACACATTTCAAGTAAGTAGATCTGCCTTACACAGCTTTCAACAGCAATAGCATTTATTTATGTACATTAAAAATTGACAAGTGCTTTAGACCAGAGGCTGTACCTTGAATTAATCCCCCTGATTTTGCATATAAGTTTACATCCACAGGAGTCAAGGAGCCTTGAAAGATCTCTAACTGTTACAGAAAGAATAACCTACTTTCTCCAAAGCCGCCAGTCTCGGCTGCCATTGTGCGCAAGGTGTAGTCTATCCATGAAGCCAGAAGGAATTCTGTGCATGAGACAGCAGAAGATGCAAACACCAGGATTGGATTTAGCCATGTTAGGATGTAGCCAGACTGACTTTCAAGACAATGTCAAGCCTTCTTGGTTTGCATTCTTAAGAATAGTTATACAGATGCTGAAGTAAACCACTTATGTGGATTTTGTGCCAGTTTCCGTTCATTACTGACATAACAGCTGGCAGAAAGGAAAAAGTGGATGAAGGGAGTGTTCTGTCCCCGAACACAAGGAGTAAATCATGCTGTTTAAAAGAAGTTGCTTTGAAAAGCTGAGGAAAAAACCCACATTGTAGAAACCATGCACCACTGTGAGAACAATATAGCTGTGAAGCTTTGCTCACCGCAGATTCTTGCACAGCTTTAACTTTAGTGTGCGGAAAAGCGGGGCATGGAGATTAAACTGAATCCACCTAAGAGACAGGCTGGAGTAAAGCTCATCTGCTTTTTATTTTCAGTATGCTCATTTTAGTTGTCTGGCCTGGCTGACCACTTCAGTAAGCTCTTTTGAGGTGAGAAATATCTCCATAAATGCAAGTTGTTGAAAATGGTAATGAGGAGCCCAACACTTTTATGAAAAACAGAGCTGAGGCCACTCTGACAAGACAAGAGTTGTTCTAGTTTAAACCCCATAAACAATAAACAGGGCCATGCTTCACCTTAGCACAGCTGGCCTCTGAGGAAGCTGATTGTACCTGTCCTTGAAAGAGAAAAGAGCAGATAAGCCACAAAGGGTTATATTGTGGGAACAGCCTGTATGGACTCTGGTTCAGGACATGAAAGGAACCAACTAAAAATACATTCAGTTCTGATTGTAGCCAGCTTATTTTGATGGGGAGTATTTACATATTCCATTTAGATCGTTAATGTTTCTGTGGTGAATTTCTTTCTTTTTTTAAAGCCTCGGCCATTGATTCCTTATTAACTGGGTTTTTTTAATCTAAAGGGAAGCAAATCAAGGTATTTAATCTTAGCTGTAAATGTAAAAGCAGAACAAAATTAGTTGTTATGCCTAGGAAATTGTTTGAGATGTGTAACAAGAAAATCCTCTGTATTCAGCTATATAACAGAGGCAAGTTTGGCAAAGTACTAGGTTCATATGACTTGCTACCTTGTTACCTATATTAAGTCTTGAATATAGAATTTATGCCTCTCAATTTCAGGATGTAGTTCTTATAATCCTTACTGTTGCTTGCAAATTGAGAGTGGGTCTTCTGTAGAAGTAGTAACTGCCTGACATTTGGAAGACCCAACCAAAAGTGAACTCCCACAAACAGGTTGTGAGAAACTGAGGAGCAATCATCAAGATCAGTTCATAAGCTTCTTGACTTTGGGTTCTTTATTTCTTTTTCTGTTTCTACAAACTGTGTTTTCATTTGCACGGTCTGTGGGCTGCTGGGTTTGCCTCTTGTTGACGCACAATGCGAAGGGCTAAGTCGTGAGAGAGGGACCACGCATCTTCAGCATTGACAACATCGTATACAACATCGTACACAACTGCTCAATGTAAGTCACAGTCTGGACCATATACTGATACTCTTGTATTAAATCGCATGGAAACCAGCATTTGTTGAGAGAGGCTCACCTCAGCTCTTATGTTTCAGGTTGCTGAAGAGAAGAGCTTTTCAAAGTCACTGCTTTTTGAAATTTGAATGTCTGGGTCAGGTTGGAAAGAAGAACTTCCCTTTGCTCAGATTCACTGCCCTGACCTCCTGCAGAAGTGCCAAGGACGGGCCAACCCCATCTTACAAAAATATGAAGCTGGTGCTTCTTTTGAGCTCTCCAACTAAGAGTGTATGTATGTGGCGCATTCCCGACACTGACAGCTATGGTTCAAATCCCTCCAATACTTAACTGTATTTGAACCTTGGAGATTGCCTTATGTCTGGATGCGTACGGACAATATGTGTCATCCTGGCAAAGGTATTTTATTGACAAGAGAAGAAGCTACACCAAGAGGACATCTCCCACTTTGGAGCTGGTAGGCAAAATATGTGGTGAATTGTCTCCTTTGATTCTTCTTAAAAAGCATCATTTTATGAGGACTGACTTTGCCAGACACTTAACTTTTATCTCACATCCAATGCTGCAGATTAAAGAGGAGTTTAAATAGGCGTAACTTGTCACTGCTGCCATAAGGCATGGTCCCATCCCATTGCTACACGGCTGTACGACCACTTGTGCCAGCACAAAATAGGCAAAAATAGAAGACACAAGAAGCAGCAGGAGAGGGCACACAGCACTGCCCCCAGAAGCAGTAGCAAGCTCTGGCAATTAAAAACCTTTCATGAAATTCCCTAGATTTGAGCTGAGAGGCATGTTGAGCAAGAATTACACGGTTATATGCATATCTGACAGCAGAAGCATAGCCACCTCCTGGGTTGGTGAAAGGAACCAGATGAATAGTATCCAAGCATTGGATATTTGTGGATCAAAATGGTAGCTTGCTGCTTTCCTCTCCCTGTTGAAGCTAACCCAGAGTATCCTGTCATCGATCCTGACTGCCTTCACCTAGAAGATTAGTGGCCCAGCTGGTATTTTCCTCTTGTAGTAATTCTGTAAAAACACTTTCTTTGGTGAGATAGATCTATTTTTTGTTTTACTTATTTAATAATGGAGGAGATTTATGCAGCATATGGTCCCATCCTCTCCCTCTTACATTTCTTTTAACGTCATAGAATGGCTGGCCTACTTGCACAACACAGACCTGTAAAAGGTTGAGACCTCTGCCTGAGGTATCTAATGTTGTTACTAGCCCATCAGCAATGCCATCTCTGCAGGCTATGGACACATCCTGCCACGTTTCTCTTTTGGGAGTGACATCTGTATTATTGGCATTGCCAGGGAATAGCAGAAATCATTGCAAGCTGGAGACCCTCAGACCTCATGGTGTCAAGTACTGACAGCTACCTTGAGAGTCCCACAAGATGGTGCAGAGAAGCAGCAGAGAACCCCAAAGTCCTGTGCAGAGATGTTAGGGACGCCTCCCATTGCCACAGCACCGGCCAGGTACCTCTTTGCTTTTGAAATTGTCCTGTTTGCTCAGCCTTTCACACATTTCTCAGCTGGGATTTAGCCCATCACACGTAGTACGTGCATTGGCTGTCTAAGACTTCTTGAAGCACTAGAACAGGCTTGCTTCAGGAACTGACCGAAGAAATGACCATCAGGCCTGCCAGGAGTAAGTGGCATCTGCCCAGCTGGCAGGTGCCTTGCCCAGCTAGAGGAGGGACGTGCCCTTACGACATTGTTCCCAACAGCCAGAGGCCTGCCTGCATTATTTTGAGGGTGGAGAGAAAATTTTGGGCAGAAGTTGCCAACCGTAAACTCCATTAGGCAATTATCCACTGGCAGGGCGCACGCAAAGAGCTGCCCGAGCTTGGAATATAGAGTGTGACTGTGACGGGAAATTTCCTTCAAAGCCCCACCGCCTGCCCGCCCACGCTGTGGTGCTGACCGCCGCTGTCTGACGGGGCAAACCCAGAGCCGCGGGGTACCTCTCCCGGGGGAAGAGCGGCACTCGGGATGGGCAGCATCTGCCAGTGACTGTGCGGGGGAATAATGGCTCCAGCACGGAATGAGAACCCTTGACCTCCGGAACACGGCATGAGGCAGCTTTTCCCATCCCAAGGGAGCTACTGAAGAAGCAAACACTATTAGGGATGACGCAGATGAGGAAATGGGGACAGGGGAGGAGGATGTATTGTTCAAATGGAATGTTTTTTTTATTTATCCCGCTTCATTTCCTGTCGGCGCATCCCGAACCCGCGCAGACCCGGCGCAGAGCCCGCGCCCAGCGCTGCCGCCGCTCCCTCGCCGGACCGGCGCGGCCCCCGCGGGCCGAGGGAGCCCCGCAGGCGGCAGCCTGGCGCCCCCTGGCGGGTCCCGGCGTGAGGCGCAGCGGGTCCCGCGGGCCCCTTCCGCCCCGCGGAGCGGAGGGGAGCTCCACGCGGCGAGTGACACCGCCTTTTGGCTGCAGGTTTTTCTCATTGCGAGTTCACAGGAGGCGAAAGATAACGCAGGGCGACGGCTTCGTGCTGCGGTAGGGTTGCCGTAATAACGCCCTAGCTATTAAAACGACACCATAGAAGTTTTGAGTCCCATTCTTTATACCCGCGCACAAAGAGCTTAAACCAACTTTGTCACGTTGTGTTTTGTTTGCAATGTTCTCATTGCCTTACCAATAAAAGGTTTGAGAGTAGGGACAGGAAAGGAAGATGTCCTTTCCATTACCCTCACAGAAGCTGACTCAACTAGAAATCACCTTTTTCATTGATGTTTTTCTTACATGACCTTTTCTGTGCTGCTTCCAGTTTTCACTGAGATGCACCCCTAGACTCTGCACTTGGACATAAGCTGGGTCTCCGAGGAACTTATTTTGAACCTTTGTCCTGGTTTGACCCCAGTGCAGTATTCCATCCCATACACATCATGCTTCGAATAAAGGTGAGGGATCACAAGGGTCACTCCCTCTCCCTTTATGGCCAGGGCACTGATGGGCTCTAACAGCCCTGAGCAGCCTCACCTGGTGCTTCCACCCACACCCATGGCTCAGGCACCTATTTAAGCCCAATATGGGGCTGTTAGTGGGGGGTCCTAGTGATGTTGCAGGGTGCTGCTCTCCAACTCTACCCAGCTCTTTTCTTAAGCATCTGAGGGTGGCTCTACCTGGCAAAGAGGACTCTACCCAATTATTCTGCTTTTGATCCTGAATCAAACTCCTGCCTGCTGCTGAGTACAGTCTAGGACTTTCCTGGGGTGTGCCCCACAGCATTCGGGTGACATATCTGTCATCAGTGGTGGGGAGAGCTTGATAGCAGGTTTGTGCATGTTTTCCCATTATTATAATACATGATGCTTGTAGTTAGATTAAAGCTGTTTTTAGCTTTTCCAACCCGTAAGTTTCTTTCCCTTTTCTCTTTCCCCTCCGTTTTGGGAAGGGAGGGACTTAACAAAGAATGTCTGTCATTTGTTTAATAGCCAGCCCAGCTTTAAACCGTGACAACCTTCCATATATAAAGATGTCTTACATAATTGCAGCCTATTAAATCCTTAGGGCCCACACAACGCTGAATTAGGTGGCTTTTAATCCACACAGCATCAAATCACCTCTGAAAACCTAACCTAATGTACCGTAAGGATACACACTTGGTTGTTTTGATGTTAAAAAATAATAAAGCCACAAACAGGTTACTTGGGTGAGGTAGTAGATGGCACTGAAATCCTTTTGTGAGGTAGAGCTATGTCACCTAAATGCATAAATTTCATAAGGAATAAGTGTGTATTTCTCAGGATGTTTATTTAGACGTTTACATTTGGTAAAAAAAAAGTTACTACCTCATAGTTAGACCTACAAAAGTTTGAGAAATAAAAGTTTTCATAAACTTTTTCTAATGACTCCTTAAAAAGAACACTTGCAAACAGGCATTAACTATCATGGTTGCTGTGCACTTGCATACTCAGTCCTCTGAAGATCTAAGAATTGTCTCTCTACCAACAGGACACTATTTACAAATACGCAAGCTTTATTCTTTCTGTTGGTTTTAAAATGTCAGCGAAACGAATTTTGGTTTTCAAAACCAAAAAAGCAAAGACCACTGTTAAAAAGAAAAATATATCCAGTAGAGACTGCACCCTAGAGTTGTTTCCCTGCTGTCATCTCGCAGGGATCTCGCACACACTAGTACCATCCTGCTCCCATCAGGTATGGCCTATTTCACAGAGAACAAACTTAGGCTTTATCTATAAAACTCTTATAACAAGTGTGGGGGGGGTTAATTATGTCATTCTTATTCAAAATAAAAGCCTGGATAGTTTCTCAGATTTGTCTCACAAATTGCTCATGCTGTTATCAGTGAAGCAACCAGGCATACTCTCCCAACAGGGCTGACAGAGCCAACTAGCAAGAGCACATGGGTCAGAGAAATGCGTCAATTCCCTCCTTTCTTCCCATACTCCTAATGCATCCTATAGATGTTAGCTCCCATGTGTCCTTTGTGTGGGATTACTGCTTGCCCAGACAGCCAGAAATCTTGAGGGGGTACCAGCTTGTGTGTTTGATAGTCTACAGGTCCAGAGTTCCACCTGGCTATTGCCTATGGCAGTAACTCCAGACCTGAGAGCCTTTCCTCCTTTAGGCATGCCAGCAGGCTGCTTTAAAGACCGAGCTGGCACCTCCGTAGTGCGTAACATGCGCCATTTGGGGAGCACCAACACCTCTCCCCCACCTTCCCCTCACACAGTGGATCCAGCAGTGCTGATGCACTGAAGTCAGATCACAGCAGTTCTGCGCAGGGAAGGACGGATGGGGTTCTCCTACATAATTCACCACAGCACACAGGCCAGAGCATAGGTTCAAAGTGTATGCAACATTTTATTGAAAAAATACGAATGTTCTGTAAAGTACAACTTTAAAGTACAACTCAATGGGCTTGACAAAATCTCCAGAGACTTATTGGTTAATACAGGTCTTCTTTTCTTCTTTTTCCTCTAAGGGCATAAAGCATACAATGAAGCAGCAGGTCCCCTGTACTTGTGCAAGTGCAATCCCATCGCTGTGCATGCAGCATAGCACTTGGCTCTACAGACGGGACTCCAACATGCTCAATGTACTTTGATGGATGGTCTGCAAGAAATGTAAAGCATGGAAGAACTGCATGGGACTGGGCCGTCAATCCACTGATGATTCAAAATTTATTGTGAGATCTCTGTTATCCTAAACAGTCTGCATCTGTGTATCCAATATTTCTGACAAATAAATACAAAAATAAATAGGGATCTGGCCTCACAGAACCTCAAGTCTCAGAAGCAACAAAATTTGTAGCAAGCTACATACATAATTTCAACTATATCAACATAATTTATTTAAATCTCTATCAATAAATGTATTAAAAGTATAAATTCTTATCCAATACTGCGCATTTAGTTCTGGAAATAAACCCAGGAAAACAAAGCTTTTTCAGTCCTCTCTTACAATTTAGTGTGCTCTTAGAAAATGCTTTATAGCTAAACTTCAGCAGAAACTAGCTGCTATATAATGTAATTCTATCCCCCAAACCTAATATAAAAAGCTTTGAAAATCTTTTTACAGTAACTGGCTTTCATGTCCTAACTTTACATACAGTTACTAAAAATACTGCACATAGCAGTGCTGACTGAAAATAGGTTTAGTGTCAAAACTACATGCACAAATGCTGGAGTACCAAAGCAGAAACTGAATAATGTGGCAGTTTCACCATTAACTTATGTTGCTAACTGGATGGTATAACAATACTGCAATCCCAAAAGATGTCTGTTGCAAATGGAAAAACAATGAATAGGACTGGATGAGGAGAAAGTCAGGCAAAAAAAACTTTTTTTCTTCTCCATTTAAAACTGGAATGTCCGTTATCGCCAAGAAGGTAAACGTAGACCAGCATTAGAAGCTTGTACTAAATCAGGAGTAAATTGTGATGACTTCTCGGCCGCCGCCTCTAACAAGTAATACTCTCTCCAGACCCTCAGTCAAGACTTCAAGAAACTCCATGTCTGTTTCAGTCAAGTCAAGGGACAAAAGAAATATCAAAACCAAAACACAGAGTGATTAGCCTCTGTCTGAGGTTTATGTGGCAAGGCTTTGGTAATGGGGAGGCTGCAGGGGCATCCTCTGTGAGACAAGAACAGGGGCTGTTCCCATGTTGGACAGAGCCAGTTTCAGCAGTCTCCAAAACAAACCCGCCCCTGCCCAAAGCTGAGCCCATCAGGGATGCTGGTGGCACCAGGTTACTCACGCACACTCCCACAAGTATGGAGTGTTTTTCAGTCACAGTGGCTCAGCCTTTCCAGGGAAGGGCAGAGGAAAAAGCACCTGCGCCCATAACCTCAAGTTTAAAATCTCTCCTGAGCTGTAGTAGCAACCCCCTGATGCAAAGAGGAATGTTTTTATCCTTTCTTTGGCCTGCACACTGTTGTTAAACAGCTGTTACTACTACTGTTACTACTACAGTGCTACTACTGTTACTACTATCTAGATCTAGGAGAAAGCAATCACTTGGTCTGTGACTTGTGACATATATTTTTCAGGCCAGCAAAAGGCTCGCTAATTTAATGGTATAAACTAAGGCTGAAGAGCAGCTGTGAACAGAGAACTGCGGTGCCAACAGGCCACTAGATCACAATCCTCAGCTCTGGCCTTGCTTAGGGGCATGGTGCAAGTATCCCTCTAAGTGCCTAAATACTGGGGGTTTTAATTTTAATCTTACCAGAGCATTGCACTTGGAGCTAAGCTCCCAAATTCTGATGTGTGAGCTACACCTGAGCCCTGCCGTCTCCTTGAAGACTTCCTATTCACTCAAGTTCAGACATTTCTCTGCCCAGAGAGCTGGCTGCTGTGAATGCCGCCTTAAACATCTGCTACATCCACTATTGAGCATAAAATCAAAGAAATTTAATAAATTTAATAAATAGATAAAGTAAATCAAGTAAGAGTTTAGATTCAAACCTATCAGAAACCAGCAGCAACCTTTACTTTAAGCACTTACTACACAACAGCCACAAGGCAGTACCCTCCACTCAGTGGACACTTTGTCACATACTACAGCTTGGCAAAATTAATTCAAGAGCAGAGATTAAAGAAAGATCTTCTATACGGACCAGGCCTTGCCTGAAAGGATACAGTTTTCATCACCATCAGTATTCTTTGGAGGACCAGGCATGTTGAGGAGAACAAGTCTGGCATCATGGGATCTATTTACAATAACTTCATTTAGCTTCACTGCTGTGTGCATTCTTCGGACATTAGACTGGTTCCTGTAGAGGAAGCACATTCAGACTTACTGTTAGAAACGTGCCTCTGAAACCTGAATGAGTAAAAGGACCCTTAAAAGCATACCTTAAATCTCCTAAATACCCTGCCAAATGTCAACTCCACACACATTTTTTTCAAACTTAATGATGAAGATACGAAAGAGATTTCACAGAGTTCTGCAGGTATGGCTAGTCCATCCGTTTTAAGATCTCTGGAGTCAAGTTTCCAGTTTACAAAGTTACATTGCTCTTCAAGAAGCATATTTTATAAATGGGATTTAGTCTTCCATAAGAAGTTAAAACACACTTGAACAAGAGGACATGCTCTTTGTGGACACTTGTGACTGCAGAGCCTTTCCTTCCGGCAGCCCTCTTCTCCAGATCCCCTCACTCCCATGGCAGCACAGACCATGCAGCTCTCCAGACTTGGTACTGAAAACACTTTCTCAGAGACCCGTCAGAACAAAGTAGGGGACTGGCACCACTGCACTCAGTTCACGCTTCCCATGAGCGCACTTGTCTTTTTGTGTTAAACAGCAGTTGACATCTCCAGAGAAAGCCTGGTTTCTGCAGACTTGTAGGCTGGAACACAGCCTACGCATGGCTGGATGTACACCTCCCTATGGGGCTTTTCAGGTGTGTAACTAGGATTTTAACCTTTCCTGCAGTTGGACACTCATCAACCTCTCTGCCTGGCTATTTACAAGAAACATTTATGACGCAGGTATCTTTAAAATCTCAATGATGCTTTCAAATTTGAGTAGCCACTCGATTCAAAAGTTATGGGAGAGAAGGGAATAGATGCAGCATGATCTCACAAGCCTCTGCTCCTTAAGAATCCAGGCTAAGAGAGGTAACATGATTACTTATTCAGAATACATCATCACAAAATAACACCAATTCATGCAGGAACAGAACTGGAGAGTATCCTTCAGGGACTCTGAGCCAGGGAACGTTTCCTTCCTACAGGAAATCAACCATTATTTTGGTAACATAAAAGGAAAAACAGAAATAGACTTATCAAAGGGAGAAGATATTTGCAGCTTTGAGGAGTTCCACTTGGTTTCTTCCCTTCATTTTAATATATTAAAAACAAGTATTAGTAGAAACAAATCAAATATGAATCTATAGCTTTGTTAATTCAGCTTTACATGTTAAAAGTGAAAGTCTTTAGTAACCTTGCTGCTCTTCCATTTTGCAAAGAAATGTTTTATATAGACAGAAAACAGAAGACGCAATGGTACGAATAATGTTTACTATACTAACAACACAATTTACCCACTTTGAATTACATCTCTGTTATTTCATGTTCTTATTTCATTTAGAGCAAGGACATCCTCAGTCTTCATGACCTCAGCTTCAGAAAGCCAGGGACAACAAAGAAGCCAGATTATGTTTACAGGAAGTGAGGAAGAAACCAGCACCAGAAACAATACACTGTTATTAACTATGTATAGTTTTGGAAAAGTAATTGAAAACTAAAGGTTTGGTATTCTCTCAAGTGACATTTAAAATTGGCACCTTCCCAGTGATTTGCAGGTGTAGGCTGTAAGAAAGGGTTTGTTTAATGTCCAGAAATGGCCAGAAGTAACACCATAGCAGTGTTGTGGAATGTGAGCTTCTCTAAATGAGTAATGTTTCCCACTTCTTGTGTCATACTCTGTTTAAAAAAATAGGTTCAGATCAGTAATTGTTTTCTGTCCTAACTTAGTTCTTGTCAGGACATCTCTTGCAGTTTATTACGTGCTATTTATGATACTTAGCTTAAGTGGCTAATCCTGCTCCCTTCAAAAACTTTGCGAAGACTGCTCAACTCTAACTCTTTTTCTTTTCTTCCATAACTATGTATAGTCTTCCTGCTTTTAGTTGAGAAAATGAAGTCTTCCCTCTCAACCATCTTAATGTACTTCTAAGTTAAATAACAAACTTACAAGTTTTCCCACTCTCTGAAAGCATGGAAGAGGAAAAAGTACAGGTAGTTAACACCAGATTCAGCAGAATTTCTACATAAACTATATAAACTACGTATGATTCATCCTAAACCAGATTTGAATTCTCACTCATTTATTACGAAGAAAAATCTGGAAATTTGCGAAGTATGCAAAGCTGACTGAGTGAACGCTTCATGTAAGCTGTAGTAGGTCAGAGGTCACAGGAGATTCACACCTTTTTATACAAAGACACAAACAGCGCTTTACTTTTAGCTATTCAAGGGGCATACATGTGGTAATACTAAGGCTGTTGTTACCCCTCAGTGCTCCTTCAACAGCAAGTCTGTCTTAGATGGTTTTATCACACACATGTTCTGTTCACAGTCATTCATCATCATCATCCCCACAGTTTCTTCCTTGCTGCGTTAAACATCCGCACTACACATTAGATAGTGAAATTATCGGTCTTTTTTTAAATTCTGATTAGATCAGCAAAACTATCAGTCTGGGTTTTAATGGTGTGTTTTGTAAGGTATTTGGGAGACAGAAGGGAAGTTATAATAGGATTTAAAAGCTCCAATTTAGAATTTGACTATACCAAGTAAAATATTGAGGGACGTGTGCCACATTTAATTGGTTAGGTATTTCTCAGAAGGCTAACTGCTGTCTTTTCAGTTGTCAGGTCCCAATGTTTACTGTGCAAGTCTAAAGTAGGGATTAGGAGACAAAAGATAAAAGCACAGCACATCTGGAGTTTTGGGAGGTGCAAGCTGTTGACTTAGACAAAACTCACGGCTTAATGCTGATGAGATCTCTAAAGCTTCCTACAGCACTGCCTCGGTTCCGCTTCTCAGCGTCACATTTCTCTTTTGTCCAGGTCATCTGGATGTTCTCAGGAACTGTGTCCCCCTCATCTTCTTCATCTGAGTAGAGGCTCTCCAGACGTGCTATTGAATGTCTGTCCTTTACCAGCTGAGCCTAGAAGGCACACGAAAGACAAGGCGAACTCAGAGACTTCATTTTACATTCTCAGGTTCTGTTTAAGCAAAGAAAGACTTTTTGTTCCATTGTGTCCTTTATTTTGTACAGTCAATTTGCCACTTACGACAGCTCTGACACCAGGCATCTGCCCTAGCCAATAATCTTACATATCAAACTGACTTTAAACAGTTTTGATGGGTGTAAGCCGTGCAGAATTGGACTGACAGAGGCCTGTATCTATGTAAGAAAAAGAGACAGTCTAGCTCACATCACGACATGGTCTGAAACAACGGACAAATCTGACTCAAAATTGACAACAAAAAAAGTTGGACAAACACATGCAGAAAAGTTAGATCATCTGCACCTTTCATAGCTACGTGTCCCAACAGTCCAAATTGGAATGAAATCTTCAGTAGGAAAACAGGATACACTATAAATTGAGACAAACCCCGGACATCCCATATAAAGCAAAAACAAGGTCAAGAAAGGGTTAAGACTTACAACCTCAAGTCATCAGTATCATTTACATCACAAAGGGGAACACACAAATTGTTCTACAGTGTATACACTGCCATCATTTTCCCCCAAAGCAAATAATTTCTAGCACGGTTTTGCAAGTACAGCCAGGCCATTCAACGACTACATGCAGTTTTGGGAAACAAAAAAGTTACACTGGAAGTATTTCCTCACGCCTTTAAAATACAGGAGTTAAATTTAAGCAGCAGCAGCTATATAAAACACTACTAGGAAGGCACTTTGTTTCATCCACCTCAGCAGCCCATAGCAATCAACCACAAATGACATACCTCCCTTTCCCTCTCTGTTTTTGTCAGCCTCATTTGCCTCAGCATCTGAGATCTCTGTTCCATCATAAGAGTTCTCTCGTAAGTATATGCTGAGATATCACTATTGTGCTGCAGAAATAAGAAAAAAATATTGTGCTTGTAACCAAATCTTAAGCAGATACCACCATTTGCATCATAAATTGAAAAACAGCTCAAATCCCTTACCATTTCTACCACTTCTACCTCTGCCTCTATTCGGAGCTGATAGAGGAAAGTAGCCAAGTCCTTCTTCATCTGGATGCTGTTATCATCCATCTCAGCTACAGTAAAAATTCTCATTTTGCATTTTCTCCAAACCTGGTGAGGAAACACAAACACTCGGTATTTGAACCAGTAACATTTTGCTCTACAAAACAAAAACTTATCAATATATCCACTCTCATTTACCAATACGTGCTCCACTACTGGACCTTATTTCTTTAAACTAATGCACACAGAAGTAGCTGGGTGACAAACATTCTTTGGCTAGCTCCTTACTTTGTGCTGTTTGAGAAGGAAAGGAAGCAACATCAACATGCCTCCATCATGCACAATCCACCACACGTCAATGTTGCCTTCATTGTAACGCTCATGGTTGCTGGGGTAGAAAGACACATTTTTGGGAACCAGCAGAGCCAGATGGGCTGCAGTTGTGCAGCGAACAGTACCTGCCCAAAAGGGGAAGAATAGACAGTTAGTTCCAATCCTGCAAGAGTGATCTATGGTTTCAAGAAAAAAAAAAAGTTACTCACTGAGCAAATGTCAGCAAACCACAAAAGTCATCGCTTACATAAAGGACAGTATGTATAGCAACGCTTGCGTAGACAGGTCAGACCAAATGACAAAGCTAGGATAAAGCAGACTTACAGGAACACAAGCCCTGTTTCATGTTTGAAATAAAAGCAGCAATCTTCAAAGCTAAATACGAGGAGAAAGCATCTGCTCTGTTCTAATTAGACTGTGTTAACTAACCGGACCATAAGGGAAGGAGATGGATATAGACAAGGAGAGTGTTAGTTCCAGTAGTGAGCAGAGATCGACAGGTTAGGACCTGTGAAAAGACAGAGATTACCTAGGAAACAAGTAATAGTTTGCCATAAAAACAGTGTCTCTCAAGTCCATAATTTTTTAACCATTCATTAGACAGATGAATTTTAGCTGCTAGATTAATCTTTGAAAATCTTTCATAGGTCTTTTACCTACAAGAAGTGGTATTTCAAACATAGAGCAGTTTCATAAGAAATTAGCTACTTCACAATGAACACTAGACAAAACAGACTAAAAACCAAGACCAATTTCACAAAGATTCCGCTAAAATCCCCTGTGTGTAATGTGGGTAATAAACATCTCCGTTTACAATGTTTGATCACACAGAACGTTTAAAGCTCACCTATAAACGTCTTCCATGACCTTGGATCTTCACTTTGCCTCCAGCCATACGGCCATCCCATAACCACAGTATTATGTTTCATGCCACCTAGTCCGCAGGACTGGATCAAGTGAGCTATTCCTTCTCGAACTTTATTGGCTACAACTACTTGGCAAAATCCTTTCACCTTCTCAATGTCCATCATATTCTTAATAGTCTGCAAGACAGATAAGGAAAAAACTTCACAACCGAAAGGAACTCTTAAGTATTTCTCTATCATGCGATTACAATGTAAATTCCTGGTTCACATGTCCACAGGTACAACACATTTCAAGGTAAAGTTCTGCTCATCCACTTTCCTTAATAAAACAGATGAGAAAATACCCACTCATCATGAGTAATACTTGTTTAAAACATACATCGTTCCCATCCAAACAGAATTCTAACAGATTAAGATAAGGGGTTTTTGTTTGTGCTATAATCTTGTATTCATAGTAGTAGTTAGTGATACCTGTGTTACTATCTCACTTTCCATTTTCTAATCATAAAACACTTTTATAAACCCAAGGTTAATGAACTGCATTCAGATTTCCATTTTCAGATTTCGGTGTGACATGCTGTATTATTATATTCACTTCACAAATAGAAGCACCAAACCCCCCACACCTATCAAGAATACCATACCATTTATTTGTTTAAAAACTAAACAAACGTGGGCAACACATCCGCCTATGAATTCGTTTTCCCTTTATGACGGTTTTCCTGTATAAAAAGGCTCTAGCCGAGAACGCAGTGACGTGCTGATACTATACAGACGTAAACAGGGCTACGATTTCTTGTTTATACAGTGAAGAAGATGAAATTATTTATTAACAAGTTTTCAGGACCATCCTTCAATGCTTTTTGTAATACATATATCACCACACTGAAAGAGACACAGCACACTTGCTAACTTTGTGATAACTGACGGTTATTGAAATGTTCCTTGGTACGTTCAGAAAACTAAATAGTCCTCTTCCCTTAACCAGTTCCCAGTCCAAATCTATCTGGAACAGAAAGGTGAACTGTTTTTAGCTCGGTTGGCTGTCCTAGCCCAAACCAGGACAATCAGCGTACATAAATCTCCATACTAACTATTTTTATAAATTAAGACAGTTTTATGCAGTAAGGCTGTTTACACAAGTTGCAAACATTGATCTTAGTATATTCCCAAAGCCACTTCTGGCAGCTGAAACATGCTTGCAAGCCCTTTATTGAACAGCTGTAGTACTACTACTGCACTAGTCCTGTATTTCATGGAAGCCGTACCGGTACATTTTTTTTCCAAGTATGATTATGAAACTTCTAAGTTATCGGCCCACTCACCCCTTTTCACTTCAGGAATTTGTTTAAGACACTGACCTGTTCAGCAGCCTGGGCTTCTCCGTAAGTTTCCAAGAAATTCCCTTGGATCACTGATCCTATGATAGTCAAACCTTTGCCAGCTTTCAGCTGAGATGCAAATGTTAACAATCTAGGGTATTTTACATGCAAATCTTCATCAAGTTTCAGAAGCACCAGCAACTGAGGCCTGGAGAAAATAAAAAAGGGAATGTATTTTTTACTAAGGCTTTAACAAAAACAGTTCTAAAAAATTGCCTCTCTCATCACTTTAGTGTGCTTGAACATCAACTCTGAAACAGTACGTTCTTTCTGTATCTCACACATTAGAGGGGTTTTAATCAGTATTTTATTTCTCTTGATTCAAACAAGATTTGAAGATTGAGGAAATTCATCTGCTGCTTGTTTTGACAGAAAACACGTTCATGTGCTTAGCTTAAGAGGCTTGCATTAGAGTTTTATTTACATGGTTGATTTTCAAGGCTCTTTTAAGTACTATTAAAGCACGCACTGTGTTCATACTGTAAGGCTGTCCTTTCAGATCAAACTGGATAGTTGTACCAAACAGTTGGGAAACGTGACTATTTTCATCTAAGCACAGATCCTACCTGCTTTCTGTCCCTTAAGGTATTGCCACACATCCCTTAAATTATTTTCTGTCTTACTTTATGGGTAAGCAAGTATAAAAAGATTTATAAGATTTCTTTGGTAGATTCCTAGTCCTCTTATTCAGAGCCTAAGAGTTGTACACTGTATAACTGAGAGGAGGGTTCCTGCCCACTTAATCTGTCTTCAGCAGACAAAGCCAGGGGAAATAATGTGGGTCACTGTTCTGGTTTTTAATCCTAGAATGACAGCAGCGACTTCTTAGTGTCCCCAGCGCAAATTACTATGGGCTTCTAGACCTTTGTTCCCAGAGATGTCCCCAGTTACCCCAAGTTCCACTTTTAAATTCGCCAATTCAGAGTCCAATTAAAGACCCAAAGGACACAGAAAGTCTGCCCGTACTGGGCCCACACAGCACGGCTTGGGTAGCGACAAGGCAGCTTATCCACAGGCTCAATGCTTTTTTTTTTTTATATATTCTAAGCATTTAAATTCATTCACACAGACCAAAAGCATCCTGTTTGCAGTCCAGCTTAATTCCTTTAGTCTAAGTAGATAATCATGACAGTGCATTTTATTAGTCTAAAATGGGTACCTCCAGTTCTTTGTGTGTGGAGGGCCCTCCTCCAGTCTGAGTAAGGCATATCTTGCTGCGCTGAGTGAAAGACCTCGGATACCATCACCCCATTCCTTCTCTGCACTGTGAAGAACACACAATGTAACCAACATATGGTTTCATGAGCATTTAATTGCACACTTACAGTCATGCTATATATAAATCGTTACTTTATAATGAGTTTAATTATGTGCTAGATAGCATGTATCGCATGTGTATTTATCATTTGTGCGGGTATGTGTGTGATACTTACCATGTATCACATAAGAGAAATGCAAACGCTTCAGTCAAATGTATACCACACCACCAGTGTTTAATTTGTAATCAACACCCCACTACAGAGAATGCTTCCCAAGCACAGACAAATATCAGGCATTTCAATACCAGATTTGTTAAAATTAAGTTATACAGCCATACTGTTAATATCTGATGGGGTCGGGCTATGATCTCAGGCAACTCAACCTGCAGATTCAGCATTTCAAGAACTGTTCTAGACAGACCTTTGCACCAGATAAACTGGAATAAGATGGCTGCCTTCAGCTGTTCTGGACCTGAAGTAACTATATATAATATTATGTATAATAGGCAGCAGAAGAATAGATCCCAGCCAGGGTTTCTGCTTCCTGTGACTCTCCAGTTTCACCAAAAACCTTTAGAGGCTTCACAACAAAGCACTTCAGCGGGTTTTGTTTAGCACTGACACAGTAAAACAATGAAAAAAATTAACTAGTAAGGGAAGCCATCTAAGTCATCTCTCTGGACAGTTCCTTCTCCAAATGTGAAGGCCAGAGATAATTCACAAAAAATAGACCCAATTTCCTTCCCACCCTTTTCTATCTAGTTAATACTTACCCTTGGTATTCAATGTACTTGTAAATCATGCCTGCAATAAGCATAGCTACCAAAGCATAATACCAAGATGAAATGAACATCAGCGCCAGGCAAATACTCATGCCTAAAAATGAGAGGGCCCTAAAATAAAAAGCAAAGATATTAGGGAGTAGTGGGGTAGAAAAACTTAAAAACAAGTCAATTATTCTCTTGCTCTTTTTTTCTTTAAATTGTGTATTCTGAACCGACAGTGAAAGTAAAGCTTCCAATGAATCTTCCCAGTCCCCAACAGTTTTAGTATTCCGTTGTTGGAATTCAACTCTCACGCCAATAAATATCTGAGCCTGATCCACTCTGAATATTACATTGATGTACTCTTGTCTAGAACTGACATCCAGAGAAATAAAACATGCCCACAACCCTCACAGAGAGGGTTCTTCCAAAACTGACGCTAGATTACAGACTAGGCATTAAGCGTGCTGGCCTTTTGCTTACCAGTGATAGTACTTAAATCGGGGCCGCCAGTTTGGAGTTCTAAGAAGTGTCTGTACTGCACATGCTAGATTAACAAAGAGGTAACACATCAAGAAAAACCTGTAGAAGCGAAAAAAAGCACAATACTTCTTAGCACACACCTTTATAGATTATGGCACATGTTATAACAACATGAATGACTTAGTCAAAATATGGCTACCCTGTCACGTGTGACTATCCCTCTGATTTTTATTCGTCTGAACTATTAGTATAAAGTAGATAGATCTAACCTGATACAATTAAAAAACTGTTCTATCTACAACATCAATGCTATCTTTGTTATGTGGTAAAAATAACATTTCCCCAAAGAAAATAACAATCCGGCTATACTAAAAACATATTTATTCACAGAATACTCCAGAGCAGAAACAAGTAGATTTATATGCAGAGACTGAAGTCAGAGAATTCCTAGAAATAACAAGTGGAACTCAGGCTCCAGTAATTTGCTTTACTGGTTTAAGATATGGTTCCAAAAGACAATCAAATTAGCAAAACTCAAAAGATTATTGCTTTCCCCCACCCCACCTTAAATAGCAGCCAGCCTGTTTCTTACATTGAGAGAATTGGAGCTACCATGTCAAGCGAAGCAATAAGGATTCCCAGCTCAGCAATTAATGCTGTTAACAGAAGAGCCCAAGTCGGTTCACCATTTGCTTTTCCATGACCAAAAATCTGAAGAAATAGAAACATTAAACATACTTTCCAAGTATTTCCTAAGGTTATAATGAAAAAAAAAATTACATTTTAAAAAACAATCATAATTTTCCTACATACTTTTTTCTCTAGAGCAAGTAATCAAGTATTCTAATGGCTTTCTGTGCTTCACTGAAATAATAGATGTTAGACTTCTTCATAAAATTACCATATGTATCTATTCAAATTCCTTTAAAATATTCCTAGTTTTTAACAAAAGAAAACAAAGCATTAAAATAAAAAATATTGATCTTCACTTCAATGCTGGGCAAACTAGGGAAAATAAATCAGATTTCCAAAAGATGAAGTCAAACAACTGGTTAGTTACCATGTACACAATGCTTTTTTAAAAAAAAAAAAAAAACACAAACCAAACTCATACAAACCCAGAGGAAAGGAATGATGTTGTCCTTTGCTATGGCTTGCAGCAGCCGAGGGGCTCCAGTAAGACTCTGTAAACCTGCTCCGCAGGTAGAGAAGAAGGATCCTATCACAATGACCCATGGTGAGGGCCACGAAAGCGTGCCCACCACTAAGTTCTTGTTCACTGCATCACCATACCTGCAGAGAGGAACAGCGAGACATTCATATTCAAAGGAGTATTTTGACACTCACACTTGGTTTTCTCAGTCTGTTTGTCATTGAAATATTAAGATGTCATCGAAATATTTAATATTATATATTTTCTTGATTAGGAAACTGTTGACTGTTAGGGATCTGATCTTTGAACGAGTACCCCTGGAACTGAGAAGGGTACATCAACAAAAGACGAAATAGGTTTGAGGAGGCACAGAGTAATAAAGACATGAGATGGAAAATCTGAGAGAATCATGCCAGAAAATATCAAATCAAATACAAGAACATTCCCAAAATATTGTTTACAGTTTACATATAAATATGGTTTAAAAGCTACCCAGAAGTAAAAGCCAAAGAAAAAAAGGGGGTGGGGGGCAGAGAGAGAAGGGGCGAGATTGGAAATAACACACCTTCACTGCAAAAAAGAGAAAGAAAGGTGAGCATTAAAGCTGTAAAACTTACTTATCTCTCAGGACTACACCTTCTATGCAGGCTCCAAATAATAATACACAACTGAAGTCTTGAGAACAGAGCGTGCTAAGGAAATTGGATTTATTTAGACACGGCAGATAAAAGCAACCATAAACAGTATTGTGGAAAGTTCAGCATGTGCCTCTGTCCTACGGCATTCGCACTGCATCATCTCCATAAGTACATGGTAAAGCTGGTGAGTAAATTAACGTCTCGCTACTCATATATACCTTCTAACGTTAAAGTGACAAAGTTGTTATTCTAAGTTACAATTTTTTAAAAAGACAGTTTTAAATGTTACAAGAAAGAAGCTAACTTCAAAGGAAATAATTTTATATGTAAACATCAATTTAATCTGCTGGTATAGAACAGCAACTGATAATAAAACATCTTTTTGTTTTTCTCTCCTTGTGTCTGAAGATATTTTGAACACATAGCAAACCATTACCTTGCACTTTCTTATTTTGTGCTCTTTGACAGCATTCGCATCACCAATGTTGTTATTAAACTGTACTAGTACATTGGGGAGTACACAATACTTCAGTTGCTGTGGACCTGGCATTCCAGTAGAGTTTTTGATCTTATGATTTAAGTTTACATGAATGGTTAAATCCTAAACTCAACCCTCTACCCCTGAAATGCAACTGTAAAATACAAAGAGTCATAAATGGGGAAAGACTGATTGCTCCTAAAAGTAGCGGTGTAAGCCTTCCACTGGGTGGCGTATTAATATCTACATACACAGTTACCCACCACGAAAGAAGTTTTGAGCTGCGTATATTGTAACATTAGAGCTGGAGGTTATGCCTCTGACCCATTTCAGTATTTATTACTTCCACAGGAAATGCAGACTTCTTGGTACAGGGTCAGTTCCCAAAGTAACATCTGGAAAAGGCTGCACTTCTAAGAAGCTGTGACGAGTGAGCTGGGATCCTCATTTACAGCTTGGCAAGTTTTGGCAAAAACCAAATACAAAACAGCAAAATTTCCATGAGAGTCACCATCTCGGCCAGCTGTCCTTTGGGTGGGATTTATTCAAAAAGCTCTTACAAAGCAGTTTTGAAGTCCTTGTTCATATTCATTGCCTTTTGCCTTTTTTTTTTTAATCTCCTGTGTTAATAAATTGTAGTTTAGCACACCAACAGCTAGCTAAAGCAGAAAGACCTGGGCTTCATCTCTTCTCCAGCAAGAGAGATTAAGACAGTCTTTCCTAAGCAAAGCTCCTGTGGTCCTAAGCCCTGAAGAGTTTAACCACACACAAAACCCAGCAGCTTCAACCGGGACAAAGGCTGCTCCTCTGAACACACACTCAGCACCTCAAAATCTGGTATGAGGGACACCCTCATATCTGCAAATTAAGTGCTCCAGACTCAGTGGAAACAGGTGGGAAACGACGAGTCATTGACGGCTACATGGAGCTCACTACTGAGCGCAGTGTTTGTAACACTTCCACGCATGCCAGCTGGGGATGTGTCTAAGAATCAGGGAATAACGTTAAATCAGATTAATGTGTTAAAAATCAAGAGGGGGGGGGGGAAATACAGTCCTGTAAGCCAACGTAAGGTGATCTCGTTTCGCTGAATTCAAAATAAATACGTAAATACATTGGTATCAGTGAGCAGCTGACTCTACACGTGAACCTTCCCCCCACAAAAAAAACCTACTTAGGGAACATCTAGTCTAATTTCTAACTCCAGTTTATCTTGCCCTAAAATGTTCAAGAAAGCCTATACTCCTTAATGTCACTCAAGCTTTCAATTAAGGAACAGAAAATTATCTCTCCTATTTAAAGCCTTCCTCATCTTAATGGTCCACTGCATCATAAAAAACCATATACCTGTACTCCACCAGTGTGAAAAGCTATAGACCGCTGCGCAGCAAAGAAAAGCAGCAGAAGTGCAAAAGAACAAAACAAAAAACCCAATACAAAAAGAGGGAAGGAAAACAACAGGATAATAATTCCAATGCCCTCAACTCAAGGAATGTTTTTTTTTTTTCCCTGCTGACCGATCATACTCACACTGATAATTCAGTCACCTGAAAGCAGTTCCACAAATCAGATACACAGTCATTCATCTGAGTCACTTGCAACGTGCCAGGACTCTACTAATTTTAAAAGGATACAGACTAGTGATGTGGTGACAATAGCAAGAATTGTTCCAACAGGAATGGATTTCTGTGCATCTTTGAGGTCCCCTGATCTGTTTGAACCAGCCATGATACCTGAAATTACATTTTGGAAGTAAGATCAAGGGAGAGAGGAAAGCTCAGAGACCGAATATGCCCTCTCATCCCAGTATTCTCACCAGTCACCGAAGGGAAAAAGATGCCGACAAGTACCATGAATGAAGTAGCTATATCTGAAAGCACATACAGATGAAGGTTGTTCTTCTGGCCTGCTACATCAACAGATGGGTGATGTGCTTTCTCCAGTATCTCGCCTTTCTCCAAATAATTGCTCCATAAGTTGTCTTCAGTGTTATTACCACACCACAGAAAAGAAAAGCATGTTTCAGTTCAAACCTGTTCTCATTATAATGGGTCTACAACTGAAGATTACAATTGCAATTCAGTGATCAACGCAAATTAAGACATATACAAGTTACATGCAAGAAAATTTATAATGCTTGTTTTCAAGGGAATCTGTAACAAACCAAATAAACATGTATTAATAGCCTACAGAAGTCTAAGCCCTTCTTATCCTTAAAGTTCTTTTAACTTCATAGCTATTTGAACTCCAAGAAATACACTGAATTTTTTTAATTAACCACCATACCCACACACAGTAGCTCAGAGAATCCAAAGCAGCAATATTGACCAGCTTTCTAGGTATAAACTGATTTGTTCTTCAGACAGTGGGAGAATTACAGAATTATGTGGTTGGCATTTGAAGTTTCACTAATAAATGCTGAGCGATTTTAGAAACTAGACTACTGGTTCTTGTGAAAACCGGAACCTTAGGAACTCCACACCTGCACAAAGCAACTGTTTCCTGGAGTTCATTTCAATAATGAACACTTTTCAATGACATTATATTCAGGAGCAGGTGAAGGAGGAGGCAACTATTTTTATACAAGTACTCTTATATTTCAGGACATAATCTTAACTTGTCTAAAATGGAGAGCCATAGCTACACAGGGTTCTGAAAAACTGTAACAACTTCCTCATGTTAGTATAGCTCAGAATTATAGCTGGCTTTCTGCTGAAATTATGAGATTTACAAGGCAAACAATCAATTTTACAGCAGACAAGTACTGCATCAGGAGAAAAGTGCCGTCTACTCTTTTTAAAGATCGTAAAACTTGGTTTTCTTTATTCTAGACATTTTTTTTCACTGTAATTACATTTCTTCAGTCCCTCTTTCTTAACCAGCCAGGAACCCATTTCAACTGCTCACATGCCTCATCTTTAAGGGAAAAAAAAAATTCTATCATACCTTTTAAAATGCCACTAGCAGCTCCTGGAATTCCTGCTATCTCAGAGACATTGTTCATTAGGAAATATTCATCACAGTTCTCGGTGGTTAAGTTTGTACTGTGGCAGAAGAGCTCCCAAAGCTTAGAGGCCACAGTAATGTTATCCCTAACTATGGTTTTGGCACAAACATCAAACTGATCTCTTGACAAAGTCCTGTTGCCCAACATGCAAATCCTGGAAGGGAAACAAGAGAACCAGTGTTATTATATGGTACTGGGAAAATGAAATCCGCCCTTCCTTCACATCACAGAAACTTCAAGTGGCTCTAGTCTGCTACACCATTTCTCAGCTTCAAAAAGACAGTGGTAGCAGGACAAAGACTGTTTATCTGTTTCCTTTAAGGGTCAGAAGTATAAAGCTACTTTTCCAACAATTTTGGGAGAGGTATAAAAAGCTACATCAATGTGATTTATTCAATTTGGTACACTTACCTTAAACAACGAAACAGAAAGATTAGGCAACACTTTTGTTTTCAGTTAAACACAACTACTACAGTGGAAGAGATCTGGAGAATACTATCATTCAAATGACTAGATATTTAGAGTACCTGAAGATATTTGGAATTGCATTATCCCAGCTTCTGTACAGTAGCACTCAAATGACCTCTGACATTTTAGCTTCAGAATTAGGAACATACATTTCAATCACAATAAGTAAAAGTTCTTCTCGTCAGGAATCCATAATTGCTAAAATCCTCCAGTGCTTGTTGTGTTTCACCGAACAACAAATATAGTTTATTCCAGCCCTGAAAATTTTTAATTCACTTCTCCAAAAATAGTTCCACAAAACATGGTGATACAACGTAAGTCTGCTGCCACTAGAAGTTCATTCAGCTTCTCTTCCCAGTGCCAGAAAACACCCACAGAAAAAGAAATAATTTATTGTTTCTTCCATTTTAATAAGTTTAATTGTTTTACAGGTCTCATCAAGCACTAATGCCAGGAAAATGGAAGAGACAGGGCCATTTCTGTAGGGTTTACAGGCCTGTGAACTGTAACTTCAGAGAAGCCTTCTTGCCCAGAATTAAAAATAAATACAATATCTGGTTACTTCAGCAAAACAAAAATACAGCCCAAGGAAGAAAGACAGGGAGAACATTCAAGAACAATCCAACAGATAATGAGGGGGAGGTAGAGACACTGTTTTATTTTTACTGCTGTAAACCTGCCACTGTTGTAAAACGTTATAATCATTGGGCTCTAAATAGCTGAAGGGAGCACTTGAGGCTTGCAAGTACTTAGTTATGGTCACAACATTTCAAGATGTGAATAATCACGCGACTCAACTCCTCCATTTCCATTCCATTCATCTCTTGTCAGCAGTCTCAGGAAAAACTCTTTGCATTTCTGGTAAAACACATGCATCCACATTATTGCTGCTCCAGCTCTGAGTTTAAGAAACTGCATTACTCATATGGCAGACTAATCTGCTTTCAAACCAAGGGGAAGTTTTGCTGGAGCCTCAGCATAGTCCCACCACCACACCTCCCACATTCCAAAGAGATGCCCTATTTCTCAGCAAGCATCACACCATCACGGTTTCCAGCCACGAAGGTAGCACATCATGTGTGACTGGCCTGGGGAAAATGGACCTGCCAAACTGCTTCCTACTAAGGAGGACTGCCATAAATAACCTAGCAAAACTCTTGCTAAAATTTAACTCAATAGCCGTAGGCTAAGCCACTGGATTGTCTTCGCAGGAAGCAGAAAAATGTCAGCCTCCACCAATCTGTACACTCACCATGAGACTTCATTCTACCAAAACAGTTAAAGAATGTAATAAGGCATTCACTTTAGCCTAAGAAACTTCTGTTCCATGAGCTCCACTTGCTGCAGACTATCACTGTCACTATATGTATATAGCTAAAAAATCTGAAGCAATTCACAGAAAAGGTAGCTTTGACAATGCATTAGGCACAAGTTTTAAGTAACTTCCATTGAATCCCACCTTCCAAACCTGCAGGTAAAGCTATACCCCCATCCAGAAATGCTACTCACGGAAATTCAGGTGGATCAAAGACGGACTTGATCGCTCCAGCATAAATGGACAGTATGGATATTACTACGCAGGCCAAGAAGAGGGAAGCAAATTTGTTAACGTATTTCACACCTACAAAGACCACCACCGCCATTAGGATGAGGAATACAGTGCCATACACCCTCATGTTGTTTAGCATAGCACTGGATGCATCATGGGCACCGGATGGATGAAAAATTGCTGCTTGTGGCACAATATATGTCTGAAACAAGAAGAAAGCAAGTGAAGGAACACAGGAACAGAACTCTGTCTACAGTACTGCAGTGATATTGTATCTGTACTAGAAATGTAAATCACTTTTCAATTTGCAACATGTTCTTCACCAAGAATCTTCACTTTATAGGAAAAGTCAAGGGATAACAGCCCATTCTATTTCAGTAGTACAACTGAGCCAACTTTATCAACAATGAGCATGTGTCTTTGATTAAGTCATTCTTCCATCTATGTTTTCAGAAGACCTTCCATTTCATATATCCACAGAGTGTGCAACTTCCAAATAGAAACACTAGCAGTATAGAATTGGACACCAAGAAACTGGGGACCTTCTGGTCTCTACCTGTAAATGTGTATAGGAATATAGGACAAGAATACTGCACTATTTTCTATACAGTACTTGCTTTAAAAGCCAGACTACTCCAGTACTACTCACCAATAAAATCTCAATGGCACCAAGGATATACATTGCTCCTGCAAATGTTGTTCCCAAATAAAAGCACAGCCCTACAGCTCCACCAAACTCTGGGCCTAATGACCTGGATATCATGAAATAGGAGCCACCAGCTACGAAACAAGAAAAGTAAGAGTAAAATTATAATTTATTTATTGTCACAAATTGTAAAATATTTACAACAAGAATACAACAAAATTATACATCATGTATCTGCTTTTGAGGGGGTTCAATTGAATTATCTTTTTGTTAGCACCGGGGTAACTAAAAACCAAATAAATTAATCTATAGCCTAATTGATACTAAAAGAAATACTAGATATTAATTCAGGCTTTGTATCTTGGCTTAAGCAAATTTCTCTGGAATAAAACTATGTTAACAGCTTATAGCAACTTTTTTTTTTTTAAATACAAACAAGAGTTTGCTAACTACACTTACCTGGAACAACACCATTTGTGGCAATAGCACTCATTGATATGGTTGTCAGCATAGTCTGTGGAAAATATGGAAAGGGAAGCCATTATGTCAACAACATTTTTAAAAACGTAACTTATTTATTGATAGAGGAAAGCTGCCACTGCATGTAGGATACAACATTTCTATTTATTCTGCCTTGACAGGTCATTATCTGAAACAAAACAAGGGTAGCAGGAATTTAATCATCAAGCTGTTGAGACTTTTGCTTGAGAGATGACTGCTGTTTTATCAGGTCAAATAATGGGTGTCTGCAGACAAAGCAAGATAAAAGAATGCAGGTGTCCCTCCCATCTGCAGAGCTGAACTTCCAATAAAGGCTAGTCCAGCAAAGCAGGCAGCCATGACCCCTTTGCACAGAAAACAGCTGCTTGCTGAACAAACACTATTTTTAAGACTGTATCTACACTAGATACAGTTTGCCAGTTTAGAGATACCAGCAAAAAAGAAAAGAAAAAAAAGGAGGGGGGAAAGGAATAACATGGCTACAAACATAGCAGAAGTGATAGCATTAAGCTGGCTTTTCCTTACACATGCATCTACAATGCAGCCTCTCCAAGTTTCTCAATAGTTTCACAGAGGTTACGTCATTATTTTACCTACATACTTACACAACAGCAGCAAAGTAGTACAATCAGGAAGGACTGAAGAACTCCAGCTATTCCTACCATCCAGGTCAGCCGAAGGAAGAGAATAACCCCGAAGATATTCTGCATGCAAGGTAAATACACCCCCATCAGGGTGCCCATGCTGGGTGACTGAAACAAAAGTTCATTGACAGTCATTAATTGGAATTATTCGAATTATCGACAGATAACCAAAAAACCTAACAACTTCAGTTTTTCAAATGGCAGAAACCTGGGAAACATAAGCTAGACACACACAAATACTATTATGCTGGACTTCCACAAAACACGAAGCAAACTCCTAACACCAGAACCACAAATTTCTGAGCAAAATGACGACCCTATCACACCTTCACATTTGAAGTAATTATAGTCAGCATTTAACACCAATTACTAACACGGGAACATACGTGTATTTGTTTTGTTGTAGAACCACAGAGTTTGTAGTATGAAAACCGTTAGAGTGCTGCAGACTCTAAGGTAGGTCTCTGAATTACTTTTGACAGTGAACAAGAAAATACAAGTCAGTTACACAACTTCACAGGAACTGCACATGACTGGCATTCAACATAGTATCTTGCAGAACTCTCCTTTACCCAAACAGTCACGACCCAAAACAATATCAAAATGCCAGTGATACAGGGTTTATTTCAAGAAGTACAGAAGTGTTCCCTGCACTGGCACACCGGGCACTAGCAGCAATTCAGAGTCCCAAAACTCTGTGGTTTCCTGCCAAGACATTTCATTCCTTCTGCTTTCTGAGGTTTTCTTTTGCATTTAAAATGATACAGAATGCTGAAACATAAGGGGAATAGAGAGTGTAACTTCTCAAAGGCTCATCCCTTTTCATACTTCTTTCTATAAATAAACCTGAATCCCAAAACATACTACAGATAGACAGCATTTAAAGAAACCCATGAACAATCACCTCAACGAGAAGGGTATTAAGGGAAGTGAAAACACTTGTTCAAATTTGACTCCATATAGCAAATGAAAAAATAAATAGGTAACAGGCACCCTTATAGACAAATTAGTCATGAATCAAAAGCAATGGTACTTAAGCATATGACTCTTAGAACAATAAAGTAGCTGTCAAAAACTTTGTTCTTGCCTTGACTTCACTATGGAAAAACTTAAGTTACCCAAGGTAAGTCAAGAGCCTATTTTATTACACAAAGCAAAATCCTAGAAAAAAATCAAATGTTTATAATATCACCAAGTCAAAATAAGCAGCCTAGGAATTTACTGCTTCAACTTGCAATTACATGCTACAATTCGGAATTTCCTCATCTGCATTAGGAATCTGCCCTGCGGAGATGGAAGAAAACTGTGCCCAAGAACATCATCTGAACGGTTCTTTGTTAGAAACGCGAGGAATTGCTGACTGAATTTTTTGAAGTCAGCTTTGAATTCCTTGTGTGACTAAAGCTAAATCAGATCAACCAGACTTGGGTGAACCTCCTGAAGTAGGCAACAGAACCACGTGCTGATGGCTTGCACTGGACTTAGCCTATGAGACCTACCAGCATGGGGACACAAAGCTGTAACTCAGTTGTTCCAATGTCACAGTACAAAAAAATCCCTAAGACGTCACCTGCCATTTGTACAAAAATTACCATGCTATAGAACTATCCGATCAGCTTTGCTGCCTTCTGATACTAACAGAAATGACACTTGTACATAAGTATCCTGATCAGGGTAAAGCAAGGATTTTTAAATGAGTTGTTCCAGTGCTACAGCAGAGAAGAGTCTTCTCGGTATTCATTATAGTATACCTATTTCCTCAAGAAGGAGAGGTTTAGATAGTTTTGATTCAAACACATTCATCTGATTCACACTGTGTCTTCAGCTGCATAAACATTAACTGCGAAAGGACTAAATAATGTTGCCAGGCACTGGGCAGATTTTGCCCTGCATAAAGGCTTCCCATTGTCACATTAACGTACTCTTTGTTTCTCTTAAAGAGACATTCAATATAGTTTCATCATCTATCTGACCATTCATCCATCAGTCACACCCCTCACAAGATTCCTGAACCGAGCAGCCAGCGTCAAGTGAATTGATCAGATGTGTGAGTACTGCAGAGGTAAAGGAGTTTCTAAGAGTTTGTCAAAACTGGCACCTGGGAAAAGGAAAGAAACCCAACCTACTGCTCCTACATGGAAGCAAGTGGAGCACAGTTATATATTCTATACGACAGTTTTCCAAGCGCTACCAAAGCAGGCGAGTCTTCAGCTGCCCTTGACACATCTCCCAACACCTGCTTCCTTTGTGTAAGAATTCACCTTAGCTCAGCTCTTTCCCATCTTCTGCCCTCAGTGGCCCCTGCAGCTTTGCTCTACTGTTCATCACCTTCTCCCCCTCCCTCTTAAGTGGCCTCTTACGCGTATCAAGTTACAAGCTAACTTCAGCCACAAAGGAAGACAAATTGTGCATTAGTTGTATAGTTATGAAGCTACTGCAGAGCAGCCTAGGAAAAATGTAAGCATCCACCTGCAGATAGAACCCAAACCGCAGTACTACTAAGTGTACCTCAGGCATAAGAGTTCACTCTGGATTTTCTTGCCCTGTGGAATAAAAAACACTGGTATGAAAGAATGATGCACAAATACTACTTGAACCAGCTTGTTCGCAGAAATATTTAACACCAGAAATCTGCAGTGCCTTGACCCTTTTTTATAGCATCTTATAATCGGTAAGCAGTACTAAACCACAGCTGAAGTCTCAACAGAATGCAATCTGAAATAAGAAGGGTATCGTGTTCAGCCTCAACAGCTACCAAATGAAAAAAATTAAACACTCCATACTGCACAAAGGAAATAAAACACAAAGACCTTTTGAAGAATGCTGTTTTAGATCAACCAAGAAGGGACAGAAAAATCTCAAAAACAGTCTCAATTTCAGTGATGCAGATCATGTTTCTGTTCATTCTAATCAGCTGCAGACACATAATTGATACAAATATTGATCTGAGTCTGAAGGACGCTATTTCCACTGTGCCACTGTGATGGGTTATCAAAGCACTTGGCTGCAGGGCTCAGGGACATTGATCAGTAATGACAGCTCTTACGGTTGCTCTGCAGCATGAGGATGCACAGCAGAACAGAAATTAACTGCCTTAAAGATACATGAACCAAAATAGTTCATCTAATTTTTTCCATCATGAGAAGGGGATATTTTTGTAGCACTGCATCTATTAAGTGCTTTAATAGAAGACTATTTAGAAAAGATAAAAAGCAACCCAATTTCTACCCTATTATGTGGAGCAGAGTCGATTTTGTCTGATGCGTAGCTTACACAGAATGCTACTACCAAAAATATTTAATGAGAATGCTGGAACAGGGTAATATGTTTATATTAAGCTGGTTTGCACTGTAATTGTCCTCCTCTTAATTTGCATCTTTCACAAACTCTGCAGCAATTATTCCATGTGATTAAAAGGGAAAGTATGTTCCAGAGCTTGTGGAAATGTTCAGGTCGCTTTTGGTCTTGTCACTGTAGAAATCAGGTGCTGACAACAATGACCTCCACAAACTAAAGCACATCATTCTCTAGTCCTTTAAGCTTTAACGATCTCATTTTTTCAATACTCGTCCCACTTCATGTGCACGCAGCTGCGTTGTCAATTTTTTTTTTATGTATGTGGATTTTTTGTTGGTTTGAGTTTTTTGTGGTTTGTTTTGGGGTTGGGTTTTTTTGTCATTTGAATGGATATGATTTGGCAGGTGTCCTAGGTCACAAAAAGGTATTCACTGAGACCTGCTCAGATAGAGAATTATATATTCATTTACTGAAAGGACTGCTTTCTTCATTCAATTTTTGAATACCAGATCTAGTCTGTTCACCCTCCTCACTCTAGTTCTTGTCTATCAGATGTCAATTCCAGTAAGTGACACATCACGACTGGCAGCTTATCTTCTGTCACACCGGCTGGGCACGTATTTGCTGAGCGCACCCAGTATAGCATTCAGCAACGAGTCAGTTAATGTTGGCACTTAAAAACAGAACCTGATATCGTGCTGGGGTGGATATCCATGCTTCTGTACTAATGCTCAAATGGCAAGGATAAGGTAGCAGCAGTGCATTGATTCATACTTCAAAGATGATTAAAAACAAATATGTAGAACAACCCCACTCGCAGTTTCTGGATACCTTCACTCCATAGCATTGTACGGTTACTGCTTTTGAATTTCCTGGGTTTAACGGTTATAATTATCGGCCAACTTAACATTCAACCTCCTTAGATTCTGTATGACGTTTAAAATTTCATATTGCTTCTGGCAAGAGAGGAAGAAGATTCGAGCTACAGTTATGATATTGCAGCTGATGTAATTTATCCTAGAGACAGGCATGCTAGGCAAAGATTCGCTTAAGGAAACTGCAGTGTTGACACAGAAAATACTGAGATATTAACAGAGGATTATATTGTCACTTTTGGAATGGTTCATTCTACAAACTCATTCTACAAAAACATCTGAGAAGTCTGCAAACAAACCGTTTTGGGACACAGGAAAGCATAATTCAGGACAACCCAGATATTAAGCCTAAACTCTATTTTGCCATAGAAGCATAGCTTTAACAAGGACAACAGTCCTTTTTTATGGCAGTAAACATTTTGAAGATATGCAAGTGTTTACATAAATCATACCTAGATGTAGAAATATTAGCACCAAACCTTGCATGCTACTCTACCAGGGATTTACAACAACTCCTCAGTTTCCTATTATTTGCCCCATTTTTACCTTATGAAGCTATACTGCATTTGCTTTAACTAACTTTATACAATCACCAAATTCTCCCCATTCTTTTTCCAACATGGAAGTAAGTGACTAACTTTCAGATTAGACTGCATCTTACTCTGGTATTCTGGTCAGGCAATTAATAAGGAAATAAACAGCAAAAGTGATCAGAACTTTCTCAAAATAGTAAGGACTGTACTTATTGTATCCCCCTCCATTCTATCTTTGTTAGGGTAATAAACAATCTGCTTTTGATAGTAAGAGGCTGAAAGTTATTTTAGATTATGCAGTAACACCATATTAACATCTGATGCCTGACATTATCCCCACCAAAACCATGCTAAAACAGACATGCAGCTGCCATTTCAGATTAGTAATGCAAAGTCAAAAACTTTGCACAGACTTAGCAATTAGTATAACACCAAGTACCACACAAAAGAAATTCACAGTTGAAATGTTTAAATTACTTTTTTAATGTAAGCTGATCGCACCAGAACACAGCTACTGCACCCAGAAGACCTTCACACAGTCTTGTAATTATGTTACATTAACCACAATATTACAGTACGTTAGTGCATGTGGTCTCAGATAAAACTGAATTTTAAGCTTCATGTTGACTAAACAACTTTGTTAACCCCAGTGTAAAACTGTGCAGAGTAAGGAACTGAAGTGTGAGTAAGAGAGCCAGAATCCAGCTTTCAGTATGGGGTAACATTCTCTTCGAAAACAATGTGCTGTTTTTCAACATTATCACTGCCATCTCGTTCTGAAATGACTCAAACTTTGACAGGGCAGTAGCATAAAATCTGTAGAATTCAGGAGCTATCTTAGGTTTTTTTGAAAACTTTCTTTCACAAAATTTGCAAGCAAACTGACCAGCCTGCAACTGCCATAAATTGCAACCATACCACTTGAGAGTTTAGCACTAATCAAAACACCTGTCTGACTGCCAGAGCATGAAGAAAAAGCAGTTAGAACATAGCCCTCCTGATAGAAATCTAACTACCAGCACTCAAACCTCACCTTCTACCTAGTTATTACAAGGCCAGCCCAAATGGGCTAACCATCTAAATGCAGATCCTTTGGGGGAGAATTCAGTTGCCCAAGTGCCTAAGATGACACTTGAGCTGCCCCAGGGTGTCCAATCTGACCTCCACCCACCCATCTAGAAGGGTGTTGCCTCCTCCAAGTCTTGTGTCATACCTACCAGGCTTGTAGAGATGTGTCAGATACTGCTGGGCAGCTAAAACAGTGCTAGGAAAAAGCTGGGGGGGTTGTTTTGTTGTTTATTCAATTCACAGCTAAAAGCCTATCCTACTCCTTATCTAAATCCATACCATGTACATGTAACTGCAGTGTAGTGCACAGTGCTTAACCACTGCATCTGTCCCAATTCTTCAGTAACATCTGATTACCTACAGAGTTCTTACTTCTTTGCAACACTGTCATGGCTTCTGACAGAGGTTAAGATAAAGTAGAAAGGAGTCCAGCTCCCCAAAAATCACATAAGGAATCATCCTGTTCATCAGCTGGCCATGGAAAGAATCTTTACTCACTTTTGACACTTTCTTCTTCGAGCCATCAGTACTTTCTGCTTCTTCATGTTCCTTAACACCCTGGGTAAGATTTGTGTAGTTGACCAACTTGCCAAGCAGAGATGACACTTTCGGTCGTATATCAAGTTCTTCCTGTGGAAGATGACAACTAGTCAACTTCTGCAATTCACAGCATTTATGAAGAGTGGCTGGTGTCATGCCTTCCTTGGCATGCCCGAGGCTGCCAGGGAACACACAAGGAAAACCACCCAGGGAACGACACTGTATTTCATTGTGCCTGAACCACCGATGAGAGAATTTTATCTTCTGAAAGGAGGGCAAATCTGACAGGAAAAGGCTATGCCAACAGGTATGCATCATTCTCCTTAGGTGCTGAAAAGTGTGAATTACAGCAATAGAGAAGTCATCTGAGCCTCGGGACCGTAAGAAAATGGACTTGCACCTTGCATGTATCTCTAATGTCAGCTTACATCAATAAATATACTTTTACAAAGGTCAATTTGCCAAATACATCAGAGATTTAGTGATCTGGTCATTGTAGGCATGCATGCACTATGATAATTTTATTACATTTTTCAGTCTAGGTAATTTAATTTATGCAGATCTAGATAACAATCCCAAAACTCATATGTACAGAGGCCTCATGCCTTTACATTCATCCCATCCAACTTCTGTTTCTGAAAGTAAGTTCAACGCAAAAAAAAAAAAGTCAGAACAAAATCATTTCCCTCCCCATTCTCTTTGAAATTAAAGTGTCTCACATGTCTAATTGCACAGTAAGTAATGCATGGTAAAGAGAAACAACATTCTACAGAGGAAATAAAAAACAATTAAGCAAGATTTCACTGTCTGGAGTTCTATCTTATCTTCATGTATCATCACCAACAGTTTCTGAGAGGGTAAGTAGCATTATGTGCTTTGTACCTGATGGCAGAAACTGTCCCCAAATGTCCCTTTTCTTATTCCTTCCTCTGTTCTCATCTGCAGTTCACATCTTTCAAAACCTGGTTACAATTTCTTCCAGAAAGAGGTTGAAGCAACACACGCTTCCCATTCAGTTGAGCAGCATGGCCTTAGGGATGCTACCTGCTCCTCCTCCTCCTCTTTAGTACAGAAAGAGCTTGCAGCCTGGTGTGGTACCATTGTTGCTTACGAAAAAAGCGGGAGTGTGACTAGCAGCAGCCATGCCAGAAGTGGTCAGCTCTTCGTGATCTGCAAGTGAGTTTATGCTGATCACAGATTTACTGTGACTTGGAAGGAGGAGACACCACAGCTGGGAGCATGCTTCAAAGTCTTTTAGCTCAAGCACACTGCTTGAAAACATGGTTGTAGCATTTCCACAGTGAGTTCCTATCTAGCAGCAGGTTAGTTATACTTGTCCAGGCTCTATGCCATGCAGCTGAACTCTGAAGGCGCCAACCTGGCGGGATGTAGAGCCAGCTCAGGCTGCCCCACACCGAGTTCCCAGAACAGGAAACATGGGGTACATGTTCCAGTATTGCTGTGAAGTCGTAACTCAGAAGCCCAGCTGGAAAGCAGCTGCACAGCCATATAAAGACTCTCTGCACCACTCCCCAGCACCTGAGCTTCTGAAAACATCTTTGAGAAGCTTGGTCTTATCACACCATGATATATTTGCAGTCAATGCAATGCCGGTGAGGTGAGAATGTGGAGGATGATTCTGCTGGACTTGGTGTGGCTCCAACTGGCCTCCTGCGTAAGAGTCTGCGCCTCCTTACTTCCACATGGAAACAGTCACACACCTCTGCCTCACAGTCCCGAGTGGTCACAATACCTGAGCTTTTTCATCACACAGGATATCTCTGCCTACTGGTACCTCAGACAACAGACATACACCCACAAAAAAGCATGTGGGGAGAAATTGGTATTACTGATGTAGTGCAGCTGTAATACAGGATACCCAGGCTAATTTGAGTATCCAAATTTATGCGCTCTCCTACAGAGTAACATGGTCGTTCCTAACACAGTAAATGAGCCTATGCTTGTTTCACACACTTATCAGCCCACAGTGCCACAGCTTCACTATTTAAATTATTCAGGTCACCTCTGGTACCCTTATATTTTACTGCATTGTAGATATACCCCTAAACACACCAATGGCTCAGATTTGCTACACAGTGACAGTTAGGTCCCGACCCACTGCCTAGACCTTTGCAATGCTTTGTCTTCCACTTAATACAATGTGCTCAATCTCTCCCATCTTGGAAGACCAGAAATCACATTAGAAGTATGAAAACCAGTTAGAAATTACCTCAAATAAGGCCAGATTTCTGTCATAGTAATCACCTCCCTTGCCAGCTTCTGAATTGTTCAGGAAAGGACTGTTTTCTTTATGGTTGCCATGACCTGCAAAGAAAAAAAGAAGCAGGTTTTGATAAGGGCAGAAAGACAGACTTTGCAACCTTGACAAAAACGACAGGGAATAAACTTGTTTGGTCAATTGAATCTGTTTCTTTTTAGTATCTAAAGTTATGCAATGTTATCAATATCAGAAGTGTTACTCTCAAGGTAGAGTTATCTCTATTTCTACTCTCCCGTTTTCATTAAAATAGAATGAAGTGTCACCTCAAAGTAAAATCTGTAAGTAGGGTCACAGTACAGCACTATCTGTGCCTTTATTTTCTAGTGTTCCCTTTTATAACTATTTCTTATACAGAACAGCGACAAGTTAAAAGACAGTTCTCGTGCCCTTAGAAACCATTACTAATGCTAAGAGCAACTTCTAAGCAGTATGTCCAAACAGATGAGGTAGATTTAGTAAGACTGAACAATTCAAAGACTAGATTCTGTTATTACAGTTCAGGCAAACATCAAGCAAAGCCCCTTCTTTTTTTTTGTTGTTGGGGGGTTTTTTTTGTTTTGTTTGGATTTCGCTATGCCCACTAATCCTAGACATCAAACATGCTCACTTCTTGATGCCTTTGCCCTTACTGTACTTTGAACATTTAGACTGTGCGTTCTTCAGACTCCTCTTACGCTTTTAAGTTAAAATCTAACATCAGGTACACAGTAAAAGTAGAGCATTCACATACGCAATGAACAGTGTTTAAACACAAACGATAACATGGAAGATCAGTAAAGCTTTTTGCAACACATAGTAACTTTAAAAAAATGTAAGGGCACCACAGTACAAAATGAGTTCTGGAGAGAAGAAAACAAAAAGATTAAATCAATTCTAGTACTCAGAAGTTCTCAGACCTGCAGCTCCCAGGTCCCTCTGCCTGAAAAACAAAAATTCCTTTCTTTTGCCTGTAACTCTTCACTCCCTGCTCTTTCAGCCAGTACAAACTAAAGACATTTCCAAGAGTGTCTCCTTAAGAAAGGATCAATCCAAGGAATACTCTTTTTTTATTTACAAAAAAAAGTAACCGTTAAAGAAATTGAAAATTAAACAAATAAAAATTATCTCAAAAGAAAATACTGCAAGTTAAAGAAATATTGTACACTGATTATAAAACAAGCAAGACAGTAAACAGCTGGATTTTTTGGCACACATTTTTAATGATTAAGGTAATCAATTCAGTAAGGCTACACTAAATTATTTTAATATAATTGAAGTTAAAGTATCTCTGCATTTTGAAATCTGAATCAACTTAGAAAATGAACCTAACAGGCAAATAGAAGACTCCTCCCCTACACACAGTGATCAGCCCACACCACACTGTTACAAAAGTAATTGCTGTAAGTAAAAAAATTATGAGAAAGTTCAGTATTATTCTTACTGAGGGGAAGGGACACATGGAAAGAAGCACAATTTGCTGGAAATTGCTGACAGGTGCTTTGAACAAAACTGTTGGAAAAACAATATTCACAAGTAACAGAGGTCTTTTCAAGCTTCTGCAAGTAAATACTTGGCTGACCAAAAATATTTGTAGATAGTAGTCTGTTTTGCTTACGTGCCTATTGCTTTTCCCACAGCTCTGACAACTAACACCAAAGTGTTAATTAGCAGCTGCCTTGCATAAGTGGGCACAGCTTATCTGCTGACCCCACCTACACGTGAGAGATGTCCACATTGCTGTACATTGTAGAATTTTGTGCACAACTAGAAATGATCGGTAAGCTTAACAACACAGCATCAAACCAAAATGTTTATCAGCTTCAGCAAAGGTAAATATTTACTAGAAAAATCTGCAAAAACTGCTTGCTTGCTGTATTGGCAGAAGTAGTATCAATTAAGATCAATTTTATTGCAGTACGTATTGTAAGCTCTGCTGCAGTCCGTTGTATCCCATCCTGACTGCAGCACATTCACAATTTTGGCTGAGAAAACGTATTTAGGTTTCACTCATTAAATTGGAAACAGGTGCAAATGATAATGACAAGAGAAATACTGTCTACTTGATTCTTCAAGACTGGTCTGTACAATAATCTTCTCATCATTACACTTACCAAACACAGCAAGGTAATGAGTAACTTCGTTTTGTTTTCTCATTTCCTATATACTAGCTCTGGTAATGGAATGTTTGAAAAATCAAACTGATTTTTTTTTTAAATCACTGAGTGATTTTTAAATCAAATTCTTGCTGTCTTAGTTTTCCTTGTTCATTCTTCAGGAACTTTACCTTACAGATGCAGCTTACCACTGTCTCCAAAAAGTATAACAGGCATTCCTTTACTTGCAATGCTTACAGAAACTCTCACTCTTTTATGTATAAAAATCACACTGCTGTCAAGATAACTCATACATTCAATCACAGATTTTAATATAAGATGACAATTGTTTTGCTCTTTCAAAATGCCAAGCCTCTCATTACCGTCATCACTATAACCTATCCTTAGTTAAGAAAGATTACTTCATACCATCTCTCTGAGCCTGACAAAGACCAGTGACTTAAGATGAATCTTCAGGTTAATTTGCATCAGTTTTTAGATGCATCTTCATCTTATCTCCAGTAAATTTTTTGCAACTGGTCTCTTCAGAAGCGCGCTCTGTCTCTCAAAAAGAGCTTCCAGCTCCCCCTCTCTTTTCCGTTTGCATTTTCATGCATCACCCAATTCCTTCCCATTCGGTTTTCCATCTGAATTTTACTCCTTAGCGTGCTTGCTGTATACATTTTCCCGCCCACAGGAAGCCCAAACAAAGCAAAGTGCAATAGAAATATCAGTAGAAGTAGGGACTGGAAATAGAGTATTGTTTTTGCAATTGCGAGGGCACATTTTTCTCTCAATAGAAAAGTTCAGATGATAGAGAAATACGCTGGCTTTTGGCCACATTCACAGCACTAGCTGCGTTATCCTGAAAGTACATACAAATTATGAATTACTGTGGACAACACAAAAGTAAAAGTGAACTTTGAAACTGCATGATTCTGTTGATCCAGTGAAGTGCCACATTAAATCCCCTCTCAAACTCTGTACACTTTCAACAGGAAGAAAAGGAGCGTAAGTTTATACTGAAGTTCTTTACAATGATGACGTATTTTAACTTCACTGAGATGTAGAACTAGGTGCTGCAGAGATGTCTGCTGATTCAAGAAGGGTACTCCACTGCTAAGTTAAATGCAGCTAATTAAATGATAGCCAAAATCACCTTCAAGGCAGTTGCACATTCGGTGCAGTCTCTACTTTTCAGGCAAGTCCTAAATCACAACATAAAAGTGTTCCATCTCATTTTCTCTGTTTTCATATTCTGTTTCCAATTTCATCAGTAAAACCTATGGCAGATGATCATTTCCCCAACAAGAATCACAAATGTACTTTGACAAAACAGAACGGAATGGACTGTAACACAATATATAACACGTACTGCAATAAAAAAATGTGTCCAGCATATTCTGTCTGCCAATGAGCAATACCAGCAGCTTCAAAGAGACTTACTTGCATGGGAAGAGCTTGTTATCTCCATCAGTTTTGGAAGAGGGTGGAGGTGACCTCGGAAAGCTACTCCGGGGAATTCTTGCCCCAGCTTCACACGAGGACAGTTTACGTTCTGAAGCATGAAGTCTCCTGGGCAAGCACCATCTTGTGACATGCATACAGTTTTCCGCATTCTTAATTATCAGCTCTGTGGTCTTGGACAGTGGCTATGTGGTGTTAGTTTTCATCATGCAAGATTGTTTTGCAAGGAACATCTCTTAAAGAGGGAGCTATATACTCTGCAACAGAGAATAATTTATTTACCTTAGTCCCTAATTAATCTTAATTTTTGAGGCAGGCAAGCTATATTCCAAGTAGGTTAATGTTTCCTCTTTACTTCCTTCATTGCTTCTCAGTCTTCACCATCTTTCAATAACTGAGGCGTTTTATTTCTGTATGCTACCAGTTCTCTTCCAAACCAAATAATTCTATTTGCAGCCACGACTACAATTACACAGTTTATCTACACATCTCCACCATAGTTCCCTGAACTTCTTAGAGCTCCCCTACGCAGGTATGGACACAGGTCTGTAGAACAAGGTTCATCATCATGCAGATCACCTGAGTTCCATAAAACATCAAAGATGGTCCACAGAACAAAACCTAAAAACCCTAAGTGTTCATACTCCCATAGATGCAAACACACAGTCCCAAGAGACAGAATAAAAGCAATAAACAGATGTCCAAACTTTTGCCTAACTTTTATCTCATTGCCAAGAAAAATCACTGTGGCAAAACTGTACTGGACAGTCTACTGACTGGTTTTATTTTGTTCTTCTCCAAAGGGTTTATGCTGTCTTTATTTTTAAAAAAAGATTAAGAACACAGATGACAGTGTTCGCTTTACTGCTTTCCTTCTGGAAGGGGATTTGGCCGGAGAGACACAGTTTCACTGCTTGAGCATGCCGAGTGCAAGTCCTCTGCACAAGCCAACGCTTCCTTTAGTAACTGAGGGATGAAAACTAGAATTTACATAGAACTACAGACAAAACACACATATGAAAGTAACTATAAGAAAGACAGACTAGCGAGGATAAATGAAAGCTGAACAATTAGGCACAATGAGACTATTGTAAAGAAAGACCAGGAAGCTTCACAGGGATAAGGTCTACTCAGCCAGACTACTAAAAGAATAACCTCTGTGAGAAGGCAGCAGAAGTGGCTGCGTGACTCGACCTGTTGAGGTTTTATTCTCCTTTACTGTCAGTTTCTGAACTCCCTTAAAGAAAACCGCCACTCCTCTACTTCATCACATTCCGTTAAATAAGTGGAAATTAGTACATCTTAAAAAAACTTCAAGTCTTTCCATTTGAAGATGAGTAACTTGGAGAGACGCTAGGCATGCTGAAGGCACAGATGGACAGTCTGACTAGCTTTAGACTAGCCAGCACAGATAACAGAAGTGAAAAATACAGTAAGACTAATTAAGCTACAGTAAGACTTCAAACAAACAAACAAAAAGATTCCCAAGAGGGCTGAACTTTGATAACAAACTTAAGCAGCTTTACTTTCTTATGCACTTTGCTTTTACAGGCAGACAATCTGAGCTAATTAAGTGCAAACTGGCAGAGGCATATACACCATGCTTATAGTGTCTCAAGAGGAATGCATAGACTCTCAGACATGCTACGCTGGGCAGGCAAGCTGGACGAAGCTCTGCATGTGGCTACAACCTGTGACGGTGGCATGCAGAGTTGCCATAATCCTCCCTGCCTGAAATATCAGAGCTAAATCTTAAATAAGGGGCTGAATTTTGGAATTTTAGCATTCAGGCACTCTTTTACAGTTCACAAAGCCTGTGATAGCTAGGGACACAAACCGAGCCATTTTCATGCACAGAGAACATTATTTAATCTTAGACTTTTTTTAATTTAAAAAATCAATCATTCATATTTTTAATAGTCTATCTACAAATAACACTGGAATCTAAGATTAGAAATTAGAGTTGATACCCAAACAGTTGGTGTGGGCTTCCTTTAACCTTAATTTCAGCTATCTAAACAGCAGGCACTTAAATTCAACTAATCATATAGGCTCACTTTTTACTCTTCACACTTACTTTTACTAAGAGATGGCTCAATTAGCTGATCCCTGGAGTGCCTCTCCTACACATGCATCTTGACATGCCGCAAATTACCTTTAAAGGGAACCTAACAAATAAAAACTTAATTTATAGATGATTTAAGTATGCAAAATTTATCCCACTTTGGAAAGTAAGTTGTTTCTGTTCAGATTTATTTATGTTTTTCCAGATTTTCATGCGTCAAGATCTTATGCAAATTTCTACACAGCTGGTAATTAGGCCAGAATTCAGTTTGATTTTTTGACCACAAAACCAACATAGGCTTGCTACACTTAGTGTTCTCTTAAGACCCAGGAGCAAATGAATACACTCAAGCTAAGGTATTCCACAGGAAAAAAAAACCTTAAGAGGAACAATGGGATTGCTGCAAACGGAAATGATTTTCAGGTAGAATGTTTCTTTGTTGCATAATCAGGTAAATTTATTAGTCACAACATAATTTTTGAAGACGTGTTTGCAGCCTTAAGGATAAAGTTTTAATATAAAAAGCTGTCCATCGTCATTTTTTTTACACCTTGGGGTTTTGGTTGCTTTGTTTCTACAAAAGGAACTGCTTTAGCACAGTTCTTGAGAAAGCACTTTCCAGATGCTAAGAACGATACTACTTTCCCAAGCACTGGGAGATAAAACCCGGCTCCCTCCAAAAGGCTGTGCTATGTTCAGATAGCATTCTTATCATCCACCAGCAGTAAGTTTTGCAGAACTGAGTATTGTTGAAGAACAGAAAACTCTAAACAAGTTTCTAGGCCTTTGCTAGTAGTTTAAGAACCCCAATATCGCCACATTTCAGCAGCAAAGCATTCAAGAGTACTGTTGAAGTATATCAAGAGACTGTCACATTAAGATAAACTAAGAATTATGTAGATGACAACTTGATTTCAAATACATTCTAAATCTGCTTATATACTTTATTTATGTGGCTCCTCATATGTGGATGGGCTAAACAAAACTCCTTCATTCTCAGAACTGTTATGAAACCTCTTTCTTAGTTCATTCGGGAGACTGTAACAAATCATTCAATTTACAATTATATTTTTGCAGATACCATTATCTATAAATTTCATAAACAGAAATCAGATATTGCTTCTTTTATTAAATTACTCACTTCCAATTGCTTAGCAAAAATCCTAATCCAACGTCACTAACAGTCCAAAGCAGAGATCTTATTTAAAAATAATAGTATTTTTAAATAAAAGACACCTATTTGAAATGTTTGTTTCTCCATGGACAACACACAGCCAGCCAGAAACACGAAGCATTTCTAAAATGAAAATTCTGATTAAAAACTCATTTATGGAAGAACAGGCAGCTGAAATCACAGATCTGATAATGAGGAATACTTATGTTCACTTTAGCTACCAAGCCTGATAATGAGGAATACTTATGTTCACTTTAGCTACCAAGCAGTCAATATTATCTAAAGTTCTTTTTTCATGCAAAAACAGAAAGTCATGATTTAACTTCCAGGTTTTTCGAAACTGAAAATGAGAATTTCATTATTTTGCAATAGCAAGATTGACAGTGACATTCCAAATTCAGAAAAAACCCAGTTCTTAAAATATTTTGAAAACAAATTCTTGGGACTGGGGAGATAGAGGCATTTTCAGGAAGGTTTTTTTGTTAGGAGTATTACATTTACATCAGAAATAGGAGAAACAGGAAATAAATAGCATTGCATCTAGTTAGATAAAACTAATTCACACTACAAACTAGACATTGGTAATGAAATAACTAACTGAAATCTGTTAACACCATTTCACTAAAGACCTTAGGCTACCAGGTCTTTTTCACTGAAGGTGGCAGAAAGTAAGAGCTCTACATTCCAGGCTGACCCAGTATTTTATGAAAATAAAGGCCAAAGTTGCACTAGATAACAACCCATGCAACAATAAGGCTGTATGAGGGGAAAGAATAGCAGAATGAAAGGACAGATCTTTACCTGGGGAGCTTTTAGGGAGCAAAGAGATCCTCTGTACTTTAAACATAGGCTTAAACTATCAGTTACACTGACGACACTGAACTCTCACATGCCAGATCCAGACACACGCTTCCATCAGAAACTGCAGCTTAAGGCCAAACTATTGACATTCACGGGTATTTTAAGAAAAAAAGTGTTCATTCATGTCCTGATTTGAGCCTTAATCCATGACAATTCACCATTTTAAAAGTAATAACGTAAAGTGATATTTGCTGGAAAAACATACATACAGCCAGGCATGTACAGTCCAGGAGGTTCCTGCAGAGCATTGGTGATAACTTTTTAACGCAGGTGGCAGAGGAGCCAACAAGGAGAGGACCGATCCTGGACCTGATACTAACGAACAGAGAAGGACTGGTTGGCGATGTGAAGGTTGGGGGC
>VZSC01019622.1:461172-473221 GCA_013398225.1 Steatornis caripensis
TGGGCACAAACTGGAACACAGGAAGTTCCACCTGAACATGAGGAGGAACTTCTTTACTGTGAGGGTAACAGAGCACTGGCACAGGCTGCCCAGAGAGGTTGTGGAGTCTCCTTCTCTGGAGATACTCAAAACCCGTCTGGACGCATTCCTGTGCAACCTGCTCTAGGCTAACCTGCTTTAACAGGGGGGTTGGACTAGATGATCTCTGGGGGCCCTTTCCAACCCCTACCATTCTATGATTCTACGATTCTGTGAACGTTATTTACTTCACTGTTAAATTGACACCGTCATAGTTTTGAGTTTACTGAATTTTACCCAACAAGTAAAGGTGTGCTTCTTAAAATTCATCACACACTACACTGCAGACACCATGTACGTATTTATAATCAGCAACAGCTCTAGCATCTACAAAAGCAACACAAAGAAAGCAGTTTTACCAAAAACTGAATGAAAAAGTTGTATTGTTAATAATATAATAGTTCCTCCGAAACAGTTCAGAGTTGTAAAGACTGCATTTGTTTTTGTTATGCACGAAACACAAAGCCAAAGCTTTCCCAGACAATCACCTACGCAACAGTTAGGCTGCAGAAGAGTACAAAATTAAGTGCACAATTAAGTACAGATCTTTGATTTATCCTTGATAAACGCATGTGAAGTTACTATCAAACTTCTACTGTACTTTGAAAAACTAGATTAGAGAACAGCTTTCCCAATCAAGTTGACCGATACTACACAACTCAAAGAATTTAGCAATTTAATAATCCCACGTTTCAGTAAGTGCAACAATTTTATTCTTCAGTTGAGATACACTGATAGTTTCAGAACACTATAATCCTTTGTAGGTATTAATATCAACATGAAGTACTTACCCTTTAGCAATAGCTCTTTGCCGCTTTCAGTAATTTGGTTTACCATTATTCTTCTTTCTGCTCTTGCCACATTTAGTAACTGCCTTCTCTGTGAAGTCCTGAGGATCCAACAAGCTTAATAATACTGTATTCTCAGAAGAACTTTTTTCTATCTCCTCTGACAAACTGACTGCTGGCTGCAGTGTTGAATGGGACTGATCTCTTTCAGGAACCAAAAGGTTTTTTTTACAGAAATCGAAGCTGACACTGACATAATCCTGGCGTTATAATCCTTTCAACCCCGAGAAAATATACAAATATCAGGATCTCACTGAAAGTGCTATTTGTGAAATCCAAACCCCACTACATTTAAGAGGCACGTTGCAAGCTGTTTGCACATTTATTCAGGAAAGTGTGTGCCACAAATCTGCTACTTGCTGCCTGTGGAATCAGTGTTTTAAGCCTGCTAGTGCCACAAAAAGTACAGCTGTGACATTAGCCCTCCAGGCATTTCAGCTTTCAAGTGAAAATAGTGATGTATTTCTTTCCATCTTCAATACTTTTTAATAGGATTATCCACTAATGGACAAATCATATGCAAGATCACAAAAAAAAGAGTATCATTATAATGAAGTGGAGGTTTATATAAGATACATAAGCAAATACTAACTTAATTATTCTAAAGCAGTTCATAATTACCAGAACCCACTCCATTCCGCTCATTTATAAGGAGGTCCTCTGGATACCTGCACACTCCACACTGAGGCTTACCTACATTATACGGTAGGTGCAATCACCCAGAATGCTAATGTAATTAAAGATGCCAAGTCACTTTTGAGAAATTGGATTTAGGAACTCACATCACTTAGGAGCTTTCATAATATAACTTGTCACTGTCAGCTGAAAAAAACCCACTATAAAAACAACCTTTGTGCTTCACTGTAATCCACTTCAGAGGTTCTTTCATGTGGAACGACTCCAAATAATTTCTCACAACTCTCCTCCCTGAAACTCCATCCCTTCACAAGGCACCTCAGATACAGCACATCCTGTATCAAAAAAGTAGAGGAAAGCATTCTAGCATTTTCCCTGCCTCAGGAAGAGCTTCTTACCTTGCCGTAAAACGTTCTCACTTTCTCTGAGAGACAACAACATACATCTCTATGAGACCAGCACGCAGATTCCATATTCAATACACTTTTCTCTCTGATAGCAAACATGGAAAATTGTTCCCAGTCCTGTACCTGTTCAGCAGGCCACGGCTGTGCAGTGAGAAAGATGGGAGAACAACAACAACAAAATCCAAACTCCAAAAAAAAACCCCCACAACACACACAATTTCAGACATGGCCGCTCCCTTCTCTAGCTCAACACGTGCCAAAGAAACAACCGTACAGGCACAAACCACAGAGTTCGAACAAGCAGATGGTAACAGTGACCATTAAGCCAATATTGCCACCGGCTCAAAAAATTTCCTACAGGGAAGAAGTGGAAATAGAGGAGATATGAGCCAGGGTGTTAAATATCTCCAGACACACAGAAAATACCAGGAAAAGGAGGTTTAATTACTTCTAAAATTTCAATATATGTACATCCTATGCATAACATACTTTATACAATATACATTAACAGACATCTACTATCCATTCCTGGAAGACGGTAGAAAGACACCTGTAATCAGTTAGAGCTTACCGTGAAGCCCTGAATGTTAACTCACATAGAAAGTGCTGAATATCAAATTTGTCTTACATTTGAGAAGTACTTTGTTCCCTGTGAAAATAAAGTGTGTGAAAGATTTTGTTTAACTAAGGAAAATAGAAAAGAAAAAAAAAAGACAAAACTAAGCTTGTATATGCTCCAAGGATGAAGAGCTGACCTTTCAGTGTGAAGTGCTACCAACAGCCAAAACTCACTGTAACTTTGGTTATAATACTTAAAGAAAGTACAAGTCAGCATGAGACTTCTCCAAGCAAAGTCACTCCATCCCACTGAACGTTTTAGAGGGTGGAGAACACTCTGGTATCGCACACGACAAGCAACAAACCACAGTACTTGTAAAGTACATATATTCAAATACACATTTATAAAGAGCTCACAGGTCTTCTACAATAGCATGAAGTATTTCACACTGTGAAATGCACAGCACAGACCAAGACAAAGTCAGATATCTGGAGAAGCCACAGTGACTTTTACCGTCATTTTACAAAAAGTTCATCAGTTTGCAAGAGCATCAGAGCAAAATGAGTACAGCACATTAGCTTACAGAAACTCTTCAAGGAGCAATGGCAAAGGCAAAATATTGCAATCAAACTATTCTCTGTGTGTTGCCTTCAGTTACAGCCTTATAGCTCCTTGTATGTATGTTAAAAGACATTTAAAACAAGGGCAATAATCATCCCACTGTCTGGTTACTTAGCACTGGAATTTACAAAACAGCTCAACTATACCTCCCTTCATTTTTGACTGCAATGTCCCTGAAATATTGCCACCACACTCTCCAGAACATACAGCCACATCAGAAGTGAACGGTTTGTGTCTGCTTAGGCAAAGTAGCCAAAATACAATTTATACCCATGTGGGAACTGAATTTGGATAAGGCTGGCAAGGGCTGGTGCTGAAAACAGCTCTGCTCTGGAGATCATGTCACAGTACAGGGTGCAAAACACAAATATGAATCAAAGGAGACGAAGAGATCCTGTTGGGGAGAGACAGACAAGCGGTATTGCTGCTGAACAGTTCACGTTGTAAAATCACAGACTGGACAGTGAAAACTAGCAGAAGAAAGCCAAAAATATTCAGGAGCAGTAGGTTCTTAAATCAGACCGGCAAGACTACTAAAGAACCTCTATCTTTGCCCTTTGCATCAGCTCTGGATACAAATATATACTATAACAAGTAGGAGTAAAAGTGATGTCATTTATATTATTCAGAAGTGGATCAAGAAGGCAAAGCTCCTGAATGCAAAGGTAGAAGGCAGAAGAGGAACAGTAACGTGTTGTCCCCCAGAGACAGCAGCAGCTACATCATCTTCCTGAATTACACCGAGTCCTAACTCAGATCTGACCTCCTGCACGGAAATCCAGAGGTGGACTTTGCACACATTAACTAAGCCCTGGGCTGCTCAGCTTGCAAGCAGAGACAGGGTCATAATACAAAGTAGCATTGCAATAGACAATTTTATACTCCAGGGCATAAAAATTGTGGTTTACTGCAGCAATCAGCAATTTAAAGTATGCAAGAGCAAATTTGTCCTCCTTAGGAGTTACTCTAACTCAGCAAATGGGCAGTTCCTAATGGCACAGCATAAAAATCCTTTTTTCCCTTTGACACAGAAGCAAAAGGCAGAAGTTTGGATGGTCTGTCCTGCTTCACGATAAGGAGGTATCTGTAATGCCTGAATGGTGTTCCAAGTTCCTCAGATAAACACAAGAAATTGCTGGCTACTGGTAGAAGATGAAAATGAAGGCTGGCAATTAGGCTGTAGAAAAAAAAAAAATACAGTTTTGTTCAGGCATAATTAGCTTCAACCTATACGTATTACAGCATGCCTCTGCCCTCAACACAGAGTTTGCATCACCTCTCCTCTCCCAGGACAATCTCTGTTACGGTTCCCTGCGAGCCAGCTTCCAACATCAGCTTAGAGCTTTGATTCTAATTTTCAAAGTAATTGATGAATTGCGTCCTAATTGCACTGTAGACCACATGTCAATCAATGAAAGAGTTGGGCTTCTAGGACAATGCAGGTCACTCGGGTGGAGCACGGAAAAGAGAGCAAATTAAGCGTTCTGGGTTCAAGGAGATAGACCTGTGGGACAAACTTCCAGGGGACATTAGGCAAACCTGGAACCTGAGTACCTTTGGAAAGGCTGCTAAGCCATGCCCTAAGCAAACGAGCTTCCCAATTTCCTGTCAGAGCACTGTAATCGTCAATACAAAGGTGGGAGGATGCCTCACCAGTACCAGCAATCTCCTCCCTCACCCCTTGCCCCAGCTGCCCAGCCCAGCCTGACACTGGCCCCTCATCCACTCAGAAAAATGCCATTTCATTTCATTTCTGACAAGTCTTAGGCTGCCACGAGTCAGCAAAGCATAGCAGTTTTGGCAGTTCTGCCAAATTATCAACCTTCCCCATTCATCCATAAGCTAATTCAGTCAAAGCTCTTTTTGGGCAAGGAGCGCTTTATTTTGCATGTCGAACTCCACCCCTCTGTCCTACAGAGCAGAATGAAGATCAAAAGATGATCAAGAAAAAATTCCACCAAGTACCTTTAATAGCAACAAACATGTTGAAAAAAAGTGTTCCCAGAACTGTTCTAACCCATACCTCTGTTGCTCAGACATGAATTAAGACTGCTGGAAAGTAAACAGTCGTCTTTTACAGGCCAAAGCTAATACCTACCACAAAATCTAAAGCCCTATCACGTGACCTATTACCAAAAAAATGCTACTCCTTTAACTCCAGTAACTTATTTTTATGGTTCAGAAGTGACAGTTTGAGACTTGGGAAACAATGTTTAAAATAAGCATCATCAAGGACAAACAGGCAGTAGACAGCCTACAAAATAACATCCAGATAGGTGCACAGAGGATAGCAGAAGAAAGAGGACCTGTACCACATAAATGTATAAAAAATGCTATCATATCCACAATCCAGAGAAGTTTACACTACATGCATTAGAAGAGATATATTTTTCCTGGTCATGTAGACTTCCTACGTTTAAAGACAGAACATATCAAATGTATGTCAAGTATTTGATTTTGCCAAAAGATTAATATTTTTTGTGTGGTGTTTTGCTTGCTTATAAAGAAGATATTGTTTGCTTAGCATTCACTACAGCAGCCACTGTGAAAAACGCACAGTTCTCCACGCATGACAAAATCCAAGTATACCGAAAGAAATCATCCAAAGCAGCTCAACTGAAAGAACAAAACAGTACTACTCTTCACTAACGGATCACTTGGCATCATTTAAACAGATGCCTATTAGAAACTAATAATTAAGAAAGAGGTTTTACTAAATCAAACAACAAAAAATACCGAAGCTTTCTTATCTGTGAGAATAAAAATCAGCTTAGTACAATTAAGAGATTCAAAATTTCCAACTCAAAGGTTACTGAAGACAACAGAAACATCCCTAAAATCTAACACCAATAGGCTTTAGACCATTTCTTAAAATGGTGCATTTTTTTCTCTGTAGTTCAGGTCACAGATCAAAGCATTTAACAAAAAACCTTGAACCAACAGGTTGAAGACACAAACTCTTTGATCAAATAGATCTTGCTCCCACATATTGGTGATAATAGCAATTTTTCTGCAATACAAACCAGTCTGCACATTAAATTATTTGTTAAATCACAGTCAAAACCAAGTGTAAATCGTTAACTTGGTCTTGGAAGGGGAAACTCATCAAATGCAGCTTGTCTCTCCCTGTGGCACTGGCCGTCCCCTATTCTTTTACATACACTTAAAAAGAAAGCAGTGATAACTAAGTTTGATCTTCCTCAAGGTTGTTGTTCTTTAACTTTGGCGAACCACATTTATTATGTTTGGCTACATTTCCCAGTCAACGAGGCTGCAAAGTACCCTCCACTCTACACAGAACTTTAAGGAAAAAGCCAAATTTAAACTTCGTATTGAAGACTGTGCAAAAACATATTCTTTAATTTTGTTGCAGTGGGGAAAAGAAAGGAAACGTCACTATTTTCTTTAAGGAATTGAAACACTACAGAAATTTGCAAGGGGAAGTTGAGTAACACACACACAGGCCAATTTTATAGGGGGGAGAGAGAGGCACTACAAACACAATATAAGAAACCCAAAGATTTATTTTAATTTCTTTTTAAAAGTGCAGAGATTTAATAAAAGATATAGCTTCAGCATGTAAAATAATCCTCAAACTTAGTCTCAACTCAAGTTTGAAATGGGCACTTAACAAGTCAAAAGGAGCAAGCGTTTGCAGGTAGAACTACATGGAAAATGCACATTTTTTCATGTGCAATTGCTTAGCCTCCTAATACATGTGTTCTCCAAAACACTAAAAATCAGCAGCTACAAAAGACCAGCAGAGGGTTGTTCGGGATTTTTTTAATCTTCTCTTAGTTTTTTGCAACACACATACACAGTTATGGGAGTTGCTTTCAAATCACTTAGACGTATCACAAAGATCCTTCCCAGAGCTTTTCCAAATAACTGAAATACCAGAGAACCCACAAAAAGGCCCATGTTTTTCTATATTTAGCTAAGTCTCCTGGCCGCCAGCAGCTGGCACCAAGATCCCCTTGGTACGGGACAGCTGCAGCCTCTCCAGCTCTTGTCTTAATGACTGCACAAATTAGAAGAGGTATGAGAGACACACTTAGCAAAAGCAACCATTTATGCAGTAACATGAACTTTTTTTCTTTTCCTAGACAAGCATTTTAATAGATTAATTAAACCTCACAACACTGCGTGCTGCTAAAAGAAACTTGAGGTAGCCACTATGGACTCCACTGAAATGAGCTTCTCTGAGGAATTCCTTTGCTTACAGGCGACAAAGCAAGTATATACCATCTCCTTCACCCATCTGAGTGTTATGAACAGTTAATTATGCCACAAGGCACTTCACTCTCATTTTTCACATACCGAACTCTTATCTTTCCTTACCTGAAGCAAGAGTCCACTTATCTATGCACCTGTATTGTTGAAAGTGCTGTGCTAATTGCCAATTGCACAAACAGAAAAAAAAAAAATACAGGACTTCACAAGGATGACCCTGCTGCCAAGGCCCCTTTCAGAACCTGCATTTCAAAATGTAACCATTGCTGTGTATCCTACAAGTATCCTTCATGGAACAAATACTGACTGACATCTTTACCACTGATAGGACATCTTTAGTATCTCCAAATTTACACATTAAACTTTACGGAGAGGGAAAACCGATGTCAAGCTTAGCAGAACAGAAAAAATCCTCTTCCTCATCAAAATGCAACAAAATTGAAGAAGATGCAGTCTCTTGCTCTTTTAAGCAAGACAACAGTAAACAAATCTCCAAAAGAGATAGTTCACTAACATCAACGTATTTCTGTTCTCAGGTTACTTTCTTTTCTCCCAAACAACTCATAGCTTTTGCCTCAACTCCCCCTCAGGCTCCCTCCTCCACGACTTCTTTCTGCAGTTTTGAGGCAACATTAAAAATGCTGAAGACACACATGCTACAGCAGTGATGCAAAACTATCCTGCTATGGCTACCATAACAGAGCCATTCACCCACATTGCTACTAGCAGAAGTTCTTGAATTTAAGATAACCTAAGATAGATCTGGACGCATGTTCCTATCTACTCCTATTTAGCTGTAGTGTCTAATTCATTATATGACTAATTTTATCTTATCTCTGGACTTAGCCAAAACACCTACATGTCAGAATTAAGCGTTTTGAAAAGGAATTTTTGAATGATTTATGTATCTCCATGGATAGTATTTTCAGACATATTTTATGTGAGCTTTACTTCAAGTCTTGCAAAAGACTTAAAACCTTTACTAGTAAATTATTACATATTAAAAAGCAGTGAACCAGGAAGAACCTTAAAGTAAAAGCGCACTGCTATCACACCAGAACTTTATCCATCTTCTCGAAAATAGCTTATTGCAAATGACCAGCATAACCTCTTGCTGCATAAGGGCCTGTACATACTGATGCAGGCTGTAAGCACGAGGAAAAGGTCTCAAGTCTAGTTAGAAAACTCTCCGCTGAAAGGAAGCCATGTGATAACTGGAACATAAGCAGAGCGATTCACTGGCAAAAACCAAGGGTGGCAGCTGACCAAAGCTGGTTAGTGACACCAAACTGATTAGTGTCTCATTTCCACAAACAAAAGTCACAGGAAGATAAATAACTTCCCACAGGACACATGATATTCCCGTACTTTGGTTAAGAGGGTGCACAACCGCTGTGGAGCTGAGATTCCTACTAAAGCAAAGCTTATTTGTTTTTTTTAACACTATTCAGGCCCCACTGTCGCCCTCTTACCCTGGGTACCCAGCCTAACACGCGGGATTTATTTCAAAGACTGAAGACATGCCAGATTCACATTTCTCATCCCTGCCGATCCATAAAGCAGGGCTCACATGTTTATCATAGGATCACAGGATAATTCTTTGTACTTCTTTTTCTAAATGGAAGATGTCAAAATCTATTACAAGCAGTGGCAGTTGGTGCAACCTGCTTAGAAAAAAAAAAGGCTGACTTTATTCACAAGCAGGCACTGGAGCTATGTGGGAAGGATAAGTTATTGCACACTGAGTAATGTCTTCTTATGGAAATGACTGACAAGAAATTCTATTGCTGAATGGCTTCACATCTGCAGTGTTTAGATGGCACCAGTCACTTGATGCCCTAAATAAAGCAAAATTCAGGAAAAAAAAATTTAAAGAAGGCGGCTATGACAAATAAAGGTTGGAGTGAAAAGGTCAGAGTGAAATAAGAATCTGTCAGAATCATAAGCAAGAGCTTAAGAGATTGTGCAAGGAGTACTGGACAACAAAGCCACTACTTTTCACATGTTACAGACCAGCTATAAACAGGTTACATTACTGTGACAGACCATACTCTTGCCTTAAGGGCCGTATCATTACTGAGTCACTTCAACCTATCTCCAACCAAACTGAGCAATTCAAAGAAGTCTTTATTTGAAGTTCTGAATAGCAGGCTCAAAAAATAAATTCTTCCCTGGAGAAGATTCACCAGAACAACTAGAATCAGTTCCTCACACTGACTGTGCCAGTGCTACGTGACTGCAGGGAAAGACTGGACAATTGGCATTGCTCAGGCAGCTCTGTGTGCATTCATGCAGTGCCAATACGAATTGTATGCACTTTGATACCGCCACAACCTAAAACTCTGAAACTGTGCACTCAAGTCAAACAAAGTTTACCTTCTCTGGAAGCAGGGGCATCACCAACACCAACAAATCCCTCCATGACCCCTGTAATCAGCTGCCACAGAAAGCTCTGCAGGGTCACTCTCTTCCCTCCAGTCTGCAGGCTCCAGCTGGTACTAAACAGCTGTGAGATATTCTGTCTTCAACAGCAGCTTCCATCTCTACCATGTCATATCATCAATGCTCCCCCAGTATGACAGGCTATAGTACTCTGCATAGGATGTAGAAAGAAGCACCAGAAACCAAAGGAACAGCACAAGGGATTTCAGATTCCCCTCTACAGAGCCATAAACCCAAGAAATCTAGGGAGACAGAAAAGGCTAGTGGGGAAGAACATGCTTGTCAGCACAGGTAGGCAAGACAGCATATCTTTATACGTATACCCTGAGGATATGAAACAATATTTAATTACTGTGAAAGTAAATTAAAAAATAGAAGGCAGTTATAGTTCAAACAGAAAGAGAACTAACTACTATATATTAATAGAAATGTTACTAGATATTTATCAGTTTTAAAATAAAGAGACGCAGCTAACTTCAAGCAGCATAGTTCTGCGCGGCAGTCGGAATAGCAGTACTTAAAGAGATCACAGCTTGCCAGCTACTGGTAGACTGTGACAGGGAGATGAGTATCTCGAAGCGTGTTGTTTGCACACATCCTACAGGCAGTCTCATATCAAAATGACAGGCAGTTTGGCTTCCCTTGATCCACTATGGCAGTAGCTTCCACAAGTCACACTTACCAACCCGTGGCCCAAGCTAGCTAGTGGAAAAAGTACTGCATGAGGTCTCCACCTCAACCTGCTGAGATGGGTGAAAAACACCTGTTACTTTCATACACATGAGCTGTATGTTAAGTAACCCAAGAATAAAACAGACCTTTTTTTACAAAATGAAGTCAAGACCCTGTATAGCCTTTAGGGCTGGAGCCTCAAATTGTCTGTGATAACAGACAAGTGGGGAAAAGCACCTGCCCTTCATCATTCCAAAATACCCAAGCCAGAACTGGGAAGAACTGACATAATGCTCATTAGGCCTATGTAAGCTACTTGGTAGATGAAATCTAAAACTCCTTTGAAAAGTATGCAAAGAAAGCAAGAAAAAAAAAATCACGGTACATACTAGAGATTGAAGTACAGAGGCACAAAGAACTGAACAAGGTGACAAGGCAGGAACTGGACCCTGATCTCATGACAGTTGGGTATCACTCAGCAAAATAATTCTGTTCTCTTCCTTAAGCACAGGCCTGAGCAGTGCAGGCTCCCTGCAGGGATTACTGTGCATCCAATAACATTTGCAGTCTGAAAAGTCTGACTGCACGGGCAAGGAAGAACAGGTCAGGTGTTTACCGATTTTTCTTTTGTTGCCTAGAGTCACGCATGATTCACAGAAGGTAAGTCAGATGCAGCAGCTGAGCCCATGGGAAGATCCTCTTCCTGCAGCTTACAGAACTAAACATAACCAAGGCAGAAAAAAGGAGCAGATCCCACAAACAGCTAAACAACCTTTTACCAGACCTACTGTACTTCCCAAATCTAATTGTCCTTCATTTTCTCACTAGAAACACTGTATTTAAATTGATTTATACCTAAAAGTCACAGCAAAGCACCATGACATGCTGAGCACCGATTCTAGCTGCCTAATTGAAGAATGTACGTCTCGCCACCCAAAATCCCCTCCTACTTACGTGATCCTCTTCTGTAACTGGAATAAATTAACCACTAACAAAAAGCAGCTCTGCCTAGCAGGAGCAGTTGCGAAAGCCACACAGACACAATACACATGCCGTAGTATTCAAGGACCCGGTACGAGGTAGAGACCCAGCTAGGCAGGCACATATTTTAACATGCAATAAGTGAGAAAAGCAGTCACCTGAAATTCAACTAATTCAACTGAATTCTCTCTCACACGTTTATTTTAGCAGTGGAGCACTGAGAATACCTGAGCATATCTCCACGTACTCTTACCACCTCTGCAGGCCGCCGTTTGTGGGAACAACGATAACACTCGGCCCCGCTACGCCGGCCCCGCTGCCCGCCGCACCCTGGGCTATCAGCAAGCGGCTGCAGAGCGAAGAGGAGCCCCGGGCGGGTCCCCGAGCGCGCCCGGCCCGGCTCCGCTGCATAGTGGGAGGGCACCCCGGCCGCCCGCCGCAGCCCCGCGGGCTGCGCTGCCACCACTCGGCACAGGCCGCCGGCACTGACAGTCGGCGACAACGCTCCTCGACCGGCTCGGGCTCCCCGCGGGCCTCGCCTCGGCGGCGCGTCCCGGCCATGGCAACAGCCT
>VZSC01019622.1:474450-489862 GCA_013398225.1 Steatornis caripensis
CTCCCTTGCTGGCGCTGCCGGGCTTCCTCGCGGAGGAAATTTCCTTCCGCCGTGCCCCGGGCCGCCTCCGACCCTTTCCCTGAGCGCCGCCATTTGCTGGGCAGGAGCGATGTGGAGAGGGCGTTGGCGCGCCGCGCCCAGGCCCGGCGGGGGTGGCTACGGGCAGGAGGGGACTGGGGGCAATCCCCGGTGCTGGGGCCTGGCGGTCCCGAGAGGCCGCGTCGGGCGAAGCGGCGCTTCCGTGGTGGCCGCCGGCGGGAGGGAGTGCTGTGCGCTTCCAGCCTGGGGCCAGGTGGTCGTGAAACCCCAGGAGGGGCGGTGTGGGGGAAACGTCAGCGAGCCAGACGCTGGCAGCTGAGCCGGGAGCCCTGCTCGGCTTTGAAGGAGCAGAGCGCGGTAATTAGAAATTCTCACGACTCCCAGCAGACTGTTAACCCCTGGTCTAAGGCTGATCAACAACAAACTGATTAAAGGCATACTGTCGCCCCGAGAACGGGTTTATTTTTATGCACGTTATCGTTAACTCAAGATGCGGCAGCTGTCCCCGCTTCCTGTGTTTGTGGTGGCAGCAGGGCGGTTTCTCTTGGGCTCTCGCTCACTTTTCTGGCTGCATGAAACCCTCAGAAATAATGTGACAAACAGAGCAAGCCCAAGGGAAACAGGAAACATGGCTGCATAAAAGGCGTGGGGTAAAATACTACACTGGAGAAATTTGAATGCTGGCTGGTGCCGAGGGTATTTCTAGCTATATGCAAAGCAGACAGTTGCTAAGGCAGCAGACTGCCAGGGCAGATGAACTATGGCCCCACTGCTCAGGCAGGGGCCTGGGAGCCGGGGTTGCACCATTGTTTTGTCCCAGTGATGGAGGCCGGGGGTTTGCCACCCCCTCCCAGCAGCCAGGACTGACGCCTCAGTGGCGGCAGGGCCCATAAAGGCCAGGGCACGCCTGCCTCTCAACCTCTTGTCCCTGAGGGAGCAAAATTCAATTTTGCCTTCACGTTTGAAAAAGCTGGCGCCAGTGATGGGTATCCTAGCCTTCATTTTGTATATGGTAGCCTTCACGTAGAGTTCAAGCATGACTTAATAGTTGATAATGCTATTTATTGTCTGTGTTTGAAAGCTAGCCTTGAAAGTGAAAGGATCCCTTTTTAATGCGTGATGTACCGGTCAGAAAAAATCTCTAGAGAACAGTTTGTTTGTTTTACCAGGGAATATCAACTCAGACTAGTTCCGTAATTTTTTGACTAAAATACTCCTCAATCAAGAAATCTGTGTACAGTGACCAGTCAATCCAGTACTGATGTAAGTTTTGTCTTCGGATTGCATAGAAGCCTATGGGAGGATATAAAGCTGAGAGCGGAAGAAGAGCGCAAGGCTAGACATTTCCTGTGCTCAGAAGAACCTTATCCCTAGCTTTCTGAACTCGTCCTGCCTTTTGACAAAGCAACCCTCAGGTCACTGGGAGAAAGAAGAATGTGTAATGAGCAGAAGAGAGATAAAAGAGGGAAAACGCTTTGTTCACGAGAACAGAGTAGTAAGTCTACTTTTAATTAGTTGAGTTTTGAAATAAACAAGAAGGAGCCATGCTGTGGAGTGAGTGCTGCCAAGGGGGTACAGGTCTCTCAGTTCACTTAACACAAACTTGCTGGTAGACCACCTCTGGGGAAAGCCAGAGCAATTACACCTCTTAGTATTGACAGGTGGAAAGACTTCTAAGGCTCCTGTGCTTTCATATAACTTACACTTTTATTCCTTTGCTACGTTAAGGAAAACAACAACGATTTTCCTGTGGCCATGTGTATCTCCGTAACAGCTTCATCAGTTTTGGAGGAGAGAAAAAAACCCCAGATTTTCTTCTATTTAAAACTCATGGTATCTTGAAAATCTAGAGTGAGATTTTTTTTTTTCCCAGTAACCCTAAATGAGCATATTTGTAAATACGATCCCACTGAGGTCTGTAAAGTTTTACCAGCAATTTCTGTGGGCAAGTTGGGCCAATTTTGATAATCTAGAAAACATTTATGTTAATTTTAGAAGCATTAGTTTTAACAGATTGGAAACATCCTGGTGCACCATGTGATCCACTGTCTTATCTCCAGCATTATTTTTCCCCCAGAGGAAAGTGGAACAATTGGCCAAAAAGTAGCATTTTCTGTTTAACCCTCTTTTGTTAAATTATGTTTCATTAGTGTTCATAATAAGTATAACCTAATATGCTAGAGTCCACCAAGAAAACAGGAAATTTTAATATTAATTGATGGGCATAAAGAATTTTATATAGGAAAAGATGATAACTCACCATTAAGCAAGTTAGTTCTTGCTTAGTCTTCTGTCTTCTTTCCTGTTTTCCACTTTCTAAAGCTTTTGAGTGAAAGTGTCTGGTCTCCGTAAAGAAAAAGGAGACATTATCAGAAATAAGTCTCAAGAGTTAATGCTTTTAGAGTAATGCTTATTCAGGAAGAAGAATTAAATTGGGCACTTACTTCTCATCTTGCTTTTGAAAGCAGGTCTGACAAGGAGCTGTCTTTCTTTAGGCACCAAAAATGCATCTATGCAACCACAAAACGTTTCAGTATCATGAAATCAATGGCACTGAAATTGTACCTCGGGGGGGGGGGGGGGGAACCAAGCTCATGCACATATACCAGCAACTCCCCTTGCTGGAATGGAAACTATCCAAATGGCTTAGGAGAGAAGTTAGCCCTAGGAAACTATTCAAGTTTATTGAAGCAAAAATATTTCTTTTGTCTAAAGACAATGGTTCTTTACTGACTTGTAGAAAAGTCAGTAAAGATAAGAAGTTGTCTACCTGTATCAACGTTGTTGTTTAGCATCTGGTTTACAAGAGAAATGAAATTCAGCCTGGGTGATTGACTTTTTTTTTTCCTCCCCTGAATATGAATACTGATTGTTAATTCTGAATGGTATGAGCGGCCATTGTAAGCTTAAAAGTTCCCTCATACGAATATGAGGCTGGAATGAAACTAGATGATCTACAATACTACAGCATTTACCTGAGACAACTGTCCTGGTTTGGGCTAGGACAGAACCAATTTTATTTCAGTTGCTATCTCTCATTAAGTAATGGGGATGAAAATTACTTGTTTTCTACAAAGCTAAATGGAATTTGGGATTATGGTTTCATCTGGGTACAGCCTGGTCAGTGAAAACGAAAGAGCAGAGAGAGTAGTAGTATTTTCTTTAACCCACTCTCAACACACCACACACCCCACCCCCAACAGAGAAAAACTGCACTTCTGAGAAAAAGTCTGGTGGTTTCTCTGTGAAAAACATTGAGACCAGCTTAGCAGATTCAGGACTTATTAGATGATAAAAGGCCTGAATTTTCAGTACTCTAGTGTATATTAACAGCATAAGTGAAAAAAGCAGCCTAAAGATCAGCAAATCCACGATCTCCTCTCTGATACATGATCAGGAACTGCTTTTTAAATTGTTTGTTTATTACCTACAAATCATAGAAGCAGAGACACCGTTAAGTTAATTAGTAAGCCACTGGGTATTTGTGAACTACCTTAAGTAGGTATAAGCTTCCAGCTGAAAGGTCAGTACACTTCCACGGTAAACAACTATGCCATTTGACTCAAAGAAAAAGGTTGTGTGAGAAACTGAGTCTTTTAGTTTGGTAAACTGATGAAGAGCCTGACACAGACCCTCAGGGCAGGTGAGCAAGGTCAAGTTTACCTTGAACACTTCTTATTACAGGAGATACCACTGAAGCATTAAAAAAAGGAGCTTGGCTTTTACAGCCCAGCATGAGATAGTGGCTGCACACTGCAATGCCTGTTAGAGAAACAGACTTAAGCATGCAAGATGTCTCACCCGTTCTCTGGCAGACAGCAATTCCCAGGTTCTTACGTGGTGCTTATACAGTCATCCTAGGAGAAAGTGAACATAGAATTACTATCAGCATTAGTGACTGCTTTTAAGGATGTAGTAGAGGGAAGAGCCTGCTCAGCCCTTACAAAGAGATGTGGTACACACATTGCAAGGCCCTTGTAAATGAGCTCTGGAGCATTGTTAGCTTGCAATTTATGATGTTAACTGCAAGCAAAGAACAAACAGTAACTCCTCCTCAATGAAAGTGATTTGCCCTTCATATGAGGATAGGAAGACCCAGCACCTGAAACTGTTTGAGAATAAGCTTTTCTTATCTTTCCTTCTTCCTGAATTTCATGGGGAGATGCCTAATTTTAAATAAACTAGTTTATTTTTTCTAACTAGGAAAATCAAGGCCAAGCAAAGAGTGTCATCCTTAGAAATAAATGTCATAAAATTACAATTCAGATGATTTTTTTAATTAATCTGTAGAATTGTGCTGCCCCAAACATTGTTTTAAGTGCTCATGATACCTCAAAAAGCTTTGTAGAAAGTTTAAATTAACTTTCTGTAAATGAAGCTTTGAAATGCTTCATTGGTGGAGTAACCTGCCCAGTTATCGCTGTTGTTGCTGACTGTCGTGTTTATGTTCCCAGGCAGAATACGTGGCCTGCTTAGAGGTACGTGCACAGGATGCACTGCCCTAGAAGCCGGAGAGATAACATCCATAACCGTGTTTATCTAAAACACATAAAACTTCTTGAGTAGAATACCTGCCTTGTGATGTTTTAGGTAATAATCATATTGCATCTCTGTTAATACAGATCACTATAATGCTTCTCTCCTCTCTGTCAATGGGACAATCTGTGAACTTGTACTTTGAAACCACGGGAAATTTCTAAACGATATGACATGAAAAGTATTTCTGAGATATCCTGGATCATCGAGTTAGTAGCAGGGTAGTGGCCCACAAAAAAAAATATATTCCAGTTAGAACAGAAATAGGGTTGTTGGTTAGAGGAAACGTTTGCGGATTTACAGACAACATAGATCTAACGTAGTAAAAAGTCTCTGGGAAACTGAAATGCTGCCCAGTTATCTCGCATGCAGTTATGCACAAAGCCCTGATACTTGGAAGAATTAAAAACCTGCAAGTTTTGAAACCAAAATGTTTTTTAAAAGCATAAATACAGATATTTAAAACTGTGTAAAGATATGCACGTATCTTTACTGACTGGGAGATGCACAGCAGTGGATCCGTAACTACTTTTCATTGTTTTGAAAGATTTTTTCCACTAGAATGGAACCTGGGTGACAAATAGCCCAGAGCAGACCATCAGGAAAAAATAACAAAACAAAAATTGCCACTGCCAAGGTACAGCTTCCCTGGACATGAGGCTTGGCAGAAATTCTGCAAGTTCATGGCCAGCATTTCACCGTAGTGAACTTGTTTTCGGCACATTCCAGCTTCTCCACGTCTGAGAATCACACCAACCTTGTGGACAAAGCAGGCCAGAAACTGGCAACCTGGCTTCAAAAGTTTCTCACTAGCAAAGATCAGGATCTATTCCATCTTTGACAAAGATAAGCAGTTGCTGAAACAGGTCCTTTGGAGAGGACCACAACACGTACATCCACCTGTAAAAAACTGGGGACGGAGTAGTGAGAGCTTATGGGAGATGCCACGTGCAATCCTCCATATGGCATTTCCAGGAGAAAAACTAAGGCAAAGAACGGTCATGTTCTACTTACACAGGAGCTCATATGCTAACTGCAACTGAAAATTTTGCTGTTCTCCTAGAAAACAGGTTAAAGCTTAGACATTAAAAGACCACAAGAGGACACTATGGTGCCACTTCAAGATTTATTTACTTCAAGGAACTTCTGCCTCATTAATAAAATTACTCATAACTGTATTTGATATGTGGAATAGCCATTTCTACTGAGAGACCTTAATCTCCTCTTTGGAGACTGAAAAGTTACTAAGTGAGATTTTTTTCTCCCCCTCACTCAACAGATTCTGTAAATTCAAGTAAGAACTGGATCAAAGTTTCCTCCACTAAACTGGTTAAACATTGCAGTAATTTTCAGGATAGGATTAAGGTGCTGGAAAAATACTACTCAGTGGTTTGTTGTGGTTTGGGGTTTTTTTCCTTTTTTTAAGGGATCAATTCTTAGTTCAGTTACATTTTTGGCATGGATAGATTTGTCATGGCCTATTTAATTTTTAATAAAGGGCTCTGAGAAGAAACTGAGCACAGGCCTTGACAAGATTCTTTAGATGTTAAGTTTAACTACAGGAGGATACTCATGAAAGTTAATCCAAATGGACTTTTCAAAGATGTATTAAACTTTTTTTCAGATGTTTGTATACCAGACTAAAGGGACCTTCTTTTGATTTGTCTGACAAAACCTGTTTTAGCTTCAGTTTTAATCTTAGCTATTTTAATCTTTGTTTCTCAGCAACAACCCACAGGGGAACTTGAATTCTTGCTTTCTGGGCTCTGTGCTTTTTTTCATTGCAGAACTGGTGAAATAAATGCTTTATGAAAACAGTAAGACCAGGTGCTGAGAAAGGGCTTCAGATAAAAATGCTTACCCATTATATAGGGGAAAGAATCATCCCAGTGAAGTTTACAAAATCTGTGGAGAAGCAACAGAAACAGAGCAAAATTAAGTGCCCTCTCATATGAATTCTGATCATTAAGGCTAGAGTCTTGATTAGAAGCAGCAGCATTTCTGTGATGTAAGCTAAATGCTGAAGTTTGTTTACTTAGCTCCCCCACATTTGTTGACCCACGACAGAAGAAGCTGAAACAAGTGTACTATCTCTCTGAGGTTACAGCTTTAGGGAAGAGAGGTTGTTTGTTGCTTTTGCTTTGCAAGAAAAACAAAACTTCACTGGTTGTAATAATTTCTCAAACAGCGCAGACACTGGGGAAAGAATTGCCACTGTTGCAATTTGAGTGCCAAGAAGTGAAACAGGCTATGAACAGCTCATCTGGTAATACTGGACCAAGTGACTGAGAGGTTCTGGCTCAATCATCAGAGAACCTGGACATATGTAAATTTTAGAAATGGGACAAAAATGCTTCCCATTGCACACATACTGTTTTTCCTCTGACAGAAATTACATAATAAACTTACAAATAAATATGATGGTTAGTAAAAGCCTTTCCATTTCTCTGGTTTCAAAAGATTAAAAAAAATTACAGGAGCACCAAAAACCCACCACCATCTCAAGTTGTTCTATGTAGGTGTAACGTCTGTAGGTAAGGTATCAAGACAAAAATCAAGATCCAATTGAAAAAAAAAATAGTTCTTGAAACACTGAATCAAGCCTTCCAAAACACTCCAAGAAGGGTTATCCACCATCACAGTCTGTCCTCGAAACAGTTCAGCAGATACACTAACATACTGCTCTGGGTCTGCAAATTAAATCCAGCAAATCTTAAGAGCAAATGAAAGCTACCGTTAGTGGGAAGAATCTTCTAATTATTTATTTTTTTGTAGTTTAGACATGTTACATTTTCAGAATGTGAAGCAATTTGATCATTTCAATATGTATAAATCCAGAGAAGAGTGAACAGAGGAGCTGCTGCTTTCAATAGCAAATGGAAGAAGTCCAAGTTGCTGCAGTCTCACTCCGCTTTTCCACTCCGCTAACGCTGAACATGGTCAGCCCAATCACTGACATGATCAGCAGGAAACACATCATTTGAGGGAGGAAAATAGATTTCAGCTAGATCAGCTCACTGAAACAGCTTACCATGTCCTTACACAAACACCAGTGCTGTCACAAGGGAGACAACATGCACCAAAGAAACAGGATAGGACTGCAGCAGCAAAGTTAACACCGGCATAAACTGCTACAGCACCGCACCTTACTCCAGAAGGTGATGGAGATGCAATGATACCTGGCTTTTCAAAGTTGATTCTATGGTGCATAAGCCCACTGAACCTTATGTTTAAGATCAAACAGAAATTAATAAACTTTTATTTATATAGGGGGTTAGCTTTAATGCATGATGTTTACTGACCTTGAAAGCTAGAAATATGCTGGCATATTGCTTGAGCAGCTCAGTGATACACAAGAAGGAATGCAGATGTTAAGCACTGGCAAAGTTCAGTAGTCCGTATCCATGCAAAAGTCCTTCCACGGCACAAACAAGTCAGCTACTGAGTAGAAGGTAGATACATGAACTGAACTATTCACATTTTACATAACAGATCAGCTGTATATGTTAGACCAGCAATAGACTTTTTAGTCTTTGTTTCTGGCATCATCACTTACCCAGATGAGACAACTGAGAATTGAAGTTGTTTATTTCTGTAGATGCTATAGCCCATTACTCTGGAAAAGGACAGTACCGGCTGAAGGGCTCTGGTGTCAATCTTTTAGAATCAAAACAATAGTCTGCATCAGTCTGTAGTTTTTGGATGTTCGTATCACATACGTGAAAGCATGAGCCTTGGATTGTTAAAGATGCCTTGAAGTTTAGGTCTTACTTAGGAAATCAGCCTGATTCATAGTACTTCATAGTACATCAATTTTGAGATTTACAGAAATAGTAGTATTTTCAGAATTCATGTTAGCACAACTCATTGGGGGTGGGTCCAGTCCTGTTCAACGTATTCATCAATGATTTGGATGAAGGGACAGAGTGTACCCTCAGCAAGTTTGCTGATGATACAAAGCTGAGGGGAGCGGCTGACTCACCGGAAGGCTGTGCTGCCATTCAGCGTGACCTGGACAGGCTGGAGAGTTGGGCGGAGAGGAACCTGATGAAGTTCAACAAGGGCAAGTGTAGGGTCTTGCACCTGGGGAGGAACAACCCCATGTGCCAGTACAGGCTGGGGGTTGACTTGCTGGAGAGCAGCTCTGCGGAGAAGGACCTGGGAGTGCTGGTGGACAACAGGCTCACCATGAGCCAGCAGTGTGCCCTTGCNCTATGATTATTTAGAAGGGGTAAATAATTACTTGCATTCTTCCATTTGGCAGCATACAAAGCTTATTTCAAAGTTGGTATCTCAATTATATCTGATACTTCGGTGATACCACTAGCCATAACAGAATCCGTCAGTTGAGCTAGCATGCATTTCAAATTACCAATGCAAATTGCTCTTATTAATTGGTGCAGGGCAAAGGCATTCAATTTCAGGATGAATCATCCTCTCCATCGGGAGACAGAAATCAGAATGCAATCATTTTATGCTTGAGCTGTTAGAAATGCAGTGTTGTGACTATTACTACCAGCTGCTGTCAATAGGACTGGGGACACTAGCACTCAGACTGAAGGGTCACTATAGTTTTTCTGACAGCATTCAGCCATATCTTACATGACTTTACTTTTGAAAGGAATTCTAATGAGATGGTTTTCTACCATGGTTCAAGCTGTGTCATTCTGATTGTACAAGGAAAATAAACTAACTGCATCTATTAGATAAACTAGACACCATGTGCATAAACATTGCGCAATGCACAAGATTCCATTTCTGGTTTGATGATTTTGCACTCTTGTTTGTTTCACACAAGCAGCTTATTTGAAGCATTCTGAATTAACATTGTAACTAGTGACAGACAAAGAGACTTCCAGATCATCACACATCTGTGAGAAATGCTGTGAAGTAGATGTTATCCTAACCTTGGTGCAGGCAACCTGTCTAGTTCCACATAAGCCTTGTTCTCTATGACTTGCCTAGCTTGACCAAATGATTTGCTGCACATAATACTGTCCTCATGGACTCCCTGCAATGACTGAGTCATCCATGTTCCCTTTCATAGGCACTTGCTTGGACTTCTCTACAGGTTAGGCGGCATCCAAGTGAAGATGAGACTGACTGCCTACATCCAGGATGCTCTAGGGTTAAACCTATCTGACTTTCTCCTGCCTGCCATGGGGGAGGCTACCTTTCCTGTGAAGTGTGGACCCAGAGTCCTCATGATACCCTACCCTAGCCTTCCTTCTGCAGCGGAGTTGCATGGTTCTGTCAGGGTTTCCTGGAGTTCTGAACACTTACATGGTTTTGTGAGATTACACCAGTATCTATACACAATTAAAAACAATACTTTATTGAAATTTCATGTATATGTTTTGCCACAAGGTTACAAATTATTCATTGCACAAAGCAGTCAAACAAATAAATGCAATACACTATAGATTAAAAAAAGGAAATAAACTACAAATATCTATAGTATGGTGGAATCAGTCATTTAAAAGTATTGTCCATGTCTTTAAGAAAAGGAATATATTTTTAATCCATGCTGTAGTATGGAAAAAAAGGTAGAAATTAGCAGGCAGGAAAGTGACAACACAGTAGAAGAAAAAGACTGGAATGAATAAGGAAGCATCTTACATTTCAAATATGTAATGAGGTTACTGTCACAGTACTAATTCTATGAAAAGAGAGTATGGATGGCAGTTTTCCAATGCCTTACAAAGCTATCAGCGGAAGTTCTGATGGAAAGTAAGTATTTGCCCTATTGAATCCATCATTTTACCAGTAAAACAAGTTCTGACGCCAGTCAAGCAGTATTGGGAAGGCGAGCCTTCTCAATCAATGCAGTAATTCCCTATTGTAGATGCATAACCAGGATCAGTATTTATTGAGAAACTGTTCTTAAAAACCTGGCTTGTATGCAACTACATTATTCATCATGATTTGTAAAGAATGCAGTAAGTGGCAGTAGTATACTCAAAATATACTTATCAAGGAGACCACCTTATCAGAAGAATTAGTGAAGCTTCATTTTGAAGCAATAAAAGAACAGTCTTTTTCCAGAAACGCTAGTTGTACATGGAATACACAATTGGATGGCAGGAACAGTCTCAAAAGACCCTAGAAAACAACTGACTTGCTGTTTCCATTCTGCTTATGCTTAGCCTTGTCTTTCAGTTTTTAAATATTTTGTGTATTTACAAATACTGTCCTTAGATCAATTACAGGACTTTTAATTTATCCTAAGGCTAAATTCTTTATATGTCCTATCAGTAAATAAAAACATACATCATGGGATAAAGATCACAATTAACAGTGAGTATCATGAGAAGGCATTTACGAGCAAGCGCTGGAAAGTGACCCTACAAAGATGTAGTGCAGCCATCTCACAATTTCATCATGAAACTCAAGATATTTGGTTAAAATTGCACGTTTGAGCCACATTAGCCCACGAAGAATAGGCCTATCGCAATACATGCTCTTCTGTGTAACAGTAGCTTCTAACCTCACATACCTTGTGTATCTGAAAACATGTTCCAAAGGCTGAAACAGCAGAAGATTTATAATAAAAAGAATTCTTTCTAATCTCATGCCTATGGATCCTTTGACAATGGTCCGATTTTAGCCAGCTAGAATAAAAATAAAATAATAAAACCTGTTATTGATAAGAATCATTGTTTAAATGTGAAAAAGATTTCAACAACGCTGTGGAATAATCTACCAAAATTTTAATTTAAATACTCATTTTATGCTTTTCAGACTGCAATAAAAACATCAGAACAAGATCTTACTCTCTGAGTAGCCAGAATTCCTGCTTTGTCCTGGCTTATTCTTGCTCTCAGCTTCATGAACATGCAGCAAACAGCAGTGCCCAGATTATAGAAAAGTATCTGTAACATTGCCTGGTCACCTCTACCTGAATGCAAGACACCTACTTCCATCCTGCAGCAACTCTGCAGTTCCCTGCTGTCCTGGTCAGGGTTCAAAAACAAGACTTTAGTACAGCAGGATGGATTCCTAAAGTTAGTGGCAGGCATGAAATCCAAATTGAAACAGTGATCTCATCCATCTTGTAATCTTTGAAAAAAAAAAAAAAAACCAAAACCCAAAAAAACACTCTTCTACATATACCAGAGGAGTGGTATTCTCTAAGCCATCGACTGATGATGAAGGTTGTATGATTTAACAAGAAGTAATATCTGAAAACATCTCATCACAGCTGTCAATCATATTCTACATTTCATGTGTGGAACTGCTCATTCTGGACTCCAGTATTTATACCAAGTGCCACAATATGGGTACCAAAACCATGTGTCACGTACTTATTTATTAATTTATCACTTGAAATTCTAAATGCTTTTGCTACAACATTTAAAATCTACATTAACTTTCAAGTATGCAGGTGAATTTACAGAAATTATATCCAAAAATTTAGCATAGCTTTACATCAACAAAACCCCCAAAAGATAACTAGCTGCATTGCAGATTAGTCCATATCTCTCTCCTACACTCCATAGATCTTATGATTCATAATACAGTATTAAATATGGTACAATTACAAGTGCCAGACTAAAAGGTTGTGCCACAGAAGAAAATCCAAAGGACCTGGCTGTCTGAAGCCGAGGATTACGTAGGTCTAGGCGACAGGAATTTTGTACTTCTTCCTGCGGAATTTCACTTTCACCTACATCCATTAGTCCACCTATGTCCCGGACCTAGAAAAATGCAAAAGGTTGCCCCTGAAAGCCAGACTGGCACAACAGCAATAAGCTTTATGCAGCTAGGAAATTCAATGCTATTTCAAGTGAACCAACTCAAACTGTATTGCAAAACCACATCCGAATGTGAGGAAATCAACATCACTATCCTGATGTTTGCATGTCTATGAAACACTTCCCAAAATTCGGTACAGATAGATACATTACAGGCAAGAGTCTTTGTCTTGTCTCCCTGCACATATGGATGCATTAGCTGGAAAACCTTCAGCAAACAAACTCATGAGCTTTCTTCCTTGAAGTCAGCTCAGTCTCAAGAAAGAGCTTCAAACATCTCTAATTTAGAAGGAAAAAAATTACTAAATCTCACAGATCTGTTAGGTGTGATGAATTTCAAGCTCTTCATAATGTCAGTCTGCCACATGTGCAACTCGGCACTAGGTAGAGAGTTTGGCAGATTAATTGGAACAGTACAAAATTCCCTGTTCATCTAACATAACCCAAAAAGGCAACTGGAAAAAAAGATCACTGTGAAATAAATGTGTCTATAAGGCTTTGTGTATAATATTTTCTTACTTATCCCTGTAAATAAGAACAGTATGAAGCAAGCAGCTTGCCAGTTTCAACAGATGCTTTTGAAAAAGTTACCATTTAGAGGGTCCTTACTCTCACACCGTCTCTCTCCTTCCCTCCTCTCCTCCCTCATCCTTCTGGATTAGCTTCTACCATTTACGCTTAAAGCTCATTGTGATCTAGTTGTTATGTTTATGGCTTGTTAGTGATCTGGTCGTGACAGGAGCCTTTTGGATAGCAGCCCAATCCCACGACAAGAATTAAATTGATTTGCAGGAGTCAGCATTCCTTACTGCACCAGCGAACACAGCCAGACTGTGAAGCTGGTACATCTGCAGTTTCTCCAACCATGAAGTGGTTCTATTTAGAAGTCAGTGATGTGTACTTATCAGATTACCAGAGAGAGAAAAAGTTTCAAAGAGCTTTGTCTGCTCTCTCTCACTCCTTTATTCTGTTAACACTCTCTTGCCATCTTAGTTTCTTTCCCAGCATTTTGAATTACTGCATTAAGTGCTTACATTCCCTCACAGCTTTCTCATTGAGGGGAAAAAAAAAAACCAAAACCAAAAAAAGCAGCAAGGCACCAACAGGTCCTCTCTCCCTCTTAGTAACAATCAAGATCTAGTTTAGTTTTTCATCTTACATTTTCCACCTCTCTGAAGACACGGAGAAAGTTCTCTCTTAAGATCCCTTTCAGTTCAGTTTCACTCCATCCTCTTCTAAGAAGTTCTTCAATCAAAGAAGGGTATTTTGAAACATCTTCCAGTCCCTCAGGGAAACTGTTGGCAAGAGTCACACAAGAGCATTCAACACACATCACTAAAAAAGGTATGCACTTCTGTATAGGCAGAACAGCAGCAAGGAGGATATTAAAACAAAACAAAAGAAAAAAAACCCCAAACTCATGTATGCATTAATTCACTCTTTATATCTCGCCTTTAGAGCAAGAGGAAACAGCTGCATCACAGATGGCGTTGGTGAAGTCCACTTGTGTAACAGAACAAAAGGGAACATGCAAACACATGATGAGCTAAGGAGTTGCAGGCAATTTTGTGTACTCTGTTGTTTACGAAGTCATTTTTCCAAATAAAATACAATTAGAATAATAATGTTTTGAATTCAGCAGTTTAGGCAGTGAAGAGAAAGCTATTCAGAACCCTCTACTGAAGAAATTACAATAAGCAAAATTGACCTATTTCTTGTGCTAATTCTTATCAGAATAAAAAGGAAATAGCAGTAAGAAGCTGCAAAACCTATATTAAACAGTTGTTTTAAATTGTATTTCCATGAATCTTCGATTTTGTTTTGAGATTCCTAATATTTTCTGTTACTTTTCTTTTCTGCGGAGGTGTGATGATAAACATATCTCAAGAAATCTGTGCCATTACTTTATACCAGGACCTAGGACCTTAACAACTCCACCGCCAATTAAACTGATGGTTTTTGTGAAAATGCATGCAATAAAATGTGTGCTTTTGTTACAATCTGTGTTTTATTTTGGAAATTATAGTTTCAGAGCTATGAGTAACTCTCATGGGAGCTGACACACTCGTTTTGTGGTCCTACTTTACACATGTGAGTCTGACTGTGACTTTCATACTCAAGTGTGTCTGACCCCAGGAAAAAAAAAAAAGAGATGAAATTTCAATAGAAAGAGAAAAAAAAAAAAAGATTTAGGGTTACACCAGCAAATGCCACCCAATCTGCATTTATTTCCTGTGCTGTTAACAGCCTTAGCCCAGAAGTGAGCAGGAGAGGTTACGTTGTAGGCTGTTCACTATGTTCTGCTAGCCTCAAACACTTCCCAAAAGCAGGGGTGGTTTCACAGCCCCAAAACACTTTGGGCTTTCCCCACTAGAAAGTAATCGTGGAGGAAAGAGTTTCGCAGCATCTCCCTGGACATTTACCATCTAAAGGCTGAGCCAGCTTTTCTGTCGTTCATCTTTAGCTTCTGGAGGAAAACACCCTCTATCACTGTTTTTGTATGCACAAACCACTGCCTAGAACACACAACTGCAGAGTTCACAGGGCATTAGGATCCATTTCCACAAGGAGCACTGCTTCATACAGTTCTAAAAAGGAATCCTTGTGCCCCTCTTTCATAAAACTTAAGCACTCATCACAAGTCAACTTGCTACAACTCTTCTAGTCTGCCTTCTTTCTTCCTCAGAAAGAATCAAAACTTTCATAATTGCAGGAGCAGATGTTGGTGATACACAATTTTACTAACCGTTCTACTCCATCGTAGTCACCACCAATTCCTATTGATTCTGAACCTGCAATTTTCTTTATGTGGTCAAAATGATCTGAAAGAAAATATCGAAGAAAACAATATCTAAGCATCCAGCAAGAAGAAATAATACACTTCACACATATTGGCACTAGGCGACTGTTCTCCTTAATTGTGGATTCTTAATCAAATCCTTTTTTAAAAAAGTCAAAAGACATAATGACAATACAGGTTAAAATTTAATAATGCAGTTGATCTAGTCTGGATATTTACTGATGCTTAACTATATATTTTATATTTTTAAGCACATGAGGCAGCAATCTTGAAAATAACAGCT
>VZSC01019622.1:489974-514396 GCA_013398225.1 Steatornis caripensis
AGGCAGCAATCTTTAAAATAACAGCTACACTGATGAGATGCAAATGAGGAAAAAGACATGATCATCACAGCACATTAATTCCCAACATGTAGCCCACATATACCAACAGATTTTTCATTACCCATTACATACCTATGTTTTCCACTTTTAATTACCTAGGTTTAAGATTTTTTCCAGAAAGTAACAACTACTTTAGGATTAATGGTTCTTGGCTCCATTTGGGAACATCATTTCTGGCACGTACACACCTTGTACCTCTTATTATTATTTAATGAACATTAGCTCTAAAAATACCTAGAGCTGGGGTAAGGTGTGGAAGGAAATAAACAAGCAGGATAATTTACAAGATCTCAAAAATTTTGCAGACACCAGGAAATTCATAGAAAACACCCACAAAAAATACAGTATATTAACTTCAAACCTGCAAGGGTAGAAATATTAACAACTTTTCTGCCACAGGCCAGTACATCTGCGTTGAAAGTCACCATGATAATTCCCTTGTTCTTTTTCTGAAAGATACGAAGAGACAGGTGATGAGTGGAGACTCGTGTGTCCTGCAGATCTCACAGGCATCTCACATAGATTGTTCTGTGTCCATCCATCAGCGAGCATAACAACACTCTAAGTCAAAGTTCAGATGGCAACAGAAGGATTTGTGTCTCTGTCCTTTATCCTGGATTCATTATATTCTCATGTAGCGTTAAGGAAGAAGTCCAGCGACTACGTCAAATAAACTCAACCAGAACTTCAAAATATTTGCAAACGTTTCAGTTTTGTAGCCAAAGACAAAACACAAAGAAAATGTCTCAGAAGTGAATGTGTAACTTGCTGCTTAGGCATCCGCTTATAAATCCAATTCAGAGATGAGAAAGTGAAAAGTAAACACCGTGGCTTGAATGCACAAGTTTGCCTCAGACTAGCCAAACATTGCCATTAAAACAAACAAAAAAAAAAAGCCCAAACAAACAAAACTTCAAAAACCAAACAAAAAAAAATCTCGCTTACCAGTTGCTGGAGGATATAATCAGGAACATTTCTTGAGTTATTACAAACAGAAGATGCCGAGGAATGGCTAAAAATTACTGGTGCTTTTGAGATATTCAGTGCAGCTTTTGCTGTGGAATATGAAGTATGAGATAAATCTATCAGCATACCCAGGCGATTCATCTCCTTTACCACTTCCTAAACAGATTTACAGACAACAGTGTCAGTATTAATTTTCCTTAAAGGAAACCATTTAGCTGATACATGTAAACAGATAAATAAATTCTGCAGCTGTCAGCTAGTCGTAAACATGCTGTGCCTGTATGGGTTTCTACTTACCTATTAATTTAATAGTAATTTATTCAGTCACAATTAACTAGCATACCACCAAATGCTCAAAAGTTAGAAAACATATTCAGTCTAAAATAAGTCATTTGAACGCTTATTCACATCCCACTCCTTCTGCATATTAATTCATACATCTGATCTGTATTAAAACAACTGTCATAATTAAATCGAGCACTTCTTTTACCCTAAGGAACATGACAGAATTTGGTTTAACTGATCACCTCTTAACTATGAAGAGCTTCCAGTAATTAATTTTCAATGGCAAGTTGTTTTTCAAAAAATCAGGCCAGAAGTTGTTAGTTGCGTGAAGTATTGCTTAGATTAGCATTCGAAAGAGATCCTTACTTGGCCAAATGCAGTCAGACCAGTAACACCAGGATAAAAGTTGTGTATTCCTTTAGATGATGATTCAGACCTTAAAAAGGGGAGTGAGGGAGGAGAAATGTCATATTATTCTGGAGACTACAATACCAGCAACTGAAACTTCTTATGCTATACACAATAAAGATCATTACCATGTCACATAGCCAAACGTAGGGATAATGAGCTACACAGTATGTATCTTGTTCACATAGTGCTTTTTATGCTCGTAACTGTTTTCTGGACATTACACCTTCAGGTTGAGGACTGTTGTATGTTTGTGAAGCAATACAAGACAAGCAAAGAGATACTTGTCAGAAATTTTCTGATTAAACAAATCTGTATCAGAGAACAAAGATACACTGAAATGTCAGTTACCTTGAAGCTGCTTTTCAGCCCTGTGCACACAATTCCCCTGTCCCTGAGTCAGTACAAGAAGGAATTTTGTCAGTCCAGCAAAGAGTATGTGCAAATACTCTGATACAGCAACTAAGTACCCATGTCTGTAGCTGCATATGGGAATGGCACTTTTGAGCCGGCCAGAGAGGACAGTGTTGAAGGCTGCTGACTGTTGAGTTCTTACATAGCATTGCCATTCTTATCTACATCGTATGCATTTTTAGTATTTGGGGGGTGGGGGGGAGCTGTTTTGCCCTATGTAACTTTCCTAATAAAGCAAAGGGCATAGACATTTTACCATCTTTGTGTGTACTATGTGCTAACAAGGTTTAAAAGTTCTGAAATTGTCAGCATAACAAGCAGTACATAACAGATCTTTCAGTCTCCCACTTGACACGTGTCAAGTGATTTACCCCAAAAACCTATCACCCTTGACTTGGCTCAGAGTCTTTCACAGGTGAACTCTGTGTCTGAATCCATATTTTCCCCATCTTGGAGCTGCCACAACTTTGGATTAGATGGTCACACAAAAACATGTACATTAGTTACCAAGGTGTATTGCAGGAATGTGTTAAAGTCATGTAACGAACACCCAGGTCGTAATACATCCTCAATGTTGCCAAGCTGCTGTCAATGGAGTGACCACCTTCTATTCCAATCAAACACGCAATCCTTCTACTGTCAGAGATACCTGGAAACAACAAAGGAAGGTAATTCCAAAGTCATTTCATGACAGATAAGAAGCCAGCACTACTGAGCAACAATTGTTATTGTAAATTGCAAGCAATAATACTGACATTTTCATAGAACAGGAGCTTATACTAGTGCATGTTTATACGGCAAATTTTCTCATGACTGCAGCAGGGCAAGACTTTGCAGAGTCAGTTATTGTGATTCAGTGGAAAAACTGAAGTTAAAATTACTTGTTAAACCAGGATAACTTGCCTGCTTGCAGCTCTCTGTCTTTTGCACACATCTGCAATCTCATTTAAAAAAAAATTCTGTTACAAGAAAGATCATCACCTTGGGAAGTTGTCACAAGTTCAAGTTCTTCATAGCTGTTACACATCCTCTTGACAACATCAATTTGCTCTAAGGTCAGACGCACAGCATCCTTGTTCTGAGCGCTGCAAAGAACATACACTGACCAAAACTGAAAGAGACATTGACAAGTAAACTAGATAACTTGTGTTTCAACTCGGAAACCTTCATTTGCTAATAGTGACGTTCATGAGCACAGACTAAAACAATTTCCTACAGTTTACAAGGGAGTTGCCACTATAGTTTCCTCCCACAAAGGAAGAGTTAAGATGCAAGGCAAGAGCATCCACTCCAGACATGATTAAACCTTGCTGACACACTCGGCTACTCCACAATACATGCAGGAAAGTGGATGTAAGTTTACCTCAATTTATTTATCACAAAGCAAATGCCACTGTTTTGGTTAATGGTACTTGCATTATAAAACACAAACTTTTGAAACACAAATGTTATGGAAAAGCGTCTGTGACTTTTCAGTTTCATTGTTTTTTCTTCTTCAACAGAAAGAGCCAAAACCATGACCAGGAGTACTTTTTTGATTGGGAAGGAGGCAAATGTAAAAATACGTTCTTAGACGCACAACCATGGCAGTACATACCTGAGCTCCCACATAACCAGCCTGAAGTTTCGCAAGGTTTGTGTGAGTCTTGTTGAGTTCTCTTAAGTTGACTCTACTGAGTCTGTTTTGGTAAAACATTCTCAGCCGCAGTACAAAGTCATTGTGGCTAGAATTCAAAACAAACAGGGTTCGTGATAGAAATAAGTTGTTCCCCTTCTAACTTCTTTACTTTACATTACTTCAAATGTAATTTCTTCCACTGTTCATAGTCCCTTAGACCATTAATTGCCAATAATCCTTGCAGTAACATATCTTAAAAGTCTCCCTTCTTTTGCAAACAAGCTTTACTTCTTGATTAGCACAGCAAGAAACTTTCTTTGCTTCTCCCAGTTTTATAGCTGTTGTGTTTCTGTACCTATTTTTCTCCCTACCATTTCTGAAGGAATAGCAGAACTGAAATCAGCCACCATGCTCCTTAGGAGCAAGTACTTGTAGTAGAATGATCACTGCTGTCTGTGCTAGAATTACCAGTGTTTGTGTTCCCAGGTCAAAATACACTCACTACAGGCATCATTCCTTCAAGTTGTAACGATACCCTTTCAAGGTATAATGCCTGCTTTCTAGGTCTGCACAGAAGTCCTTGCTAATGAAACATGCCATTAAATTATGGGAAGGAGACAAGTACATCATGTAAAGGGAAACAGTAATTAGGTGGCTAAACCTGACCAGAAAATCACAAATCCATTTAGAATAATCTGATCCTATAGTAAGTACCCTCTGAACCAAAATTCCTGCCGGATAAATCACTGCAACGGTAACTAGCTGCTATGTGTTAGTAACAGCTTATGTCTCTACTGATCCAAGCACACTTTAGCATTTCTTCCTCACTTGTCAAGATTCACAAAGAGGGTTTACTTGAACATATTTTATATACCCATCGATTAAACGTGCATCTTGCATCAGCTCGATAGCTTGCTCTCTCATTGATTTCTCACAGCTGAACGGCACAGTATCAGAGAAGAGCATCAACAGCCACAGCATCTTTGTTGTATTTCTCTTCATTTCTATTTTCCAATTTGCTAAAGCAAAGAGATACTACAATTATTTGCTGATGACAATGAAACAGCAAAATTTCCAGTCTGCAGAGGTTGTAGGCTTAATAGTATAGGCAGAGCCAAAATGCCTCTCCTTCTGGTAGGGCTGGGGTGAATTCTGCAAGAGGAAAGAAAGAAAGAAAGAACAGTGAGCAGAAGGGAAGGTAGCGGCAGAAGCTGTAAAACAGCTACCTTCTCCCAAAGATTTTAAGGTCTCTGACTATTGTAGTTTTGCACATGTAACTACTCCTTAAAAACTCTGTTGCTGCCACCAGATGATGGGAACCAACTCCTTAGTCGGAGCTACCAGGGTGAGCCTGAGGGACCCTGGACTTGCACCTCCCAAAAAGCAGCTCCCACAACAGTGTAACAAGATAGTTTTCTCACTACATTAACTGTTTGTTCTCATTATGTGGGAAACCTGCCACTGAAATGAATACAAACTGTTTCTGAGAAACTCCAAAAAACAGCTTCTTCTGAGTAAACTGTATTGTTAAAACACAGCATGTCATTTCAGAGGAAAGTTATTGAAGTCCAACACTTTTCCATACCTTAGCAAAGACAGCATGTGCCAAACTTGAAAGGGTTACTTTATTTCCATGAGGAAACGGGTATGACAACAACTTCAAGAGTAATCCAAGCACTCCCTGCTCTTTTTTAAAATACAGTACTCAAACACTTGGGCAACAGCCTTTCAGGTGTCAGTCAAAAAGCATTTTTACAAACAGATTAGAAATACCTCCTGTTCTGTGTAAAGTAAATATGAAGATCTACTAGGAGGTGAAAATACTTTTGCAGGGAAAACGTTGGGCTCCCCCCGCCCCCATTCAGAGTTACTGGCAGCATTACCTGTAAAGCTGAGCAGCAGTCACCTGCTTCATTCATTGGGGTGGCATCCTAATTAGATGCATGTGCCCTGTGAATTCTTTCAAATCAAAGAAGTTTGGCTAGAATTCTAATATTGCAGAGCCAAATGCTCAAGTTTTTTCAAAAGACAACAACAAAAAAAAAAGTTGACTTTTCATTTGTTTACAGTAAAGTTTACATTTATAAACTTTCTTCTGGCAGCACAGAATCATAGAAGTTTGTTTTTACTAATAAAGGAAGTTATTTTTATGTATTGCTTGTCTGCAGAGGTAAAAACAAATACCAAATATCAAAGATATGATAAAATTACAAGACAATTCACCTTGCCTGCATGCTTTGCTTCTCGTCTTTAAGACAATTTTTTAAAGCAACAGGAGGTGGACATAAACCCAGGAAATAGTTTCCTGATATAAAGTCACACATTCATCAATATCAAGTCATAGATGTCTCAAGGGAGATCCATAGGCAGCAGTGGCATCGGAAGCAAATTCAAGTCACGCTAAGCAGATTACCCACTGATGGCATCCTGTTCTAAACACATTTATTTCTTCTCCTTACTAGAACATTTTGATTATAAAAATGAAAGTCAAAATAAGAGTAAGCCTGTAATCAGGATATTGAAAAGCAGCACAGTGAAAATCATAAATGTACCATTTTCCTGTCACCTGCAATATGCAGAGTGTAAATCAAAGGAAAAGTTAACTGGCTTATTTGCCCTGCCTACGCCAGATAAAATGTAAATATGTTTGTAAAGGACTTACATTTAATAAGCCAGTATAAGTTTAATTAAGCTGTGTAATTAAGGTGTTTTAAAATAAAAATTAATCAAGTTTGCATGTATTTTATCTCTAAATCAAAATAATGTAAAAGTTAAAAAATATTAAGAAATTACCTCACAGTTTGGGTTTAGAAAGATGCAAAGTGTTATTCTAAAAAAATCCTTTAACTTTGACAAAAATTCCTGAAGTGTCTCTTTTGAGAAACTGGCTCAGGCGTTTTCTGTTTCACAAGATTTGAGAATGCATTAAATTGTGGGACCATCTGGCAGGAAGTACTTTTGAACAGTGGAAACATATAAGCTTACACAAAAGGGAGTGTAGATGGAGAGGCAGGTTTAAAATCAGCCCTGAAGTGATCTCTAAAAGAAGCTCTAGGACAGCTGAATAAACACAGTAGTATGCAGGCACAAATGAAGATCCAACATAAATATGAAACGAGGGGAGCTGTGGCACTAACTAAAGAAAATTAACCCTCAGCCCTTTATGTTTCCTACAAGAAAAACATAATGTAAGGAATGGCATAGAGAGTATTTGTGATGTACAGAGGTCCAATGCTACATAGAGGAACGCACTCTAGAAATAGATTTGTCCTTCAAGGACGTTAACAGACTATGTTCTCATTCATTAACAAACGTAAGTGATTGACTCCAAGTTCTTCTCGTGTACAACACTTACGAGTTTTTTGCTAGACCCTTAGACAATATGGGAATCAATTTACATCAGAAGTCTATGCTCCTGGGTTTTCTCATGGCAATGGTTTCCTGCAGGTCCAGCTACTTCCCCTGGGGTCAGAATAAGGACCAGACCTTACAAGACTGGGGTGACACTTTCAGACTGTGCTTCACCAGAGCACAGTTGACTCCCTGGCAACACTGATTTGTCAGGATTTGTACCATAGCTGATGGAAGAAGCCCTTTTATTCCTCTCATGTCTGCACAATAACCAAAGGAACGCTCTGTGTTCTTCCCATATTGACTAAGATTGGAAGCGAGTTTTTTACACTTTTATTCATTGCCACAGCTTTATATTTGTATATAGGAAAAATGTATTGGGAGAGTAATTTTCTATACTTTTTTTTTTTTGCAATACTGCCTGTAGCAGAAACATATTTGTATTGTCATTGGAAACAACTGTGATGCGTCAATGCTGAACAAGTTTGCCTCTGTTACTACTTTTACTCAAAAACTGAATATTTATAGATTACGTATTTGGGAAAAAATGAGGCAGGTCACAGATACATGGGTTTACACATTACATCTAGGTACTCTTGCATCTTGCGTACCTTTGCATCTTGCATTGAGAGTGTAACTGCATTTCATCCTCACCATACCTCTGCACCCAGGATAAGCACAGCAATTTTGGGGCATGAAGCTTAGAACAGCCACCAGGTCACAGCCCAAAATAAACCATGACAGCCCCTGGAAAGCTGCAATAGGCACAGAGCGANATTGGAAACAACTGTGATGAGTCAATGCTGAACAAGTTTGCCTCTGTTACTACTTTTACTCAAAAACTGAATATTTATAGATTACGTATTTGGGAAAAAATGAGGCAGGTCACAGATACATGGGTTTACACATTACATCTAGGTACTCTTGCATCTTGCGTACCTTTGCATCTTGCATTGAGAGTGTAACTGCATTTCATCCTCACCATACCTCTGCACCCAGGATAAGCACAGCAATTTTGGGGCATGAAGCTTAGAACAGCCACCAGGTCACAGCCCAAAATAAACCATGACAGCCCCTGGAAAGCTGCAATAGGCACAGAGCGAGTCTTTGCAGACACACTACAGAAATAAAGCTTTACTACTTCACACTAGGTAGCTTCTACCATTGGTTTACATTCTCCAAGCTCTTAATGAACAGCTAGGAAGTTATATCAATAAAACATGAACGCTGAGAAAGCGTACATTACACCGAGTGTTCCCACACCAGGGAGAACAGAGCTATAATGAAGCAGGATGGCCATATTTGCCGTATAAGGATGCAAAAACGGGGTATTTGCTCCTTTAAAATAGATACATTTTAATGGAAATTTTCACAGTAAAAAAGGGAAAGTTTTTCTGCATGCTTCTGTCATTTACCATCTTCAGAAGTTTGGACAAGCTGCCTGGCCCCTCTTCTCCTTTACAGCAGGTACACCAGGCCTCAGTGCAGAAGGGTCAGTAAACAGCCGCTATTTAAGTGCAGCCAGTCTCAGGTAGGAATGGCATTCCTTTCATCCCATGTGAAGTCCTTATTTTCCATCTCATTCTTTACGAAAAAGCTTCGTGACAACCATTACATTAAGACTCCAATTTGTTGAATTATTGTGCCCAGTCAAATATATAAAGTGCAATAAAATAGAGCTCACAGCTCAAGATAGTAACATATCCCGAAAAATGAAGAAGGTTCCCCCCAAGTCCAGTTATGCTGAGAGCTCATGCAGATAATCCTAGTGTAGCTCTGAATTAACTACCTCAGATCATGGCAGCAGCTTAGTTGCAACAGCACAGAAAATACAAGGTGACCAGGACCCTAGGTAAAAACTTCCTTGCTGATTGCAGGCAAAAGCATGGATTCTCCCTATTCCTTAAATAATAATTAAAAATAATTAATAATACATAAATATTAAACATCCTTCTAGAAGCAGAACACATGCATCCTACTATGAAGTATGTTTTTAAGAAAACACACCAATCCCTTTGAAATTCACCTTGTCATCAAGGCAGTCTTTCAAATCTTTCTCAATTTTTGCTTGAAATTCCTTTTGCTATGACCAGTCATAAATCATGTCAGGTTTATCTGGGCCCCTGTTTATAAACCTCCTTAGTGCTGTCCCAATACAGGTATTACAATTTATAATTTCCAATCTGCTGTTCCTTCCCTGCCTGTGTGCAAAAGTGCAATGAAGGACCACCAAGCAATGAGAAAACATGGTGCTGTTACACTTAGTCCTTAAAAGAGGGATAAAAGGGAATAAATACAGCAATGATTGGAAGGCATTTCAGGATCTCTAGGGAAGAGAAAGGAACAAACAGGATAGCTTGCCCCAAACTTCTTTCTCCTTTAAAAGAATTCCAGAACAAATTTTACTATTACAGATAAAAACGATGTTTTAACTCCAGAAAGATTTCTTGTAACTTCCCTTAAGAAAAGGACAGCTACTTAATTTCTTTCCTATTAGGTTCTTATCCTTTACTTCACCGTTGTTTTTTCTTGTCGACAGTGACTTTCTGACAAATTCAAATTGCTGAATCCAGTAATTCTGAAGTAAAGAGACGCTCTGCTAATGCTATGCATTTCTTAAATCTAATTACTAATGATGAAGACTCTTTTCTCAGAAATCCTAAGTTACTGGAATTCTTGTAACTTCAAGGCAGATCCACTTTATGGCGTAATTTCCTAAAGGCAGAACAAACCAGAACAGCCTGACAACTACTTCTATAGCACTGTAGCAGACCACATATTATCAGGCAAAACTGCGTCCACCTTAAGAGTGTTGACCTCACTGGAAGGGCTGGCCAGGAGTGTTTGATGCTGGGAGTCAGCTGGCTTGTTAGTACTGCAGTCTCTTGTTCTCAGTTCTGGAGATACTGGTTTCCTGGAATGCAAACTAGAACCTGTTGAATAGCACCTATGGACTTGAGCAAACTACTGCAGGGTTCCCCTCTGCAAATGTACTCCCTACTGTATGGACCACAACAGGTTTCAAAGCTACAGACAGCAGATTATATGAAAGGAACACTCTTCCTCCCAGTTACCCCATTTGGGCCCCACGCTTTTGTTCCTTGTTTAACATGTAGTCTTCTCCGTGCCAGAGTCAGTGCAAGTCATGACCCTCCAGCCCCTACTCCTGACAGACTCATTCTTTTTGGCAGGGTTTTGCCCAGTTTCAAAATAGTTCTAATATTCTGGAAATGTCTGGATACTGCTTTCAAAAAACAATGCTACAAAATAGTGAGAGAGAGAAAGGCCACAAGGATGAGCATTACTGAGCATTAACAACCGAGTTTGACCATAACCAATGCAGCCTGTGGAAATACTGCTCTCACAGGAGGTGATGAACTTTGCTTCAGTACAACAAAGCCTATTTGAGTCCTTGTGCCACAGTGGAGTTCACCTGCCTCTCCCTCACAGGTGTTAAAAAGAGAGCATTTTCAAACACACCATGGGTGCTTTTTTGTGTGTGTGCTGCCAATATTTTTCCATTCTAAAAGAGAACACTTTGTTTTCTTCTGGTCATGGCATGCAATTGAAAGATTCTGAGGAACAGCAATTACTGGAAACACAATCATCCTCAAAATCCTTCCTCAGATGAGACTGCAGTCTTACAGTAGCAGTTTTTCTTCCATAAACACGCATCAGAAATATACAAGCATTGTGAGACCCAAAAACTTTTGTGAAACATCACTTCCACGGAACAGTAAAGGATACAACAGAAGGTGTTTCTCTTCTGCTTTGTGGCAACCATAGACATTTCCCTCAAACGTCAAAGCACAAGTACAGACTTACTTTTTCACCACAAATGCAGACTTTGTTACCACAGTGAAAAAAATCCTTGTATCTATCTCTAATCTAGAAAATGTTAAATTTGTTTGTGGCAGCTCAACACGCAAAATGTTAAAAAGGTTAAAAAACTGCCCAAGCATCAGAATTCTGGCAAGCTGGCATCACAAAGGCAAATTAGTTTCTGCAAGCATTTTTTGGTTTCAAATTCCTCAAACCAAAATACAGATCAAGTCTGCAACCTGTATCTCTAGAACTCTCCCAGATCCTGACAAAATGACTCGAAAGGGAATACTACAATTTTACAGCTTATTACATACTCCGTATTATGTACAGTACAAGTGCTATTCCAGAAATCCACATAATTTCTCAGTTTAAAATACTTAATGAGAAAGTACCAAGCCTTATTCACACAGTAACACTGTTCTGATGCTATAAAAACTGCTACATATTGTAAATTTTGGTCCAAAAATTTACTATTTTTCCATCAATATGAAGACCACAGTGATTTTCAGCAAGATTTTTAAGCAGGAAGTGTATCTACACGTTCTTCAATCCATTTGACTTCTAACAGAAATGATACTTATCTATACACCACCACACTTCCATTCCGTGTATTTGTCCAAAAATGCTATTGTTGGTAGCTACATGAATTTCCTATAGATTTGCTATATAAAAGTACCTTTCAGGTTTCATACAAAATATTCTTTATACTTTGACAGTAAGACTCACTTGACTTTGAAATTGTTTAGGTAAAAGAAAGACACATATCAACATTCAGAAATCAGTTCTTCAAAACCCAAGTATTGCAAGCAGTACACAAAATTAACAACATGGTATATTAGGCACTCCTATTTAAACATTTAAAATACAAAACCCACACAGCTTTTTTCCATGCTGACCGAGCACAGTTGAAAAGTGGAAGTTGACACGAGATCTATAGCTTTTTCTTGTTTATCTAAAGGCTCCTTGGAGCAGGTTACCTTCTTAGGAAAATGCAGCAGAGCTGAAATTCACATTCCACCGTGTTGGATGCAACAGCTAAAGATTGGCACTCGGTCCTCTTGGCATCAGAGCAGCAACCCAGAAACGTCCTCTGTTTCTTTAGCTCACACACTCAACAGGCATTTGGAGATGACCCCTTTCAAGATACAAAGTTTGTGAGAGACCTTTCTGCTCAGCTACCGCCCCGCCAGAAACCCAGAACCCTGTGCTGTGCTGTGTTCAGACCCCGGCATTTCCTCCCTCTTGTGGCAGGCTGTTTGGGCAGTCCATCGTGCATCTGCTCACTGACATGCGATGTGTTTAACCCTGCTCTGTTTATGTTGTTTTAGAAATAGGTGCCTCTCATCACAGAATAATTTAGGTTGGAAGAGATTTCTGGTGGGATATCAGCTAGCCCAGCCTCCTGATCCCAGCTAAGGTAACTTCAAAATTAGATCAGGCTGATGTCTTCAAGGAAGAAGATTATACAACCTTTCCAGGCCCCTGTTCCAGTGCTTCGTTATTCCCATTGTGATTTTTTCCTTTTTTTTCAAAAAAATAACATTCAACTGGAATCTCCCTTGCTGCAATCTGTGATGGTTGCCCCTCATCCTCTTGCTGACTTGCTCTAGGAGTCTCTTAGATTGGAACTTAGAGGAAACACAGGTACAGGTATGCACCTTACCGCTGACCTAATTTGGCCACATCGACTATACCTAAGACAATAAGTATCTGCCTCTTTTTACTTTATCTGGCAGATTTTTATCAGGACTTACAGTGCCATTGTGTGATATCTGTAAAGGTCAAAATGCTCACAAGTTACAGGTGACTTTTTCAAAGATACTTATGTCTCTGAACACACTGTGACTTTTCACTCCCTTTGTGGGAGCTGGCAGTTTGGAAACAAATAAGTGCAAAAACATAATTATGCAGTTTCACAAGAAGTAAGGTTTGCTTATCATAATTTTTATTTCACTTCATACTTTGTACGGAAAACCAAAAGAGCATCACAATTTTGTTTATGATCCCACTGCAGAGAAATAACCAAGTCTTATGATCAAAACTCCCACAGAGCTGTTGTGCAAGTCATGTCTTAACTAGAACATATGTCTGTCTTCAATCCTCAAGTTCTCAGTAAAACTTAAACAGAAACCCCCACATCGCTCAGAATTCTGCTGCACATTCTAATTTGGTGAACTTATAAAGATTTATCATCAACTCAAGTGGACTAAAGAATGCTAAATGATACAAATTTAGTATAAAGAAAAAATACAAATATTTTCTTTAGGCAATACCTAATCTGAAGCTTGATCCAGGCCACGTCCATTTTTATACCTATGACAGGAAACTATCTCCCAAATTTAATTTAAAGCACCAAATAACAGGCTCATATTCATTTTCCCAGTTCTAGTCTAGTTCTAGCTCACGTTTCCTTGTTAATTTACAACTTTCCAAATTTTCATCCTCTTCTTCCAAAGTAGTATCACATAACCTTCACCACTTGGAATTTCTTTTTCCTATTGTCTCAATTTTTTCTCCTTGCAAAGTCAAGTTTCGTCTCTAATCTGTTTTCTGCCTAAAACCCTATGTTTCCACATGCCTCCAGGAAAACTAAGCTCACCAACTCCTTGTTCAAGAACAATTTTTGCTGAACCTCTAAGCTCCTGCTCAAACTTTTAACAGCTCACCTCTTTGCAGATTCACAGTGTAACTAATTTTTAAAGTTGCTAAAAGCCAAACTCTTCCTTTGGCGCAGTCAGGTTTCTTCTGTCTTTTTATTCCAATAACGCTGGATGAGCCTTAGCAGCTGTTTGTGTATAATTCTTCTTATAATGTGGCGTTTGTGATGTATGTCCTTCCTGCAGAGTCTGTCTGGCAGGACTGTTCTCTTAATAAATATCCTGAGAGCTATCTTTATCGTCCAGAATGTTGTTACACAGCTGTCTCTCCTTGATAATAGCTATGCCTATATGTTTATATCATGCTGTATTCACCTCAGACATATTTTGGATCAAGATGAGAAGCTATAAAATAACTGCAGGACTTACACTCATACCAGCTGCTGTCAGGACACAGAGGCATAATATCGTGTGTTAGAACTATTTTTCACCCTAGGAAGGCTTGTTCCAGCCACAGAGCAGCTTCTCTCATTTCAATACATACATGTCCAAAGCGTTAGTGTTTTTACTACTAGCATAGATTAAACTGTAGATCACTACAGCTGGGAAAGAAGGGCTTTGCAAATGCAGATGCCTACTGTGGCAGCCATTTTTAACTGCAATTTTGTTTCTGCATAAAATCCTTATATTCTACCAGTTCGTGGCATCATCTGCCTGACCTAATAGCACTCCAGCATTTGGCATGGATATAGTTTTGTGTGGGAATATGCTTTAAAATCATGTACAGTGAAATGACTTAAGGACAAGCCACATTAACATAGTATTATATATGCTGCTTATCAAGTATCTGAATGTGGTGTCTTACTTCTATGTAAAGATTGCAATCTCCCAAGACTGTCAGCTTGGCATTTCTTGAGTGCAGGCATCAGTGTTTTAATTAGAAACTGTTACACATTAGGAAGAGGAAAGCCCATGCATTAAGATTTCTGTTTGCATAAAAATAGCAATACAGGCAGTCTTAACAATTACAAATTAAATGCCATCTGTTCTTCTACCGATTGCAGTATTAGTTTCAGGTTCTAAAATGGCATGAGTTTGCACTTGGAGGGGGTTGGTGATGGGAGGTTCGTTAGTTGTTTTAATCTATTTAAATCAGCATGGTTGCAACATATTTCTCAGATAAGACCTTGCAAGAGCTATTAATCTAAGCTTAGGAAATCAAACTGTTTACAAACTGAGTCACTAAAACCCTTCTTTTTCCCATGCTACTCTGTCTTGTGCATGGCTGAAGCTGCCGCAATTTCAGGACCAGCACCCACGAAAACAGTTCAGATGATGCCATATACTCTCAGGATAAGTGCATACAGAACTACGTCAGTTGACGCTGATTACCAAATGCTAAAGAAACGGGAAGGAGTACAAAGATGAATGTTTCTCTTCACAGATGCCAGTTTCATTTTCCCATGTTCTGAACAGAGAAAAGGCTTCACGAAGCACATCAAGATGCCACAAAAGCTTTGTAGTCACTAGGAAGGATGCTATAGCTGAATGTTTCCTACAGTTGGAAGCAAATAGTGCCATAATGAAAGCAGATGCCCTGCAGGATGAACATAAGTGAGTACTACACTGACACCCATCAATTACTCTTGTCAACAACTTTTTATACAAATAGCAAAGTTGTTGTGGGTTGTTCTGGCTCAATACTCTACTTCCACAGAATTAATTTGTGTAGTGTTGGAAAGAAAGATGTTGGAAGCAGCTGCAGGGAAAAAAAAGTTGCGATAAGCTTACCTATTCACTTAAATTATGCTTACTTTAAAATTCTAGTAATATTTACTATTTGGGCATTATCACTTGTAAAGCAAACCAAACAAAGTGTCTAGTCTCCCTGCTTTCTGTTTGTTCAGCTGTACATTTTTTTCTACAAAGGTGTTGGGTATCCATTTTAATTCTTTTGATTCAAGAAAGGTGAAAGTTCTTGCCACAAGGTGGCAGGAGTTTCCCAACCAAAATCATACACCTAATCTGTGCTCTAATGACAGATTGCTAATTGTCAGGACTATAGACCATTTATATGAAACAGGATGCAAAGTAGCTTGCCTCACATGGGTGGGTTTTTGGTTGGTTGGCTGGCTGGGTGGGTTTTGGGTTTTTTTCTTCCCCAAAATAAGCAAATAAAAAGCAAAAACTTTTTCAGAAGTAATAGATCACAAAAGCCTTGTGGACAGCAGAAGTTGTGCTTACTCAGTTTGGGAATTATAACTGAAAAAGCTTCCAGAAACATTAAAAAACAAAAAAAAAAGTACTTGCAAAAATTCTTTTCCCACTCTGGATGGATTCCTATGTAAGCACTCTTTCCCGTTTAAAAGCAGAATTCTCAAAGCTCTATTTCTGCCACTTCCCACTCCAATTTTTCAGCAAGAGCAAAGCCATTCGTATCTATTTAAAGTACCAGCTGCCCTTGTGCAATAGCCAGGCAGGGCAGCAAGCTCTCCTGAGTGCCGTGTTTCCCGTTCAGCACAGGTTTCTGAGAAAAGCCAATCCTTTTGGTAACAATGAGAAAACGCAATTTAGAGCGGGCCTACTTGGTCAGCTTCATTTCTGCCTCCTAATAATGAGTTGTTTTTTTCCTTTGAGTTTCAAAGACTTTGTTTTGAGTTTTGGAGGGATGCCTAACAGTCACCATCGTTGTCTCTGATCTGCAGATGATGTCCAGGTAATCCTTGACCCAGGTCTGTGTTCTCCTTCTTCCTTCCTTTCCTTATGCACTGGAGCTCATGCCCTGAAATATAGCAGCTATAGTCTCTAGAGATGTTTTACCACTGTGCTCACAGATGACAGCTCTGCTGGTATAAGTTTAAGTATAGACCTAGCCTAAGGTCTATATTTCAGTGATGTAAACTGACTAACATTCATTAGGGCAGCATTGCAAATTACATTTTTGTGCCTTGGCCCATATAGTATTTGCATTTTTACTGATTACTTTTTTTTTTTTTACTTGTGTTTACTTTCAGGATTTCTCTGGGGAAATGGAAGATAATACAGGTCAGGAAGGACTGGAGTGTTTCATCCACTGAAGTCACTCACACTGCACAGTCACAGCCACAAGAAAGTTACTAGATGTGACCTTCAGGTTGCAGTGTTCACTGGTGCTTGATTGTCTCCACAGAATACTTCAAATCTACCGTCACATAGCAACAGCCAGATTATGGTGGCTGGGAGGATGATTCCTGCTGGATTTTTTTTTTTTAAACATGGTAGAAGAGTATGAGAAGTTTCAAGTATTTTGTCTTCCACTGACTTTAAACCTTTTTCCTGTGGATCTTTGCTTTACAGCTTTTATTGTTTGCTACTTATTCTGCTAAATTATAACTATTATAAATTGTGCTCTCAAGACATAACAAAATCCCAAAGATATTTCTGCATAACATCATTGAATTTGTACATAGTATTATTTGTAGAATACAACATTTTGTTAACAATAATAATTATATTTAATTTCTGACAAATTCCATTTTAAGTTAGAGCTGAGGTTATCGCCCTTCTCTTTCCCCTTTTTTCCCCCCACAGTAATTTTTTTTAGTTTTGGGAAACGGGTGCTTCCACCAAAAAATCATTGAGTAGAAGCTCCCAACCACCTTTAACTGCATGCTTGCCAGCATACTCTAGGACATTGGAAGATGCTAGGTTCTACTGATTTTAATTTTAGTGTTCTGTCCTCTATTTAACACTTAAGCACACACACCCCCTTTTAAGTATCAATGTAAAATGCAATTCCATGGAGAAAGCCAAGTCAGTTATTCTGTACTATACTGGTGAGCAGTACAGTAAATTATGAAACTTGGGGTTGAAGTTTTTTTTAAAATTTTTAACAAAATATATTAAGGCAGCTAAGGTTTTCTAAAAATCTTTCCAGTTTCAAGTGTCAATCCTGAAATTAATATTCCCAACAAAACAATAACTTTTACCTTTATATACACACAAAACTAGAACTAATCATTTGGAGGAAAATTCTCATTAAGTGACTCCACATCCACTTTCCCACACTTCCTGAGAGGCAGCATACTCTGCCCCACTGCTCCTTCTCCCCATCCTACCCATGCCAAACCACTTCAAGTCAGCTCCAGTTTGCCATTTTGGTAGACAGCAAGAATGTGTAAGCTCAGACATCAGCCCTCCTGCCCTGCCTCCTTCCGTCCTCTTCCTCCCAGGAGATCTCACAGAATCACAGCATGGTAGGGGCTGGAAGGGCCCTCTGGAGATCCCCCAGTCCCACTCCCCTGCTAAAGCAGGTGCCCCCAGAGCAGGGTGCCCAGGAACGTGTCCAGGCGGGTTTCAATCTCTCCAGAGAAGGAGACTCCACAGCCTCCCTGGGCAGCCTGTGCCAGGGCTTGGGCACCCTCACGGGAAACAAGTTCTTCCTCACGTTCAGGTGGAACTGCCCATACTCCAGTTTGTGCCCGTTGCTCCTTGTCCTGTCGCTGGACAACATTGAAAAGAGTCTGGCCCCATCCTCTGGACATCCACCCTTTAGATATTTATAAGCATTGATCAGATCCCCTCTCAGTCTTCTCTTCTCCAGGCTCAACAGACTCAGGTATCTCACATATGTTCTTCTACTTTGTGGTCACACACGTGCATTGGAAAAGCAAGAACTGCCCTCAAATGACTTGGGGTCTCTGAAGCTAAGGATTTACCAGAAAGAGCTCAAATTTCTGAGAGCCATTAAAGAGGTCTCACATATGCCTTTCTTGACAAGACAGGGTTAATGAGAGCAAAATATCAGCAAGGTAACAAAAAATAATAAGCCATTTTCTTTCATTTTTAGGAGATGATTTCTTACCAATATTCTGAATTTCATGACTGGTTTTCAGCCATAACAGATGGTGAAAGCAGATGTTTTACTTCCTCCTCTCCTGCACAGAACCTGTTTCAAGCCTCTGCAGTGGTCCAGGGATTAATATTAACAACTTTTTGAAGCGGCCCCAATCCAAAGCAAGACCTTTGGATTCTACAGTAGTAATGTACCTACCAAGTCACATGTCTAAGCACAAGTTACAGGACAAAGGAGAACTGCAAGCTAAATATGAGTAGGGCTACAGAAGGTCTAATATTGACTGTTACACCTCACTACACCACAACATCGCTACAAATACAACAGATCTCCATTATATGGTATATTTCTACTGTATTTACACTGAAACACATCCATGTTCTTATACCAAGTTTCTAAACAATCATCTGTGTGCTTGTAACTTCATTAGCAATTCCTAAAGGCTTATGCAATGACTTTGCTATGTATCTGCAACCAACTGTACTGGGCACACACACAAGTATTTTCCTACCTCTGAAGTATTATAAATGTAAATGCAGCATGGAAATAAATTGACTAGTTGTGCCTGTTGTCCAGACTGCGCTGAACAAACTGGAAACTAAACCTGCTCATTCAAAGTCTGTCAAAGACTTTCAGAGAAATTATTAACTCAAATCTAAAAAATCTAGAATTTGCTGCAAATATTTTGTTATCTGACATGAAGCACAAGCATGTGCTCTTAAACATCCAGAGATGTGGGCAAATAGGAGATCCTACATATAATAATAATTTTTTTACAGAGGTGTTGTTAAGAAACTCCAAAGTACCTTTGTCTTGGCATGTCTTCATTAGACCATAAAATTTGCAACTTAGGACCCACTGTTTCTGAAGTACTTCATCATCTATACAACATACTGTGATGCTTAAGAACAGGTTTCTTTAACTGAGAAATTTTGCAGTAATCTGTAAAAGGTGGTAGACAGAAAATTGCCACGGTTCTGTTGGAAAGAGAGCTCCCTTGCAGCTATGAGAGAAAATCACCATGGAAACTTTTTGCTAAGATAATATTAAAGCACAGGATGTACACTTACATCTCTCCTTTTGTAATAAGCAGCATTTTGTAATACAGTCTGGAGTTACTGAGTAAAAGGGCTATTTGCACAGCAAGAAACCAGGATTTACTCAGGAGAACTATTGCAGAATTTTGTTATGCTCCAGAGCTGGTCAGTTGACAATGTATGTAGTTACAGAAAGAGGAGCATTAGGAGATGAACTGGACAAGTGATTTTACCCAACATGCTAGGTAAAGTCAAGTAGATACACACGCAGGAAAAATGCGTTTGTGAACCAGTCTTAAACTAGTTTATCACCATGAGAAGCTAAGTGTTATCACGCTGTCATAGAATGATCTGTTTTTCAGATCAGGATGGACAAAGCTCATAAACTCCAGTGACATTGTCATATCTTCTCACCTTTTTCATCTAAACACCAGCAAGTCTGGTATTTAACAAGGGAAGCAGTGCCTCTCCAGGGTGACATTCAGCTTCTAGCTGTCACAAGTATGTCTCCTCAGACTCTGCACTGGGATTTGATTACCCTGTGCATAGAGTTATATATGTGTTTACAAACATACCACATATAAGGACCCAAACCAAGACATTTTGTTCTTCTGTGTAAGCCCAAAATGTGAGACATCACTCACATCACTTTGACCACGATGAGTTCACAAAAAAAGAGCTGTGCACAAAACCACAGGAGAACACAGGAAGACATATGTTGTCCGGAATCTGATGGCACAAGCCGGGACACGTTCCTTATTCTCTACAGAATAAGCAACAAGTATGAACAAGCATCCTGTTTTGAGGTTTATTATAGTTTTGGCATCTTCTTGTCCTAGTTTTATATATACCTGCCAACACGGTATGCCAAACAGTTTTCTCTTTCCGTAGCTTTATTCCAATATAACTTCTATTAGAGCCAAGATCATAATTTGTTACTCAGTTGGTTGTAAACGAATAACAAGCTTTGCTAAACAACTTTACCTGCCTTATCAAAAACTAAACTGCAGAAGAAAGACTGGAAACAAAGTGTGGATACAATGCTTTTGGCTGTTGAAATGGAGTTGTTGTATTTTTATTATAAATTCTAGGTAAGGCAAACATAATTTGTACAGTATTTATAACCGGCAATAGCTGCCATGCATCTACCTGTCCAGTAAGGAAGACACGAAAAAGCCATGTGAAGGATTTATCCCCACACTAAGGAGCATCTAAACTGTTGTTTGTTTAACCAGACCTCATCATGCCTGTGATAGAGCCAGTTTAGGAGAGACAGGAAAGTCATCAGTTCTTAATTTACTTAACTGCTTCAAAAGAGGCTGCCAAAGTGCCTAAAGCAAAGTCAATGGCATCGCACACTTCCGTTTACATAAAGAGAACCCAATGTTTCTACACTGCTGCTTCTATTCATATGTGCAACCACGATACCTATTACACAGAGAAAGTCACTGTCTGAATTCTAAATCCTCATAGCCTTCAAGTTGCCATTGCTTCAAGAGTGGAGCTGATGGGACTTAGACTGTTGACTAAGCAGCTAAACCTGGAAAATTTTCACTGAAGTACTAATTTCATTTCTTAGCAGTCTAATTCATCAGAATAGCAAAATATCTCTGTGGATAATTTGAGCATATTCTCAAGTACAATTGGAAAGTACTGTTACTGATTCTTTACCAAAAGGAAAAGGTTTCACTGCAAGGTTTATGACTAACCAATCAAAGCTAGCTGAACAGTTCAACTTCAGTCTTTCTAGTCAGTTATTCAGCTGGGATATATTTCTGCCAGTAGGGCTGAGTTGTATTTGACTTTGAAGAGACTCTCATTGGAGTTCACAGAAAAACGTACTCAAGAGTTCCTGTCGTGTATGTATAATTAACCTAGATAATCTCAAAGAAAGTTAAATAATATGAAACAACACCTCAAGAGATAAAAGAGCTTGTCAAAGAGATTATTATCAGTTGTTTTAGTAATTATATGGTAGATTGCTCAGAGGAAGATTGGACAAAATGTTTCTGCTCCCTTGATCTGCATCAATTTGGTTGTGATCTGTTTATTACCAACATAATTTTCTACCTTGGAAACTGACCTTTCAAGTCATTATAAAACAGCTCTTCAAGGATGAGAAAGGCAAATCTCTGATTTGTTTTGAAGCTTTCTACAGACACGCTCTTAGAGATAACTGTTTGAACATGAGCCACGTATGTCTATGGTTTAGGTGACACCAAATTACATACAGTGAAGTAGTAATTATTTAGAAGTTGGTTGGGTTTTTTTTAATTCTATCTGTTCCATAACCTTCTGAGTAACTACCTTAGTTTTTTCTCATGCATCCAAGAATACTCTGTAACACTGGATTTGTCTGTTCACCACTACAGGTAACTATTTTCACACGTCCTATGTTATTCAGGAAATAAGTTGTTTTTTCTTCTGAAATAAACTCCCTGCATTCAATGACTGCAAGTCGGGCAGTTAGCATGCAGGCTACGTATTCAGTCCCGTGGCCTGAATCTCCTATAAAGTATCCCAAGAGATTTTTTAGAAATGCTTCCTATTTTAATGGCATTCCGTCAGGGAATGAAGACTGACTCCTTAGCATAATTTTTGTGCTTAGACACCTGCAAAATAAATAAACGACCCACAAGTCATTTCTAGCAAATAATCTGAAAATCACAACCTACAGAATATAAAACAATTCAGCAATACCTTCACTCAGTATCAGGTACTGAGCAAAACAAAATAGTCTCTCTGAAAAACTGAGGCTGTACCATAAATCTATGTCAAGGTAAACTGGTAGTATGCTTCAGCTACCCCTCCAAGCCCATTAAAACGGATGAGAGAAAGCTGGAATTTGCAAGAGCTGATAGTCCTGGAGCATACTCGAGAGCAGTACAGATATAGCACTGAAGGACCGGAAACCAAAAGGACTTTGCTTATTTCAAAGTACCTTCTACTAATCAGCCATTTCTTTGATTAACAGTCAAAAATCAGTTCAAATTTTGTCTAAAATTACTTAACCTGTGGAAACAGGTTAATAGTCTAATTATTTGAGAGAAGAATACTAACTTTGGCTCAGCTCCATGCAAATTTCAGAGTGAAATACAACATGAAGTTCTGCCAGATCAGAACGTTTCCAGAGTTTAGCTTATCATATTCTAGGTTACGTGTTTGCTAGGAAGTAGTGCAGTCCAAGAGAAGCCACCTTGAAGAGTGACAGTGTTACAAGCCACAAGAAGCAGGGACAATTAGCAGCCTCAATTCAGAAGTGCACTTTTGATGCAAATTTGTGCAGATACACCCTTATGATCTTCCTGTCTTTGCTGGAGAAGGACAGCACAGAACGCTTTTGCTTGGTTTGTCACAATTTCAGTATTTAGCCTATACTTACATTTAAGAATATGCTTTGTTTTGCCACTGTTACTTGCCTGTATATTCCACAAGCTCTTACCTCAGACAACACTTGAGCAATACAAAGCAGATCCACAGTCAGCCAATAGCCTACTCAAACAGTTCCATTATTCTTATTAAAAAGAAAAATAGTGCAAACTGATCTAATGGATTAAGAATCAATCAATAAACCGCAATCTGCTTTAAGTCCTGACTGTACCATCTCAAACGGCAACATCGCAGAACTCAGAGCAGCAGTGCTAGAAGCTGTCATCAATTAAAATGAAAGGACTCTCTTCGCAGTTATGTTCAGTCTAAACCCTTTTCATCAGGAAGAGGTTTACAGCCTGATAAACTGTTCAGATCAAGCTGAAACTCTTCAAAAGAGACCAAGCAATTGACCTTTGGTAATTGTGACTTCAGTTACCTACATGCAGCAGAGTACCCTTCCAGCCAGCTGTTTGATTAAACCAACCCCTTCTGTGCTTTGAAGGCTCTCCCTTGTGCACACACACAGAGGCTTGTGGCAGATGGGCAGCTATTTACCAAACTCCTGTCCAGCTCTTCAGCATCCACAAGTGGAAGGGAATGACTTTTTATCACCCCTGAGGTTCCAGTTTAGTTCACATACAGACACAGCACATTAACAATTGCAGACTCCCCATAAAAGATGTTTCTATCTTTTCATGTCATNAGATGGGCAGCTATTTACCAAACTCCTGTCCAGCTCTTCAGCATCCACAAGTGGAAGGGAATGACTTTTTATCACCCCTGAGGTTCCAGTTTAGTTCACATACAGACACAGCACATTAACAATTGCAGACTCCCCATAAAAGATGTTTCTATCTTTTCATGTCATACAACGTTTGACATCTTCATGGTCAGAGTGAGATTCCAATCCTCCACCCAAGAGACTCAGACTTTACAGCTCACAAAAGTTAAAAGGATTTACTTATTTATTATACTGACTTTTTAACCCTAAAATTGATGAAGCAGAGAAGTCACACTTCAGAACCTTTTCTTTCCTCCACCAAGTGCCTGGCTTCAACAGTCAATCATTTTTTCCAAGCTCAGGATTACAACTGGAAAGAGTTGTTACAACCCAAGTGCAGAGATTTCAGATCTACCATTGCTTGTTTCCTAGTAGCTGTATCTAAGTAGCTCATCTCTCAGCCTAAAGGGCTTTTCAGCCTGAGTCAGCCTTCTGAAGAGCACAGTATACAAAGACAGATGCCAAACTCAGAGCCACAACTGAATTTTTGGGCCTGTATCCCTGTTTGTTTTCTTTTGAACAGATCTGAGATGTAACCCATGTTCTCCAGAGAGGGAGAGAAGTGTGACAGTGAGGTTCTTCCTCGTTGATGCGCTTGAGTGCCCTCCGTCTGCTTGAAAGTCAAGAGACTTAGAGAACTAATGTATAGATATCAAAAAGCTGAACCATGACTTTCAAAAGAGTAACTGATTTGCAACATACCTGGTATTCAGTGTAATTAGGAGCTGAAGCACCCATTAGCAATCAGAAAATGGACAAATTAATTTGTACCAACACAGGCTAAAAATGTTACCATTTAAATACTACCATCTAACATTTCGGTATTTTTCCCCACAGCACTGTTCCCAAGGCTGACACTCTCACTCTCTTATCC
>VZSC01019623.1:0-78103 GCA_013398225.1 Steatornis caripensis
AAAAATGGTGGCCTGTAGTCATCTTCTTCATTTAGCAATTCCTGTTCAGCCTTGCATGAAAACTGTAATTTTTCAAGATGTCAAAATGGACTGCTTTTTTTTTTTAGTTGGCTAATCACTGAAAATGCAGAAGATCATCTTTTGTCAGAAGAGAGAAGTTTTCCCCAGTTCAAAGTCAAAAGCTTTAGAGGGGCAAAGACAGAGTAGAGATTTTTCCAAGCCCTCTGTGAAAATATTGGTAGTACTCAGCAGGTACACCCTTAATTTTCACCCTTAATCACTGCACGTTTAAGCATGCAGTCCTAACACCTGTTGGTCTTTTATCTTCCTCAAAAAGTTGTGTAATGCTTATCAGTACGTTGACTTAAGCCATATCCATGACAGTTGGAGCTGTTCTGTGCTGCTCCGTGGCATGTAACAGCTCATATCTTTATATCCTATGTAATCTATATATTTTTACATATAATAACTCTGATAAAATGTCATCTCTCAAGCAGAAGTCTTGTCACGCTACATGTTTGAAAACCAAGCCCAACATTTACTGATCATTTTGAAATGGTGCTGATAGGCTGCGTGGCCCATGAGCTGAAGCATTCAGTAGTTTCTCACACAGTGTTCTGGAGAGATATGAGAGGAAGTTTGCCCAAGTGTCCTTATCTCTTCAGAAAGCACACTGTATCTCATAGCAGTAAGGAAATGCAACCAGCTGATGGGACTAGATATTCTTGCGTCATTAAAGAAGCTAATGTATGAGATGAAAGATCCTGTAGATTGTGACAGGACTATTTAAACAGAATTTCTTAACCCTCTAAAAAGGTTTTTAGTAAGTTTGTTTCTGGTTTTCATCTGTATGCTTGCTTAGAGGACATTTAAAGGGGGTACAGATCCACTTACAGTTTGAACCATCTTCCATGCATATGTTTGCTGTAGCTGCCATGGAGATATGTGATGAAGGTAGAAGGGGCTGACCTGCAGGCTGTGTCAACATGGAATTGCAATCTGCTCGTCACCAGATCAGTGGATCCCTGGTCAAAAGATGTGTTTGAAAAATGTGTGCTTCGTTATATGAAAATATAGACACAAGCTGTATGGATGGAACAACGAGGACTCCCTCAGCTCAGCCATGCACCAGGGTGTCTTTAGAGGGAACAGGACTCCAGCAGCTGCAAGGGTTGGGTGGTAAGTGGAAGGCGTTGTAAAGAAAGGGGATGAGGTGTGTGTTAGGAAACTCTTCAGAAGCTGAATTCTGAGTCAGAATCGGTGGCAAAATCTGTGTCTTCTTTTCACCTTGCTGATACATGGTTAAAATACTTGAAGCCTTTGTAAATGATTTGGAAATTTTTAAATGAAAGCTGATATACATGCAGACAACATTACTGATGCTTTCAGTGGAAAAACTGAATAAACGTCTGGTAATACTTGTGTTGAAGATGCTAAAAATACTGTATAAGATCTCTTTTAAATTACCACAAAATTACTCTGACAGAAATTGATACAAATACCTTTTTCATCTTCAGTGATTTTCTAAAGAACTCATTCAGTAACATCAAAACTGTTTCTAAATGCTTCACCTCTAATTTTCTGAATTATCGGAAAAATTAAATGTTCACTTTTTTCAAGGATTGAAAGATGTATGTCTGAGCCCTGGGCTTTTATCTTTTGCTTTCCTGGCTCACTGCAACTGGACTTAAACTGAAAGTAAACAAAGCAAGCGCCCTCACCATTTGTTGTATTAGGTGATCTTAGCACAGGCAAGCCTTGTAAAATCAGCAGTGTGTTTAAGCCCTTTGGGAGCCTGGTAGCTAGGGAAAAGTAAGCAAGATATTTATACATTTTTTCAGAAGGAGAGTGCTATGAAACTGTCAGAGCTCTTCTCAGTTTCAAAAAAAGCAAAAAACTCTCAACAACCAAAGAAAATACTTGTTTTGGAGTATGCAATATGAATTGCATCCTACCTGCATTGGTACTTAATGTTCTCATCAACATTGTTAATTATCAGATGATTTTACTAAACTAAAGTGATGTGTATTCAGCAGTTCTATTAACTGGTCATAGTCAATAGTCACAGATAAGTGGATTTCAATTTTTTGATGTGTCTTGACTTGTGGGGCAACCAACTGCAAGGAGGGGAGGAGCAATGGCTTGCACTAGCTGATTTAAATGGTTACTCAGCTGTTCACTAGCCAGGAAAATTTTTGGACTTGGTATACAGACAAGTCCATGTCCATAGGCTAGGCTTTGTTTTATAGTGAACGAGAATTGTGGTATCTCCTAGCCTTAAAAAAATTCTTCTACAGCAGGAGTAATTCCTTATTCGTCTGTCTGGTTTTGCTCCATAAGAGTCGGGGTACCATTTATTTGTCATTAGAAGACAGCCTGAACACCCAGTTGCTGTGTGTAATTAGTAATGTTTCAACCCTCTTACAAGGTTAGGAGCTGGGGAGCATGTTTCCTCACCCAGGTGCCTTCTGATGGCGGCACCCACTGGTTTCACCAGCTGAGAGATGCAAAGGCTCGTTTCTGCATTGTGTCCCGCAGGAATCAGTGAGTTATGTTTGCAGCCCAGTCCAGCTTACCACAGTCTCATCTGGGCAATTGATGAGCTGCAAGGTTGAGCTACAACGAGGACACTAGTACTTTATTGGATGTGGCTGTCTAGCAAGCGTGTACATAATGATAGTAAATAACATTGACCAGGAACGTATCAGCATGCTCGAAGTGTGACAATAACATAACACACTATGACTTAGGGTATATTTACTGTCTCTAACATTAGTTTTTAAAATTGCTGCTTGGTTAATCTAATGGTATGGCTGTATATTATGAAAGATTCCCTCTTAATATGGTAATGTGAGTATTACCTTTAAAAGGTTCTGTTATTTTCTCCATCCTCTTTCCAATATGTTTGACTCCAAAGAAAACCTTTTTAACTGTTTCTGCAGTTTCTAAAGAAATGTGTCCACTTATTAAAGCCAGACATGCCATTTGTTAAAGGAATTGCATCCTGTGAGGCATCCTGGAGAATGTTCCTTTCATCTTTTAAAAACTGCTTCAGCTAAATAACATGAGTATTCAGTCTCCCTGAGTTCACTTACAGAATGTTGTAAGGCTGACTTTAAAATAAATAGATATTTGGAAGAAGCATGTTCCTCCCTGCTATGCTGATGTTCTCGTATTTGCAGTATGGTGCAAGATGCCTTATAAATGCTGTATCTGAACAATTCAGCATGATGCATCTAAAGACAGCTCTTCTAGCTTCTTGAAAGTCTTCTAATTGTAAATCTCCAGTCTCTGAGAAGTTGTTGTGGAGGGCATCTCCCTGCACCCCTCTAGCTTGATAATAGCAAACTAGCAATGCAAAAGTTGTAAGTCATTAAATGAAATTCAGATTCTGTTTAATGCCTGTGGAACATCATTGTAGATATAGGACTTTACAATGAGCGACTTGAGAATAGAATTTTGCCTTGGAAGGTGATGGGCAGCTTTAATTATAAGCAAAACCACAATTTCACTTGAATGAGAGAGTCATGCAGGCCACATAAATATATTGGCTCCCTGTTGTATTTCTTCTGGGCTCTCTGTGGCATGTTCATCTGAAGACAAAATTATGTTCCCAGGGCCAGGAAAGAGAGCAGTCTGTTTTCTTTCAGAGCTGCTCCTTGGATTGAAGCAGAAAGCTAGAGAAATGTGTGCTCTGAAGACTGCTTCCTCGTCGGGTGGGTTGGTTTTATCCTGTCTCCCTCAAAGTGCGAAAGAAAATGAGGAGTGGGAGCTGCTGGGATTTGCTGAAAGAATATTTGTGGTTGGTCTTAGTGCATGGAGGAGCCTGCTGTGAAGCTGGAACGTGAGGTGTCAGAGTGTCTGGAAGTGAAGCTGATGAGCTGGACTGTTTTCATTAAAGTGGCTGTCCTGAAGCTGTACAAGTACCTGTGGTACTGCTGTGGGCAATCACAGCACTTCAGTGGTTTTTAGATCCAGATACAGCATGAAACCTCCCAAGAATCAAACCAGTATTAAACATTGTCTGTGGGCTTCTGTTTAGAAGAATACAGAAAAAAGATGTTTAAAAGAATAGGGAATACTTTTTGAAAGGTCACCAGTTGAGTGGTGGCCCTCATTGTGCATCCCAGGTGAGCTGTTTGTGATACATCCAAACTTAATTCCTCGTCTCTGCAATGGGAGCTGGTTTTCTTCTGACTCCTGCATGGCTCTAAAGGTCTGCCCAAAGCCTGGCCTTCAGTGGGGAATGAATCATCTTTAGTAACGTAAAAATGTCTGGGAATTGAATCAGGTTGGGGTTAAGTCTGGCTTAAACTCATATTAGCAAAGTGAATGAAACAGTGAACTGTAAGACATATTTCACAGGAAAATTCAGTGGCTCTAGCAGTACACCAGTAGAGAGTTGCCAACATAAAAAGTTCAAAAGCTATTCATTAGAGACATCAAAGTTACTAAATTGCTTAAGAATTATAGTATTTTAAAAACGTATACGCATTCTTCATTATTTGCTCTCTGATTTAGAGGTTTTGGTATTCATATTTGAGAATGCCATACGTGCACTTCATACACAATGCCCAGAAACTTACTTTAAAAACAATGAAAAAAAGGTTAAATAGTAAAATCAAAAGGAAGCTGATATCTAATATAACCACACTGCTTACAAGTTTAAGCTTGAAGAAGAATGCTGGATACTATAAAGCTCAGTAAGAATCACAGAAAGTTCTTCATACAGTATAAAAGCAAAACTGAAAAATGCATGGCTACATTCATTACGATGTACTTGCATCTTGACTGTGAATTTAGCAAGAAGGAATTTCCTATTAAAAAATTCCAGTGTTTTGTAGTTTTTTACTGTTCTGTCTACATGCCTACATTGGCATACTGTAGATTTTGTCAACATATTTGAATATAGCTGAGTTTATGCTGAAGCCATTGCTGCTAGGACATACCAGCCCAGACAGATGCAAGAATTAGTATTTTTAAATCAGTTGATCAAAATGAATTGGAAATCTGAAAGGAGTTGTACTTTGGATAGTAAATAGTAGAAAATGTGACTGTTTCCGAAAAGGTAAAATGATACCTAGAATCAGGCAGTATATAATTTCTTTCTTAGCCACTGTTTGAGGAACCTGGAGGGTGAGGCCCTAGCACGCATTTGCAAGTGCAACATGAGCTGGATGGTGTGCTAGAGTAATAGATAATTTAGCTGGAAAGTTATACAGGATTATTGAAGAGAATTGCTAAGTAAGTGGGGAGGGAAAATCTAGGACTCCTAGAAGAATGACTCTAGAAAGAAGCCAAAGAATTTGTAAGGTTTTGAGGGAGCAAGAGATGGGAGAAGGCTTTGGGGTCGTACAGCTAATTGAATCAGATAAAGTCTAGACTATATTGAAGGGATGGTTTGAGATCTGGGTTACTTTATGACAGTACTGATAAATGACAGTAATTGGACTCACAGACGTGATGAAAAAGAGAAGTAAAGAGGATGGGAATTTTTGGCTGACCTGTGCCTCTGTTGTGATGGTATTGTTAATGCATTGAAATGTTAATACTTGCAGTATATTAATACACTCATTGTTTTGAAATTATGCAGTACTGTTGTCAGCATTTTAGGTGCATGAAATTACGTAAGGAAATAAAATACAAATGTGAGCACAGGCATCCAGCTGAGTTCTTGCATGTCAGAAGGATGTCTAATACAAATTAAAGCACGTGTTTGGTTTAGATTGTGATCATTATAGATTACCTGCGGAGTACAGATGGGAACACCAAAGGGGATCTGGAGAGAAAAAAGTTTGCTTCCTGCAAAGGTGTGAGATACCTGAATCTGAAAAGAAACCAGAGAAGAATGGAAGAAGCCCTTACAAATGCTGTTTTGAGTGACGGATGACTTTGTGAGACTCCTGGTGGAGCAGATCAAGTGACAGTAAAAAGATGGAGAGTGGCACAGGTGAGAGCTGAGATGATCTCCAGTAGCTCTGTCAGCCTCTAGAGAAGGAGCATGAAGAAATGAGAAGGTTGTGAAATGAACTCTGCAATTAAGAAAGTTTTGGGCTGCTTCATTATTAATTGTCAGTAACAAAATAAGGTTACTGTCAGTGGGTGGACAATATGCAGCTTGCTTATTTTATGGGATTGATGAGACAGAATAGTTTTAAACTTACAAAATGGGATACAGGAGAAAGTGCAATAGAGACCCAAGCGATGCATGTACAAGCCTTGAGGGCACAGGGAAATTAAAATTGGATAAATGAGTCTACAAAAGTGGATAAAGCAGAACAATATTATTAGGTGATAGCTAGCAACAAAAACCAAGTCCCACAGTGGGTAAAAATTGTGACATGAAGATACAGTTAATGAGAGGATCCCATCTCATCTGGCTGTGATTTTGAGTGAGGTCAGTGTGAATCAGAAAAGCCCTGGTGCATCCAGGTAAGGATCCAGGCAGGTGCATGGAAACCTGAGGGCTATCTATGCCGAAGGGAAAAGAGATATTATCCAAAAAATGGCAATGTGTCCAGGAAGGCTTACATTGGTAAGTGGATTAGGTTGAACACCTGTGCACATTAACGGCATAAAGCTTTGAGAAAGGCAAGATGGGATAATATAAAACCTTCTTGAATAAGAACATGTGGAAGAAAAACTAAGATCAAAGCTCTACTGAAGTAGTGTTACAGTAAGCCAAAGGTGGATGGGAATAAGGAAAGAGAGAGAACAACTCAGAAACTGCCATATGTCTGTAAGGCTTCCAAAGGACAAATATTTGAGAAATTGCAGACAGAAGTTAATTAATCTGGAATAAAAAGTGCAGGGACTACTATGCAAAGCAGGCATGAATGTCATCTTTAGTCCAATGTTCAAAAAACTGCTGGAATTAATATATGATTGATAGACGTTGTAAAAATGTTCCCCATATTTCACTGGATAAATAATCCTAAACGTAGTATTAAGCATAATGAAGGAGTCTGCAAGGAACGGAAAGAGGATTGACCAACACAGAGAACTGTACCTTAAAAATCAGAAAACGTGGGAATGAATTGGAAATTTCTAAGATTTAACCTAACCACCTAATGAAGATTTAACTAAAAATAAAAATTATAAAAAGTAAAAAACAATGGAAGTGCCATCACTGTAAAAAGATTAAAGTTTTGACATTAGCAACGATATAGATGGATAGGCTTTAGACGTTATAGGTAGCATTCCTCATGTTTTAATGATGCTATCGAACCTGGGACAAATGCAAGGCAGCTAATAGGAATGATTATGCAGAAATGGAAATTCTCACCTCCAGGGGGAAGCAAAACTTAAATTATGTAATTGTTTAAATCAGAAGAGACCATATAATCCACATCCAAGAACTTACATAATATAATTGCAATTCCAAGAGCAAGTACTTTTAATAAATATATCACATCAGGAATTGGTATTACCTGGGGAAATAAATTAAAAGTAGTCCTGAAATTGGAAAAAATTACTCAGTTAAAGAGCATTAGTATGATGTCAATAGTATGCAATGTCTTTTACAAAAAAGTTTTAAGGAAAGAATAAGCAAATGATACAAAACCTGATAAATGAGTTAAAATGCAATGTAGGATCTCCACAAGAAGGTCATGCCTCACTAAGCTGGTATCTTTAATTGAAAAGATAGCTAAGCTAATTGTCTAAACAAAAGAAGTAATCATATATGAATCCATATGGACGTCAAAAGAAATACTGTGTTTGTCATCTGCTGTGTAGAGATTTGTTAACATAGGAATTAGAAATGAGTTGTAGGACAGGAAAAAGGATGAAAAAATTAACAAGAGGCAAAACTGGAGCTGGAGGACTGGCTGGAGGTCACCAAAGGAGCTGCCAAGGACTGATGATGGGACCAGTCTAACATAATGTTTCCATTAGTGATTGCACGACAAAACCAGCAGTATTGCAAAAACCCACAATCTTGATGACAAAAGTTAGCAGAAGGATTGTGCAGAAGACTAGAGTTTCATGTAGAAGAAATGAGATGAGCACGTGAAGTGGAGAAACAGTGCAAATGGGATGAAAGGCTGCTGTCAGAAGTGCAGAGTCATGCACCTGGGGGCTTGTACCAGGGTGGTGGGGAGAGACTGGACAGGCACTGGAGTGCTAATCACAAGGTAATTGAGGCATCAGAGTGATACATTAGTGGAAAAGGGACAAATATGATTGTAGCATGGATCATCTAACATCTGGCATTGTTAGGAAGTACGTTTCCAATGCGAGGAACCCTTAATGCTGTTATGTATAAGGTAGGTGTAAAGCATAACGCAGAAAAATCACATGTGCAAATGTGATCATATGTACTTAAGAAAAGTAAATTCAAACTGGAATAGGTACAAAGGCAGGTTTCTAAAATGCCTTGGGAATGGAGAGACTGTTTTATGTGGGGACATTAAAATCTTTGCTTTGTCTGACTCTGTAAAAAAGAAAATTGAGAAGAAATACAATCGCTGTCTTGTACACAGAAGGATTTGTACATAAAATATAATATTAGCACAAAAAGAAATAATTACGAACTGGCCTTGAGAGTCTGTGGAGTGGGAATTTAGGTGGCTTCCCAATATGAAGCACAGTGGAACAAAGCACCCAACTAGTTTTTAGACGAAGCTGTGTTGATTGATGAAAAAAATTGTATATGATGTATTGCCTACAGGGAATGGCCTTGGTAATGAAAAAGATTTCTCATCCCAATAAAAAGAGACACTGGGAAGATGGGGAGGGAAGATTGTTTAAAATAATACTAGTAAAGGTAGCATGGTGGTATTCTTGTCAATTAAGGAATTTGTGTATTTTGGATTCAGAAGGGAGGAAACCCCCATATATTTCTGATGTCTCCAAAAAACACATACCAACATCACTTTTTTTAAACAGAATTTTGCTTGTTTGGGGATGCTTATCCTAACTTGACCCCTTTTTACTATGTGGGTAGTTTTGTTGAAGGAAGACCTATTTGTATTTCTAAACATTTATTTTGAACTTTTTTTCTATTTTATTTGGGTAAAAGTGATTTTTACCCTCTACATCTGAAAAAATCAAAACTGTACTGCAGCTGGCATTGTGCTAAATTTTTCACATAAAACCTTGATACGTGCCAAGTGTGACTGTATTTTGCTGTATGTTTATAACAGTAATTATTTTTGATGTTAGCTTTCTGCAGTAAAACACAATTTCCTGCACGTTATGGGAAGCATAAACTTTATGGGTCTCATATTTAGCATAGGGAAGAAAATCACACAGCGAAAGAGTAGTTAGTGTCTTGTATTAATATTTCTATGATTAGTATGAGTAGCTGAGCTGATTATTTTTATAGCCTGATTTAAAAAAAATAGAATGGAATAAATGGGCTTAGTGCAGTGCTGTGTAATGTAATCCTCCTCATGGCAGCAAAGAAGGAAAGGTTTCTGCTGGAAATGGTGTTTGGTCTAGCTCAGTAATGCAGTCTTTCCTTCAATGCACAGAAAAATATTGGCAGCCTTAGGCTATGTTTCGTATAATGTCACTTCAGTTATTCAGGTTTTTTTGGGCTTCCTTTTTCAGCTTGAAAGAATTAAGTCCCATTGAGATGGAAAAGATCCATATCTGAAATCGTGCAAATTGTTTGTTGATTTTGTGAAATGTGTAAGTAAGTCGTAACTATGTGAGCAAAACCCAATCTTTAACACTGATGGTGTGCTGTGTGCTTTATCCCTCTGCCAAAATGTTTGTCCTTGGAGGTAATACTTGGTGGAAGGCTTCTAAGGGTAAAGATAATGACACAGTGATGTGTTCTTGGGACTAGAGTATTGCGTTAGGTGTTTTGCTTGGTTTCGTTTTTGGTTTTTTTTTTTTTCCAATTTGCTTCAAGTAAATGATGCTGATTTACACAGACTTAGTGGGTTTGGTGAACACATGACTCCCAGGAAAATGTTAGGCTGTTGCCCATAATCTTGTTTAGAAGAGCAAGTGTTTTCAGAAAAGCAGGATGATTCCTGCTGGAGGGTGGGGTTTGCGACAGCCACCATGAGGCGCGAGCCAGCCATGATCTCCTAGCCCCACAATGCTGCTTTTATCCTGGCAGTTTCTCTGCAAACAGGTAGTCCTGCTTCACGCACAGTTGCCTTTTAGATTTCGGCTATGTCAGTGCAATTGCATTACTTTCCGGTCAGTTAAGATAGTGTAGCTGAGATGGGAATGTGGTGCAGGGCCCCTGCGGGGGGAGGATGATCCCACACCTACCAGCTTGGCCCGGCTGCCCACCAGCAGCAGCATCCCTGCTGAGCTGGGCATCGCCAGGCAGCGGAGAAGTGACCTGCGTTGCAAGGCAAGTGCTCGACCCCTGGAGAGATGCAGAACTTGATCTAGAATTGTCCTCAATTCACACTGTTCTCAGCCTTTCTGAAGGTCACGGGCAGGGCTTCGCATGGGGAGGATTTTCTCTGGAAGGCAACGATGAGTCACCGGTGGAAACTGCTGCTGGTGGGAGACCGCCGATTTCAGGAGTTACAAATGATAAACTAGTTAAGAAATGTAGGTGGAGTAGGAATGGGCCCAATATGAAGCTAGACGATTTGCAAGTTTGTGATTCTTCTCAGTATTTTTCATTTTGACTCTTCAGACATCTCTGCATTTCATAACTAAATGTGTTGGTGTTTTTGTGTTATTTCCTGCTTAGACATAACTAGGGCATGTGGAGGATCTTGGAGGAGATCTAAGATAGCTATCATTGGAGATTTCTATCCTCAATTTGCAGACCATGCTGCGGAACAAAATCTGAATATTCATTTTGAACTTTTGGGGGTTGCTTATTCGAACTATTTGAAATTCGCCAATCGTTATCAAAGCTTAAACCTTCTTCTCTTTGCTTCAGTTACTGAGATATACTGCAGATTTTTCCTTGGGAGAATAGTCAGTATGGGGAGATGTGCTACATAGCTCCAACTTTGAAAGTGNATATTTGAAATTCGCCAATCATTATCAAAGCTTAAACCTTCTTCTCTTTGCTTCAATTACTGAGATATACTGCAGATTTTTCCTTGGGAGAGTAGTCAGTATGGGGAGATGTGCTACNCTATTTGAAATTCGCCAATCGTTATCAAAGCTTAAACCTTCTTCTCTTTGCTTCAGTTACTGAGATATACTGCAGATTTTTCCTTGGGAGAATAGTCAGTATGGGGAGATGTGCTACATAGCTCCAACTTTGAAAGTGGGACAGTTCAAGTATCACGTACCATTTTTTGTTTAAAAAACCCCATAAAGCAATGGAGAAAGGGCATCTAAAGATTTACATTTCCTTTTTGGAATTTATAAATAGGAACAATCCTGCCTTAGCAAACTGTAATAGCCAGCTTTGCTATTTGCTTGTTTATTTGAGCAATGCTGAAGTTTTATAACTTTTCTTGAGGTGATACACTTGTTGACATAAGCAAAGTCAGTTCCTGTCTTTTATATCTGGATTTACAGCTTTGCCATTTTGCTTACTTCCTTCATACAAATTACATAGTCTTAGCCCCTGAACAATGGAGCCTTGAGAGTAGAATATGATATCAGTGGAGTATCCAGTTCAGCATCACCCTGTGAAAATAGGTTTGTAAAATAAAATTTGTGGTTTCATATGTCACAGACTGTCAAAGTTTGTCTTGTATTTGAGATTAAAATGTCTTCTTTCTGTTCACTGTTGTCATGTTTTTCTTCCCCTTAGCTTTGTTTCATCCTACTCTCTTACCTTGCCTCTGCTTTCTTACCTCGTATTCTCCCCATTGTAAAAGATTTTTATTTCCCCTTGCTGCAGCACTGCATCTGACTTTAGGTTTTGCTGTTTCTCTTGTTCTCCATGCATGTTTTTCTTTCTAGCATTAATGTTTACCCCATATTTCTTTGTGATATGGACCACTCTCTGTGTTTGGATGCGCTGAGAATGAGTGAACATGGTCCTGGGGGTGAAAAGGTAAAGCTTCTTGATGGCCAAGTCTGTAGTTATAAAAATAATGCAGTCAGGTTGAGTGCTGTGGAGGCCAGAAGACCACATCTTTCTTAAAATAAGGCAGGGGGAGGAGATTTACCTGTTTTTTCCCTGCCATTGCGTAGCATGAAGTTGGTCGCTCTTGAAAGCGATCCGAATGGCTGGGTGGACTTTGTCTCTGGCCCTGGTCTGGGCAATTGAGAAGTAGAGGGGCAATTGTGTTGACATGGGAGGCTGGTAATAGGGAAGAAACCTTTTAAAAAATTAGAGGGGAGGGGATTCATCTGATTCCTTGAGAAGAAAATTGCTGTCTTCTTGCACACCGTAGGATGCTGGTACGGGATAGTGGAACGAGCCCCTTCAGGACAGAAGCACGGAGCCCTCTTTGGAAGGGTTTCCATTGCGCTGCACAATGAATTGAAAGGCAGGCAAGGAGAGGATTTTTCCCCTCTGCTTTTTATACCTACATTTGAAGGACAAGCCTTTGCATGTAATTTCAACTCTGTGCAAAACATAGTGGTCAAAATGAGTGGTAGAAATTTCCTTTATTTTCAAATGGCCAGGCAGGTATTGCAAAGACTGGAGAATGGAAAAAACTCCACCCCGAAAGTGTGACAATTCCTGCAGAAGGCTTTTTTTTCCCCTTCTTTTTTTTTTTTTTAAGAGGAATTGTTTTGTTTACTTTCTGAGATTTCAGATGCATCAATATGACAGACCACATTACTTTGGCAATTAGAATTATTCTTGCGCTGGGCTGTGTGTAGCTTTCCTTTCGCATGGAAGAGAAATGCTCCCGTATGCCAGAGCAGGCTGAGCTCCGTCTGTTTGCAAAGTGAAACACGTCGTCTCCAGAAGCAGAGACGTATTTGTGATGGGAGGGAAAAAAAAAATTAATACTTTCAAGAATTGATTTTCCAGACCATGCTTTTGCAAGGCACCACATGTGTAACCTGAAGTTGCTTATCTTAGATAAGGATAGAAAGGAAAGACAGAGGTCTGTGGGCAGGAAAGAAGAGAGACAAACAGCGGAGCACAGACTCTAGGTGCAACATAAATACATTTATGTGTTCCTAGAAACTGAAATGTGATTAGAAAAATGACAGTTCCCAATAAGTTCCAAATATGAAAAATGTTAGAAGGTAGAAAATGCCCCTTTGGCGTTAGGGATGGGTGTCGCGTAGGACTGGGGGATGGCATGGCAGGGCAGCGAGCTCATCCCTCCGTTGCTGAGCTCGTGCTCTGGATGCCTGTGAATGGACATCCCGAGCAAGTCAATTCCTCACCCCTTGAATCTGTGCCTCAGTGGGGAGGCCGCAGCAGGAAATGCTTTAACACACACAACTTCAGAGCCTGTTTCATTTTTCTTCAGATGTCTTTGCATTGCTGTAACATAACGAGAGCTAGGTGACGATAAATGTCACTGGGAGTACAAGGGACCCGTTCGAAGGCTGAGTTAAACTTATCCATTAGACAGATATGTATTTTTAATAAAAGGGTTTTTTTTTTAAGCTAGCATGGCATATGATGAGAAATGTAATGTGAAGTTGTTCAAAAGATTTCACTACCCCCTAAGGAAAAAAAAATCAAAATAACTCTCATGTGCTTTGTATTTGTTTACTAACTGGAAACCCTGGATTATTTTAACAAGAAAATTGCAAGTAAGTACTTCTTCTTTGGACTTCTGCTACTGTAAATAAAATGTAAAAAACTTACCCTGTACAGGAAAGAATTATTTTACCAATTCATTAATTTACATAAGTTTTTTTATACTGAAACTTATTTTCACCTTTCTGATGATGAAAATATGTTAAGTTAGTTCACCCTGTCTATATGCATGTCTTCTTATTTTTTTATTAGTAATTTTTTTTTGTATGGGCTGTAAGCAGGTATCTGAACCAAAATATTTTATCCTGAAGATCTGTTTCACTCATTCATGAGTAATTTCTTTCCACTTATTTTATTATGTAGGTGATTAGAGAGATAGGCACGTACTGTTAGTTTGTGAATTATTTCAGCTTACACTAAAATAAAATTTCATTTAAAATGAGAATGTTTAATGTGTCATTGAATGAGACTACAGCTATCTCAAGATAATGGTCTGTTTTTCTTTCAGCTGTATCCATCAAACACAAAGTAGAAAAGCAACATGAAAAATTAAAGTAATAAAAAAGCAGATGCTATGCTTTAGAGTGTGTGTGACCTGCCCTGGTGAACATTAAGAGTTCCTGCAACTACTTAACATTAATATCGTGTGTTAGCAGCCATCAGCCTGATCCAAAATAACACTCATTTGGGCAAGGAATTTTTTTTTATTGCTTTCTTATTAATTTATATTAGTATGACTGTGACCCCATAAATGTATTGTTTTAAGTAAACCATCTTTGGCGTTGACAGAAAAAAAATCTTGTGTCTTTTTCCAGCTTTGGATTTTCTTGGTGTTCCAGCTCCAGGAATCATAAAGTGGATTTAAAACTCTGATTTCAGGAAAAGAAAAAAAGAATCTCAGCATCAGAGTTACAAAATAAAATTGTGGGAATATAAACTTCCTGTAGCTTAAATACCCAAAACCCAAGAAGCAAATGAAGAGTCTGAAATTTATTTTGGATTTCACTGGGGATAGGGATGGGGACAGGGATGTGCTAAACTCAAGAACTTCTTAGCTCTTTAGGTTCAAAATACCACGTAATATTTTCAAGAGCTTCTACTTGGTCTCCTTCCCACATCTCCCAAGGAGGATGTGGATTTGTAACAAAAGCTCTGTGAAAACTGGCAGAAAAAAGTAGGAGTTCTGGGCAGCTTTAATCACGTTCCCTGAATTTAAACAAAACAGCTAGCTATTTGTCATTTGATTTTTCATGTTGTATTTCTACCTCCATTAAATACACCATTGAGAAGTTTCACATCATAGCTGAATGTGAGGAAAAATGCGGCCTTTCTTAGAGAGCGTCAGTTGTGGCTGGAAGGGTCTGGGAGAGGAGATGGACCCAACCTGTTAACTTATTTTTCCCTGCTTAGCTTCCCTTTTAATTGTCATCAGCTTTGCTTCATGCATTTCCTCTGACACTTGGGGAGGGAGGAGATGCCATCCTCTTCACAAGTTGTCATGAGATTCCCCTGGTGCTTGTCATGTGTATCACAGCAAAGGCGGGCAGAGCCTGTGGCGCGCTGGGGCTGTGGTCTGCGGTGATGGATGTGGTTTCAGCGCGGCCCTGAGGAGTCCCTCGAGCCCAGCTGAGCCTGCTCCTTCCATGGGGCACTGCAGTGCCGCTGCCTCTGACAGCGGGGATTCGTACACCGTGGGGTTTTTTTGCCCAAGCAGACATTTTTATCCTACAATATAAGCAAATTATTTAGTTTAAGTGCTCCCAAATGCAGCCATGATTACTTGTAGGTACAAAGAAATGAGACTGAGTTAAGATTTCTGTAAGAGGGAGCTTTTAAGAGAAAAGTTCAGCTTTTTCTTATGCTTGGTGGAACCAATGCTGATAGCCAACCGTTTTTTGTGATGCTCAGGTTAGGAAGCACAGGACCACTTCTCCCCTCCTTCCTCCTGGCTGCTTCCTGGCTATGTGCTGGGGTGAGATGGGCAGGGGCTGTCCCTGTCCCTCTCCAGGGCCAGGATCCCCGGGACAGACCAGGGGCTGCAGAGGGGCGGGGGATGTGGCCACCACCTCGGCTCACAGCCCCATGAGGTGGGTTGCTGTCACTGAGGGTAGAGGACGTAGGGATGGGCTGGTGAGAAGAGGAGCAGGAAGAGAGCGATGTTCCCACCGTGCTGGAGGAGGAATAAACTCCACTACATTTTCAGCCGGACCCTGAGTAGGAAAGAGTCGTGGTCCCCACCGGGGCACGGGAGCTGCCATAGCTGTGTGTGCAAATGGGATCCCAGTGCAGACATGTTGTTGTTGGGGCTGGTTACATGGGGAGTCTTACTGTCCAGCCGGTGACTTGGCATTAGTAAGGTCCACCGGGAGCTAGTCACCAAGGATTTATTCCTGGTTTTTTTATTACTAGGTTAGTTTTTCACTGGATGGGTTCCTTGACCCACTTGTCTGAGCCACCGCAGAGGTGGGTGGGAGTGGGGAGGTGCCAGAGGGGGGCAGACGGCGGGGTCAGTGACGGCACGGGCTTCACTGGGGCATGAGGGGATGCGGGGATGGTGGAGGCAAAGAAGGTCTGCTGTCCTCGACAAGGACTTTGCTCCAGTGTGTCCCAAATACCTCCCTAAATGTCCTTTCAAGTGGCTGTAAGACCCTCTTATCCTTCAAAAATGTCTCTCCTCCGTGATGCATTGCTCACACTGCCATTTTCATAATGTGATTGTCCCTGTCACAGATGGAATATTTTACAAAGTATTCTGTCTATAATATAAGAAATATGCTAAACATCACCATTATGCTGCATTTGAAATGTAGAAATGAAAATATAAGTTGAAAGGCAGAGCTATTGCCTCTGCTAGGTTTATAGCATACTGTCAATCAGAATTGTTAACCCCAAAACATCCTGGGAGCAGCTCGTTCTCTGTGGGGAAAATGCTGGAATAGAATTAAGGGTTAATAAAGTGTAACAAATAGATTTTTTTTTTTACAGCAATAGCTGATGATTATTTTTCAAGTTCTGTAATAAATGATTTAACATAGAATGGTAACACAAACTTTTGCAAAAATAATCTGCATGTTAAATCCCATTTTTGTTTTGATTGAGGCATAGTCAGTTATTAACTGCATGATCAGAGCACAGACGCTGAGTCCTATTCTTTCCTTAATTGAGAATTGCTGTTACAGATACTTGACAGTGGTTCACAGTGGCAATAATCCCTTTTGAAAATGGTTGTTGTTCTAATTCATAAGTAGCTTGCCAGGGCACTAACCCCAGCTTCACCTCTGGTTGTTAGGAAAAGAATCTGGTCGGTAGCTGGTGGTGATGTTTAGTGATTTCCTACTGGATGATTGCCAAACTAACAGTGCAAGAAATCATAACTTTTAAAATATTTTGCATTATCTTTGGTTAGAAAGGAAAGTGTAGGCTGCGAAAAATACTGTAACTCTCATTGTTCAAAATGAAAATCCGCTTCTTACTGAGAGTGCTGACTTGAAAATTCTTGCACGTCTTTTGTTGATCTTGCATGCTGATGCACACGACCTGCTAATGCGATGCTTGGCTTTCCATACAGAGGCATTCATCCATGTTATATGTGAATGAAGCTTCCTGGTTTGTACATGTGCTGTGTCACATTCCTCTGGTTTTCTAACAAAGCTTTTAATTGGTATGCTGTGACTAATGAGCATGAAGTCTCAGAGGAAATGGAGCAGAATTTTCCATTATCCACCAAGATGAGCTTCAAGCACATAGATTATCAGGGCTTGAACTCCAGGATAAACCAGGGTCAAAGGCTCCAAGTATAGCAGAACCTTGTAGCTCAATATTTTGCTTCCATAACATTAAATTAATAGTTTCTCAGCAAAACCGCATTGTCTGTCTGATGGCATTGCACAAACTATAACTGGCATTTTGCTTGGACGTCAGATCAAATCCCTGACCCTTCACTGTTAAAGTTCCCATAACACTTGAGTGCTGACGTCCTGCCTTCGTTCCGCTTTCAGTAATGATCTGTTGCATACTTTTGTGGGATAAATCTCTCTTCAGTTTCAAGTAGAGAACTTATTCTTCATTCTTCTTCTGAAAAACTACTGTACAGTGTTGCTGACACAGGATTGCTGCCATATGGTGAGCTGTAAGTGGTTGCGTTTTTGTGGGTCGTAAGAGCTCTGACTCAGACACGAGCATGTTCAGGATCACTTTGCTTTTGAGATTAGACAAGATTGGATGTAGTGAGACCAGCATACCTACAGGCTATACCTGCCAAGTAGAGCAAAGTAATTATCTTCTGTGCCTTACGTTCAGCACACCTACCAAGTGTCCCCAACAGGCGCAATATCAAAGAAAATTTAAGTTAACTTAAAAGCATAAAAAGATACTCATATTGCCACTGGAATTGGTGGGGGAAATTACGGTTAGCTTTTCAATAAACTATATGGAATAATATTTTTACCAATTCACTGTTTTATTATTTAACCCAATTTACAGTTAATCGTTTCCTCCTTTCTAATAGAGTCTCGGTGTGAGTTATGTTTTGCAGTGAAACCACCAATCCAGAAGCAGAAAAAAAGATTAGGGTTTTGGTTTGTTTTGTTTTTTTCAAAAAAGGTTAGTTTCAGCAGGGTCATTTCCCTGACCTGTCACAGTTCAGCGTGTGGCTGTGCAGAAATTTGTGGAGGCAGGGACTGGAAGTGAGCAGCTGAGGGAAGATGGGATGTCTTCTTGCAGTGACATTACCACTTCAAGTCAGGTTAAATTTCATGAAATTATGGCTTATGAGCCCAGACTTTTTTTTTTTTAAACATTATTTCTCTTCCAAGTTGAAGCTCCTCCATTGCAGAAGAGCACTGTGGCATTGGGTGGGGACAAGCTGCGTGGGGTAGGTTGGTTCTTCTCATGCAGGTGGCTCCTCGCCTCCCCGGCAGCTGTGGCGGTGGGAAAGCAGCCTTTGGTTTGCTTCTCTCTCACATGGCTGGTTTGCTTCATTTTCTCCCTCTGGAAAGGTGGTTGCCTTTTGGTGGGCTCTTGTAGACCCTCTCCGTTCTCATCCTGGGAGGGAGTTACCACGGGTGCTGTCAGCCTGTGCCATCACCTCTTGTGCTTGGTGCGTGTGTGCCCAGTTTCTCTGGGCAGTGGATGTGTATGTTACACAGTATGAAACACAGTGAGGCAGTATGCAAGGAGTTATGTGCATCTTTTTGAGAAACGGTAAGGGACTTGATGCTCCAGCAGTATCTGGGCCAGTTGTTTCACAATACAGTATTGTTTTCTTCTCTTTGTATATTAAAGAAAAAGGAAGGAAATTCTATATAAGCACTGTATTAATAGAATGTTAATGTTGCATTATTAGATTCAAAGATTAGCAAATGCAAATACCAAGAGCAATAAGTACATTGTGTATTCAGATTGTGATATATTGCCTTTTTATCCTCTGAGGACGGGGTTTATGCTTCCCCTGTAATCAGGGATTCTGTGTGCACTGTTAACTGTGGGTAGCTGTAAATAATTGCCTGTCCTTTTCTTACTGTCACATATACCAAGGGGACGACCTAACTATGCACCAAAGCATAGTACCTATTATAGCTTTAAAGCCTAATGAGAAGGGAAGGGGGAGGGAAGTTGAAAGGTTTTGGATACATTTGCAATGCAGGCAAGAAAGCACAGCTGATGTACTCTTGTGTGGCATTGAGTCCATCCTTTCACTCATCCACGTCTCTGTACTTAAAGTACATAAAAACAAGGGAGTTGCTGTGAAGGTCAGTCCTGCCTTTCATTTTCGTTTGACAGATTCTGTGAAACTCAGAGCATGGATGTCCACTAACTGTTATTACACTGTAGGTTGTATTCAGTGACTGTAGCAGTACCGCAAAATATGCCATAGCTTTCATCTGTAGAACACCTTCTGGCTTGCAGCAATGCAGGGAGCCTCGCAGCCCTGGGGCTGGTCACGCAGCTACAGCACTGCTGGGCTGGTAGGGAGGGATGGTGCAGGGGCTGCTGGAGCTCCCCAAGCCCACCTGCCTCACTTCAGGGCTGCTCTGAAGTCCTAGCATCTTGATTTTGCTTAGGAGTCCACAGCTGGAGGAGGGTTCCCGCGTCCAGTTCAACCCTCTTACTGTCCCAGACAGCAGCAGCGTGGAATTGCACTCACAGATTTGCCAGTTTCCAACTCAAAAACCAGCTTGGTTTTCATGCTTACTGTGCATATTAGAAAGCTTGTTTGGTCCATCACTCCTTTCCTTAGCCAGAAATGTAGCACTCCTGTAGTGCAAAGAGCATTTACCTCTTACCACTTGAAACATCTCCTGTACTCCGAGGGTGGAAATGGTTATGGACAGCCTCTGTGTAGGAAAACGTTTGGGAATATCCTTCCCCCATCCCCCTCTGTTTTTTTTTTTTTTTACCCTGTGTTCTGTCATGACAATCTGGACAAGTCACTTGTGTGTTTTTATTTTCATGAGGGTGAGAGGGAAGTGATTAAAAGTATGGTTTGGGCCCCATCCTTCGATGTCCCATGTGAAAAGCGTTACCCAGCAAAGGCTCCAACCTTGTTCCTTTATAATAAACAAATGTGTTTTCCCAGCGACTTCAACAGTGACCCAAACATGCAAAAGCCTTAAAGAACTGTCAGGCAACAGCAAGGATCTCAAAAACTGCTCTTCACAGATCCAACAGCTGTATTTCCCATAAAATTAAAGCCAAGTCTTATACTTTTTTGCAAATGGGATTTTGGCTGCTGTATAGAAATGATGTTTTCCAGTCAGTAGTTCAGCTGTTCATTGAGAGGTGTGTATGGAATAGTATCTGTTCATAAAGAAAATAAATGTTAATATATGCTAGATGTCTAATATTTTCACATTTGTATTGTTGGTTTTATTCTTTTCATTAAAAGCCTTAAAACTTTCTTCTGCATTTTAAACTTAACATTTTAAGGAACTATAAAGCCATAGCCTTAAGATTCTTACCTGCTTTGCAAAATGGGAGTAACCGTGTTTGGTTTTCTAGTGCTTTGAGATATATTCTTATCCTAGTAAAGTATAGGAAACGAGTTAATCTGGAGCTTTACTAAGCAAATGTAAAAGTCAAACTTTTTAAAAGAGTGAGAAATACTTGAATTTTTAACATCTCTTTGAAATCTACATCTACTACTTTTTAGTGCTTAGTTTGTTGGAAAGATCAGAAGTGCAATCCTTATTGACTTAGTGCTGCGCTGAGTGTAAATTCACACAAAGAAGAGCAATTTAACATGTGACTGACCTTTTACGGCGTGAAATGAAGAAACGCACTGTTAAGGTTACCGGAGTGTGGCAGGATGTTTAATCAGCTTCTTTGCTTTAAAGAACAGTAGGAAGGAGGTGATGTATTAAAGATGATAGCTTCTTGTAGATTTTAACTCGTAATGCCAGGATCTGAGTACAATAGCAGATTAAATCTCTGTAGGGGAACTTCCTACTGGACTTTCTATTTTTAGGTGTTTGTGGCTGTTTCTTCCTTCATTTCTCGCTAGTTGGCTTTTGCTCCCTTGAAGACTTGAGTTGCTTTCTCTAAGATCTGCTTCCAAACTCTGATAAAGTATTTCTGTTTAGGGCAATCTTTTTTCCCTCAGTTTTGTAGCAAAAGGCAAAAGAAGACGGCTTAAATGGAGCCATGCATTTTCCGATCGATCGTATTTTAGTGCACACATGAGGTAAATTCATGACTTTGAGCACTAAATATTTGCAACAGTCTTATCATATGTGAAACAGCACTGCAAACTTCCATGTAATAATAATAAATCAACCTAGATTTGCTTTTGCAGCTGGGTAGGTAGGATAATCTGGTGTCCTCTGTATTCAGCCTGTCCCTCACATTTGAAAACTCCCCATAGCTGGGAGTGCTGCCTCCGAGGCACGTGCCCATGCCCTAAGTCAGATGGCTTCACCTGTCTGTCTTTTCTCTTTGACCAACACTGGCTGGTTCCAGAATAGCTTTGTATTTTAGGAACTGCATCTTTTTCTCTACCATGCTCTGTGCCCTCTCTTGAGAGATGAGTTTACAATAGGAGTCCTGATTCTAATCCATCTCAGACCTGGCAGATCTGGGGTTATTCTATTGATTTTAATTACAATTAGACATTCTTCCTCTTCTGCACTCTTCCTCTTTAGGATGTTGCAGGTCTGCACATCAGCATCACCCCCCCACATCCCACCCGCCATTGTCCATTATGTCTTCGGTGGTCACATCTCTTGCATTTCACTATCTTTCAAAGGACCATTTTTGTGTGCATTCTACCTTTCTGTTCTAATTCAGGTGATGTGTATGCATTTTCCAGAAGTTTCAGTAACAATTACATATCTGTAATTTGTATTTTTGAATCATACATTTACTACTGAGCTTCATCCTTATGCCAGTTGATGTTCCTTATTTTTAATAAGGTATATTAAAATGGTAAACCAGTTATTATATTACAGACATATCCTCCTAATAGTCTTGTACCTTTAGAAGGATGCTCTTTCACTGTAATGAATTTTAATTTTATTGTTTTTTAATGGATCAGTTTCGCAGTCTCTTGTATCTCTGATGTTTTGCTCTACTCCAGCTGCCACCAGTCTAAAGCAGTGTTTGGCTTTTGCTTGCTCTTGAACCCACTGGTGGAGTTATCTTTATTCTATTCTAGTGGGCTCTTAAGTTTCAAGTTTTTTACTTCCTTCCATTGTCAAAAGTACTCAAAGTACTGTGCAGCTCTGGTGTTGTTTAATAGTGGTTGTATTTTGTCCTTGACCGTTGTGGCGACGCAGCCAGATCAGAGCAAGAATTTAAGTTGAATGAGTATAAAAAGCTTGTAACCTTAGAAACCTCCTTTCGAGGACACAGGAGTGAATATTGTCACTGACATTCAGCAGTCTTTGCGCTGAATCTCTAGCTCCGAGTAATGCTCATATCTTCAGCATTAGATGTACTACCATCCTCTTGCGATGCCAAACAGTTCAGCACAAGCAGGGAGACAGAGATAACTGATAGCACCCACCCGTGGTGCTTTTTAAATGCCTTAAATCCAAGACAACAACCTGAGCACCTGCTTCTTGTCCAGTGGTTTTAATCTGCTCACGGGCTGGAGAAGCTCCAGGTACCATGCAGTCACCACAGAACTAACTGCAGCACACATGTATTTGTCCTTTGACTGCGTTTTTTTTAGTCCATGGCTTCCCTTGCTGGGGTGGTGCCCTGGCTGTTGAGTTGCAGCTTAATGGAGAAGGGATAACTCATGCCGTTCCTGCTGACGCTGGGCCACTGCGGCCGGGAGCACAACGGACCGAGGTCCAAGAGGCAAGGAAGCGTAAAGAAGAGTCATGGGATCGCTGTGTGCTGGATACGGAAAGCCTCTTCCCTCCTCTAACTTTCACGCATCTCCTGGGTCCCTCTTGGATCTGGCTCAGGTTGCCTGGAAGATAGAATTGAATCTGCATAAATATTTTGGATTGTCAAAACCAGAAATATAAGCATTACTTTATTAGTTTTATGAATGGTGTAACTGAGCTAAAAGCATTAGCAAGCATCTAATTGAAACAAGTCTCCACAATGATACCAGCACGTTAACCCCTGCAGAGGACCATTATGAAATGCATTTCGGTGGGTTTTTTAAGGGATTATTCTCAATAAGTGCAAGATTAAGTCTTCAAAGGATATTTCTGTAGTGGCTGTGGCAAAGCATGCATGTGCAGCCATAGCAGGTTGTCGGAGGTTACACCAGTCCTCTGTGGAAGGAAAGTAAGGCCAAACAGGGACACATCAAGTTTTTGGAAGAACTGGGATGAAACTGCAGTGTATGAGCCTTGCAGTGGCTGTTCTCCTCGCCTATGTCCTAGCTGTGTCCAGGCTGACTCTGACAGAGGCAGCTGCAGTTGTTAATGGTTTTAATTTTAAAAAGAATTAAAATATTAACAGCAGCAAACAAACCTTCTGTAACTTCATAAGCAGAGATAACATGATAAGCAAAATGAGGATCTGGTAAAGAGCATTACAGAAAGTTCATTCACTGCTTAATAGCAATTTCATGCAAACTGTGGATGCAGCCCATTACTGGGTCCTGCCACTACCCTCCTTCCTCCTCCCTTCCAAGCAGGGGCAAAGGCTGTGGGTGTAGGAAGGATAACTGCACTCTCTTTACTCCCCAAGGATGCTTTCTGGGCATTGTAAAATGAGATTTCAATTTTGCACAGCCCTAAGTAACCTGCAACAGGCCCTGTGGAGCTTGGGACCCTACTTTGGGAACCGCTGTCTTGGATTTTAAATGTGAAATCAAGATAGCATCTGTTAGCATTTAGTCTGGTATTTATATGAACCTGGATTTTGGTATGGAAACCTAATTAGTCTGACACAGCACTCCTTTTTCTCATGTGAAATAAAATTCATCATCAACTGAATAGATCTGTAACAAATTTTATTGACGTTTTGGGAGGTGCAAGCATTGCTGGTGGTAATTAAAGTATTGTCGCATGCTTTCCCAGGACAAGAATTCAGTATGTTGGTGCATTTTCATACCTTCTGCCTATATGGTAGGAGCACTAACTGCTAATCAGACGGCAGGTAGCCATCAAATGCCTGTCTCTGCGTTTCTCCCAGAAACATGCTCAGTTTTATTTCCCTGCCTCCTAATGGAGGCTTTCTTTGCCATATAACTTGTGGAAATATTTTTCCTGTATTTCTTCATACTTTTCCCAGTAGAGAGTATCTTTCAATTTCAGCTCTTTTCCTTTGTCACGTTGACCCCAATGCTGTTCCTTCTGGATTTCCTGCACGCTTTGTTTTTCCAAATTTCTGTTTTCAGTTTGTGATCATTCTTTTGCACTGATGGAGTATCTGCCCATAATTTGCATTTCTCTGTTGTGAAAAGCCATTTTGTTACATTGAGGCTTTGAGTCAGGGATGAATTCCAGTTTAGTCTGTTATTCTCAAAGATGACATTTGGTCATCTACCTTCAATGCCTAAATGAGCAGCCTGGGCTCCTGATACAGCAAACAAAACCTCCATGGAGAGGTCCAGAGCACTTCAGTCTTCCTGGTCATGGATCAGATTGTTCTGAGTTGATCGGGGACAGGGGAAGGTCTGTCCTCAGAAAGAACTTTCTTTGTCTTGCTTTTTACGGAAGGCGATGATTCTGTTGTGCTGTTAACATTCTTCTCTCTTACGTATAAATATTAAAATGTTAGATGGTGGTTTCTCTGTTTCTCAAGTCTATAGCAAGGTCAGAAAAAGATAAGGGATTGGTAAATCTAGGAGTGGCATGATGTATTGAGGATGCCTGTGATTACCCATCCAATGCTACTGAAAATCTTGTGGAGAACTTTTTTTGTCAACACAGTCTCCACAGAAGAGTCCTGGGAACGTTGTGTCAAGGCTGAAGTGCTAATAGCACAGCAGAGCTTCCCGGCTTCATGATCAGATCCTGGGCGAAGGCACGGGCTACACAGGCGTGATTCTAGCCTTCCACCCTTGTTAAGATTATAAGTGATACTGAGGTTTCTTTAGCAGCTCTTTGCCAACATCCCTTAATGATATGGAAGGATCTCTAAGAGAGAGTCTCATGACTGTTGTGCAAAGCCCTCTTCCTCAGCCTTTAAGAGAGGAAGGGATCTGGTTCAGGCTGAGGAAATGAAGAGACAGATAACATTGTGTTTTTTTTAAAAAAAACCAAAACCCAAACAAACCTAAAAAACCAAGGACCCCTGTGTTTTCTGTTACTGAACTCAGCAATCTGACAAGCGGGCTCATGCTCACCTTTCATCATTGCTGTACACAGTGCTGACCTCGGAGTTTAGCAAATGGTTTAGCCATTGATTTGGCTTCCATTTAATGGAGATCGTTGAAACAAGATTGTTTCTTGCTGTGCAGTGCACATTTATACAGCCACTTGGTAAATACTTTGCCTTTTCTTTGGCTATTAACGATAGCTGCTTGGAGTAAAGATGTCAGGAGGCTGTTACCGCCTGAGCATGTTTTTTCTTTTCTGGCTGTTGGCCCTATCATATGGGGTGAATTCCCAGATCTTGCTAGGGTATGTGAGGCTGATGTAGAAATTTTCACTTAGCATTGATGGCAAAGGCAATCTGTCCACTACTGCCCTCTGTAAAGCATCGGTGGTTTATTTACAAGACTGGCTTATAAAAATACACATACAGAGTGAGTGAAAACTTGTTTCCTTACTACAAGTGATCTTAACAAAGAGCTTTCCGGACTTGAAAGGCAAGGCAAGTAAGCGTTATGCTATGATTTAGGTTTCTGCAGTAGGAAGCCTTTTAAAACAGCTCATAGAGATCTTCTTTCTTAAAAGACTGTGTTGACCTTTAATAAAGTGGTGGCCAAAATTTTGGGAGGGGAATGGTTTGGCTGGGTTTTTTTTTTAGTTTGTGAGGTTGTTCCTGCCTGTAGATTGAGAGTTGCTTCCTTTTGCTGTTGAAGGGTGAGGTTGGAAAGGAAGACTTACTGCAATCTATTTCAAGACTAGTCTGAGGAGGAGGAAATTCCCTTCTTGTTGCTAATAGCTGATGCAGAATGCTGTGCTGGAGGAGGAGAATAGTTCAGTAAGTTAAAAATATTTATAGAAAGTTTTTATTTCACGCATCTTGTTATTACCTAGATATTTCGTTGTCTGCATTGCAAATGTAGTATGTTTTATCTTCTTCGTTAAGGAGTGGGGGAACTGTGGGTATTGTATATAGCTTTGAACTCGGTAAATACTAATTTAGTGATAACAACAAGGGTGAAATGTTCAATTAGAAAAGAAAACAACAGCAGATCAGCTACAACTTGTATGACAAAGCATCAGCCTAAGCTGATGAGGTACCTCTGAGAGACATTACAGTGCATTTCATTATCCAGGAGCTTGGATTAAGAGAGAGAGGTAGTTTTACCCATCCATGCATCTGTAATATTCTTATCTTTTCAGATGTTTCAGGTTGCTTTAGGGTACTTCCATCAACAATTTAGAATCAAAGGCTCTGTTTAAATATCAATAGCAGGGCAATCCAAACTGCCCTGAAGGCAGAGCTAGATATCCTAGGTGAGTATATTAGAATGAGAGTGTTTGTCTAGATGCATTTCTCTTTCACTTTAATCGAAAGTAGAGAGGTGTTCAAGGAATACCTAATTCCATACTTCATCCAGAAGTGTGTGCGGTCATGCTGAAGCAGATGGCACTGCAGACTGTGGGCAGCGGACCTGGGTATGGAGGTGAGATGAAAGCCCTTGTGCTCCTCCTCCATTACGTGATGAAGGTGCTCCAGTTGCAGCAGGGTGGGTGTATGCTGAAGCAGAGTGGGACCCCCAGAAGTCTCTTTGCCTCCTGTTCATTCCCCATGGGGCTGGCTCAGGGCAAAGGCCGGGATCTTAGCCAGGTCTAGCACCACCTGTGTCTCCCTGCCTGCTCCTCCACTGCTGGTATGAAATTTGTCTTCATCCCAGTGGCTGGGTACCCACTGCTGCTTATGGGCCCCTTGTAGGAGCTGTTGTTCAAATGGCAAAGAGGCTCTGCACCTCTAAAGTCTTAAACTGTGGAAAATTCACGTTTGTTCTCCTTTTGCCACTCCTAGGAACTGAGGTTTGGTAAACAAATGAGGGACGTACATACTTAAACTTTTGTGCAGCGGAACTAAAAAGAAAATAATTAATAAAAGAAAAAAAAAACTGGAAATGGAAGAAACATCTTCCACCAGACGATTTGTCAAGGTATCCTTTGCAACCTTTTTCAAGCCAAAAATGTTGCTGCAGGTGTGAAGTTAGTTTGCTGGTGAAGCTGCTTCTATACCCAGGTGTGCCACCTTCACACACTGCCCCCGTCACGTATGTGCTAGCCTCCGAGAAGAGACGCATTCCAACATTGAGTGTTTTGTCCCACCCCATGTTCTGCTTTCGGACTTGGCCAGGTGGGACTTGTTTCCACTTTTATCTTCCACAGGCAGTTATCACCTGCTTTGGATTTCTTTAGCTGAGTGAAGATTTCTGCAATCTGCTTTGACGTATCATTTATTATATCATGAGTGGAAGCATGAAACCTGTACCAGAATTCAGTGGACTGTTCATCACACACTGTACAGGAAATTCTTGCACCTCTTGATACAGTTTGTAATTTAATTGATGATGAGCAATATAGTGAGGGAGAGACATGCTGTGTAACATACAGGTGTAGCTTTATGTCTTTGTGCATACAGGTGTATATATGGGACAGCTCAAAGTTTAATCATGAATAAATTGAGAATGTCAGATTGCCTTCCAGAATATCTGTATGAATTTATAAGATTTTGGAAAAGTGTCAGATAGATAACTAAAGGTTGCAGCATTTTCTTTATTTCACTTGTCTTACATCACTTTATTTTCCTGTAAGTTTGGGCGTTTGTATTTCTTGCAAGTAAAAGCCCAGTTTTCAACTTTTAAACAGTATCTTGGACAAATTTCAGGAATTCACATGCCCTACTTTGATTTTTATCTTGCCATTGGAAATCCTGAAAGAAGATTGGTAACTTGTCTGTAAAACGTATTGCATGCTTTTAGTTTGTTTCAGGTATTCAGAAATTTTACAATTATCTCTTGTTTTAAATAGAACTGCATCCATTGTCATTCCAAGTGCTGAGAAGTGGCATTGTAAGGCAAGTCTTTTTTGTAGTCATAAACAAGCTTCCATATGACAGTACTTTCAAAATGTTTTTTAAATTGTGCTACATCTGTGCCTGATGTTTAAAGCATTAAAAACCAACCAGAACACAAGCCCTCCTATTGACCTCAAAATGCAGAATATGTATATGCCATATACATTCAAAACTGCCTGTCTTTAATTTAAATAGGAAACATAAACCATAAATGCCCTCCTAAGCTTTCTCCACAAGCTTTACTGCTTAATAGATTTTCTCTGCCCAACTTTGTTCTTGCTTACAGTTTCCATGTCTGGGCAGAGACAGTTGTTCCCTTCCACACTCTGAGCGAAGCTATTTGGATGCCACCTTGTCTGCATGGTAGCACAGCAAAATACCCATGCTGCTTGCTGCAAAGCCTGGAACACCCGGTGCCCCACGCCCTTGCACCTTCTTTAGTCGACCCTTGCCACCCTGCCCCAGGGCTGGCATGGGCAGAGCTGCGGAGGTGTGTTGGCACTGCAGAAAGAACCACAGCAGCCAAACCCCACCTGTCTGTGGTGCAAAAACATTGGGGTTTATTTAGTGTTGGAGAAGCGGCACAGATGGGGGTGAACTGTTGCAGCAGTCTGGAAGCACGGTCTGCAAAATGCCTTTGGAGAGCAGGCCGATCACATCTCTGTGTGGTGGCGAAGTAGCAGAAATCACGACATGACACAAACCCGGGCTAGGTGGTGGTGGTGGGTTTGTGCGAGGTGTGTGATACTGTGTGAATGGACTTGCACTGAATCTGTGTAAGGGTGGCAGAAGCTGCTAAGGCCCAGCAGCTGAGTATTGGCAAATTAAGCCAGCGGCAGGCTGAGAGAGACTAAGTTAGCCGAGCAATACTGGTTTAAAACTTAAATAAGTGCATAGGGTTCATTAAAAAAGAAACCTTAATTACATTTCAATTTTTTACCTAATATGTCTTTAAAAGTATTATATTGTAATAAATTACGGTGTCTATTTAGAAGATAGGAAGGCCTCATGTGTAAAACAGAAGTTAAAACACATTAGTAAAATAATGTACATGTGAGAACTGCCTTGTGCAGATATTACCAAGCTACACTAAATTTTGCCTTGATGGTTTAAATTTGACCAAAGAAATTAATGTATTGGTTTTTCAGGAGCTTTAAGTCAAAGCCAAGAGTTTTTAGGTTGCAATTTTGCGACAAATTGTGATTTTTATACAGACTGGTGAGGTTCAGTATGGTAAGATGAAATTCATCCACCACTGGAAAGCTTGTGAAAATGAATTTTAATTTTTGTTTGGATTTAAATCGTTTCTTTATGTATTTCTGTGCTTATTGATTAATTTAAAGTGTAGTAATAAAAATTACCAGGTTATATTACAATGGCTAAATCTTGAAAATAGTTCTGTAGGAAACAGACCATGTAAATGCAAAATCAGAATGGGTGTTTTCCTAAAGTGGTACCATATGTTAGTTGATTAACAAGTTGTAGTGATATTAGAAGATCTTGGCTGCTGGTAAGAAGGAGCATCTGTTTTCTCAGTCTTTTATCTAATATATGTAAAGACCTTGCCAATTCAAGTTTAAGCTTTTTTTTGGGGAGGGGGTATATTGGCTATAAATTCCTTGGATATTTTTCTTTTCATAGGCAACACTAATGCATTCTTGGGGTTTAAATCTAATCCCATCCCTGTGAAGAAAATGCAGTAACGTTAAGAAGTAATGCAGAATGTCCCACGTGAAGGTACTTTATATGAGCGGTTTAAAATTCTGCCAGCTTCGCAGCTTGTATTTGGTGTAAGAGTTTATGTTTAGTTTTGTTTCTATCTTCAACCAGACATGAGTGCCACTAGCTGAAGAACGATTATAAAAGTTGAATTTTCCTTTAGAACTTAGCAGTTCATATTGCTGGCATTGCAGTGAGTGTGCAAAGTGCCAAGTGGGCATGTCTGCATGCATCATCAGTGTAAACACAAAAAGAAGCGCCATGAGTTTTACACAGTAAAATGTACCATCTTCCACTTCAGACCTATTTTGAGAGCTTAAGTAGAGTTTAAGTGGTTAATCAGTCTTACTATACTGGCTTGCAGCAGATTCTTTTGCGGTCAGGCCAGTTTTGGGTCTGTGGTGAGAGCCAACAGTTTGAGGTTTCGCCCTGAAAACAAATGAGAAGGACTGGAGATTTTGTTTCATGCCTGCCTTGTAGAGAACTTCTGCTCCTCTGTGTTGAAGATCACAGTTTGAGGTTTTCCAAGCACAGCATCTAAGAATAATGTTTCTTATCCAGGCCTGATAAAGTTTTCCGACTTTTCTTTCAGATGGGGAGCTTACCTTAGCAATCTGCTTTGATGTGACTTCAGGCTTGGGTTTGTGCAGAGCACTTTGCTCAGACTTATCTGGGAGGAGAAGGCTGAAGCAGGAGCTGGCTGGCCATTAGGTGCTGTAGACCAGCAAGAACAGATCGTGTAAGCTCTCCAGAGCTGCGCTGGCTACCTGTCTGCTGAATTCTACTGTGTCACTGATTTATGCAGCACCGCATGTCATCCTGCGTGGTTGGTTTCGTTGCAGTGGACGAAAGCAGTAGCTGAAGTTCAATGAGGCTTCACAAGCCTCAGATTTAAAGATCAAGAGACTTTTCTCCCGGTCTGAGGGAACCTGAGCACATTGACCCTTCAGAGCAGGTGCTAGCCTTTGGTACAAAGAGTAAGTACACCAAATAAGTAATTTCTCTCAACATGTTTTCAGTGTGAGACACAGGCTTGTGGAGAACTTTGTTTTGGATCCAGGTGTAAACTGGCTGGGAATGTTTCTGTTCGTATGTCCGTTTTTAATTTGATCATGTATCCTCTGCCATGGGAGACACGTCTTAGAAATACAGCCAGAGAGACCTCTCTAGGAGCAGCCTGTCTGTACTCAGAATCTCTCTCCCTCTCCTTCGGCACTCCCACCCTGCCTGCTAGCTACAGTGCTAACAGAGTTGGTCCTTGCCTGGCGTGTCTCTGGAATAACTTTGCTCTTGATGACAATTTCAGCAGCTGTGTAGTTACTGCGAGCAGCTGAGCCGGGCCAGAGCCAGCCTTTGCCTTCCGTTCCCTTTACGAAACGCCACGCACCGCATCACGGCAAGACAGGATAGGTCCCTGCGCGGCCGTGACCCCGCCGGGCGCTGCGGCGGGCGGGGCTGACCAGGAGGGGGCAGCAGCGCGCCGGCTGCCGGCCCGTTAGCTGAGCGAAGATTTCTGCAATCTGCTTTGAAGTATCATTTATTATATCATGAGTGGAAGCATGAAACCTGTACCAGAATTCAGTGGACTGTTCATCACACACTGTACAGGAAATTCTTGCACCTCTTGATACAGTTTGTAATTTAATTGATGATGAGCAATATAGTGAGGGAGAGACATGCTGTGTAACATACAGGTGTAGCTTNGCTTCTGCATGCTCTTGCTTTGGGGCTTGTTTTGTTTCGTTGAGGGTGAGAGGCAAATGAAGTTTTAAAAACGCCTTTTTAAAAAAAAAAAAAATCCCAAACAACTAAAAAGTGGTTTTCATGTTGTTACTATCTCTATTGGCAAAGCCTGATTTCTCTCTTCTTCTGTTTTCCCCTTGTTTTCATTAGAAGGCTGTAATTTGAAGCTGTGAAGGAAGTTTTGAAACAGACAATGGGTGGAGATCAACCTATTTTCTCAGTGCTTTGGGACTTTCCATGGTAGGAAACTGTTTGTTTAGTTTTGCAAAAATTGCATGTACTTCATTGGCAGAACATTGAGCATAGCCATCTGATTACCACAGAGTGAAAAGCTAGGACAAGTCTTAAGACAAAGTAGCGAGACAGGAAGCGATTTCCCTCTCCTTTTGCTGGGCTCTGTGCTTTAAGGGACAGGAGCTTCAACGCCTGCAGGAGGTGGGTGCTTGCTTTCCCCGTAGGCAGTCACACTGATGCTGAACAGCCTTCAGCTGTTATAACCAGCCCAGCGCTTTGCCTCTCAGCAATCCAATTATCTATGCTGCCCAGCTACCAACAGCTTTGAAATCTCGACCTTTGTACTATGCTTCGATCTCTACATAGTGCCATAGCTTTTCTTGGTTTGTTTTCTGTGGGGAGATGTAAGGGGCAAAGTAAGATGTTTTGTCAGCAAAATATGTTGATGATGATGAGCCAATAGATGAGAGAAGAACAGCTAAGCGGGCAGTCGCAGTGTGCACGTGTGTGTTTGTGTGAGAGAAAGAAGCGTTACCTTCACTGTGTGGTGCCATATGCTGCACAGACCTGAGATCCCAGCGCTGCTCAGCAGAGCCTGGTGAGGATGCTGTGATGGGTCTACACGGATTAAGGTCAAAGTGTCGAAGGAAGTGCTGTTTGCAACTTCTCTGGCATAGCCGCAGCAACCACTCATGAAGTGTTATGGACAGAAGTTTAAAAGCAGGCTTCATGCTTCGGTTTTCACAGCCTGGCCAGGATTCATGCAACAACTCCATCTGTTACAGGATTGCAAACAGAAATGTAGTGCAAGGCAAAGACAGACAGTGCTCAGCCTTGTAAAATGGCATTTTATGATGGTGAGAGTCTCCTTAGAATATGCTCTGGGTTGGATTGTTTTGTTTCAAGAGAGAAGTGTTTAAGAAACTGATTGTCTAGTCTGCTGGCAGCAAAACAGTATGATAATAAGTGTCGGGCAAAAATAGAAACGGGAAAGTCTTCATACGGAGAATTGGGAACATTAGCCTAAAATTTAGATTAAACATATGCTTGGCTCTTGAGGAAAACAGTCTACATGGGAATCACCCACTGTCTAAAACATTGTGGAAATGTTAAAAAGAGTATTAGAAGATATTTCCATGTATAGACAGAACATGTTTTTCCAAACAAAAAAGTAATTTTATTTTATTCTCAGAACTATTTAAGTAAGTACGATACCACCTAAAATGCCACACGTGCAGAAGAGACTGCCTCTACCTCCAATGGAGAGCTGCCCACTGAACAATCAGTGCTCTGCTCTGCCTGTGTCTGAGAGTCACTCCTGTAACATTGGCCCTGTACATGTTGGGTATTTAGTCTAATGTGTACGCTGCTTTACAGTCATGGAGAGATGTGTCAGGAAATTAATTGACCCCATCCTAAAATAGGCGTCTAGAATGAGTGGGATGAGTAACCTTCAGCAGGTTTCTGCTTCACCCCTGTGGTTTGCTAGGTGAATGGCTTACACTAGTTGCTTACATTTTTGATGGCTGTTACTAGGTGAGGTGAGACAGGTTGCCTTCGCTTCAGAAGATGGAAGCTCTGGGATTCTTTGGCAGTATCTGAGGAGAAGTCCCATCAGCTTGAAAATAGCACTCTGATTTTCTCTTATTTGCAGTGTCAATATTGCAGATGGGCTTAAAACAGCTCCACAACAACCAGTGCTTCTGTCAGCCTGCAGCCAGTTTTGCAGGTCCCTATACAGGGGCCCTGGCGTCCAGAGAACAGATTTGGCTGCTCTGACCAAATAGCAGTATGCAAAGGTTGCTTATGCAAGGTGTTGTGAACTGTGTGTGCTCCACACCCATGAAGCTTTTTGTGGTGGTTTTTTTAACCACTCAAATTTTCTGGGTCAAGAGTTATTGAGATGCATCACCGTAGATTGTGTCATATGTGCATCACTTTGAAAAGCAGTATTTAATCATGCAAACGAAATGTTCTCGAAGAGTCTTCTCCAACATATCCCAGCAGCTCCCTGTTACTGCGGTAGCTCTGAGTGCATGACACTCTTTACGAGTCTGATACGTTTCTGCAGTTAACACAGAAGTACATAATCTCAGGTATGAAACTGCCATTGGTTTCCTGCAAGTTTGATAATTCAGTAAGAACTGCTTTCTAAAGTACTTGAAAATCTAATGAGATTCTGGATAGGCCTCTTTCAAGTCAGCCAGTCATAACATTCCTTGAGAAATTGCTAGTAAAAAGTTTCTTACTGTGCATAGCTGCTTAATAAAAGGTGTATTATTCTTTGCCCTTGAAAAATCTCCTGACTAACCCAAAAAGAAAAGAAAATGCTCTCCTGTTTTCTTGGAACTGGAAAGCAGGGAGGTGGTTAGACATCTCAATAAGGTAAGGAAATAGTAAAAGCAATTTTCCAAAGAACTACATGGTGAGGTTGTGTGCGGTAGTGTGGGCAGATATTCAGATGTCATGCTTCTAAATGAGCAAATTTCCAGTGATTCTACTGCTACCAGATCGCAGTACTGCGTTGTGGGGTACTGTGCACTGATCTGTACAGCCTTGTCTGCCCTTACTCTGGGTCCCATATCCCAGAAAGATGGGGAAGAGCGAGGGTGGCTTGGTGCCACCCTGCCCTTCAGCCTGACTCATGGCACCTAAAGTCCTCCAGAGTGGCCTCTCTCGGTAGCGGGGAGTTAATGAGGGAGAAAAGATGATCTCAGCCCCCAAAGCTGTACTGATCCCTTGTTCAAAGGGTTTAATAGCGTTCTAACACTTCGCGGTAAGCCAGAGCTTCGGATGCTGATGCCATGTAAGATTTACCCTGTATTGTCCACCACCTTTGTGGAATAGCTGAAGCACTGCAAATTCATTCTCTAGCTTCCGCGACACTAACTTTCCTGTGTAGACAAATGTTTAAGGCTGTTTTTACAACAGATGAGATGATACGACTTAACATATTGTATGCCATTCATTCTCTCCCATATCCTCACTCCAGGAGGAGATTTCCATACGATTCTGACTACACAGCAGAGTGTTTTGATTAGGTCTGGGGTTGGTATTTTTCTGCTGTAGTGTGAGTACTTCTGTTTCTTTATGTTTAGCAAGTATGACGAAGTGTGACTGTCAGCATTAGTGCTTCTTGTATCTTGTCAAGTGTAAGAGCAGTTGTAGCAGGTCAGACCAGAGGTCCAGCCCGACAACATGTCTCAAATGGTGATGGTTCCCTAGGGAAGAATACAGGATCAAGGAGAGTATGTAGTGATGCTTCTGGAACATCCTCCCAGCTCCCAGCAATATATAGTTAAGAGATTACTTGAAAGAAACAAAGGATTGTGTCCTTTTTTTAACGGTCCTCAATAGAATGTTTTTCCATTAACTTGTTTATTTTGTTAAACTCTTGTAAACTCAGCAACTGCAACAGCAAGAAGTTCCCCAGTTTACCAGCACTTCCGTAGTGCTCTGTGAAATTAATATTCACATCTCTGTGTTTTTGAATCATTGGCCTACTTACTTCATTTGATGACCCTACAGTCTGTATTGAGAGAGACAATGAACAGTCTTTCCCTATTCAGGTTCTCTCTGCTACTCCTGTTTATAGACCTCAAACAAATGTTTGAGTCATCTGTTTTCAGAATGGGGAGGCCTACATAATTTAGTTGTTCCTTGTACAGAAACTGTTCCATAACTTTGATCATCCATGCTGCCTTTTTTCTAACATTTCTATTTCTGCTATATCTTTTTTGACATGGAGTAAATTAAAACTGCACGCAATATTCAAAATGTGGGTAGGCTGTGGATTTGTACAGTAGCATAATGATATTATCTGTCTTGTTCGCTATTCTTTTCCTAGCATCTTCTAACATCTACTGGGTTTCTTAGTCACTAATCAGCACTGAGCCGAAATTCTCATAAAATGGTTATAACCTCAAACTCTCTTTTTGAGTGGTAATAGTGTGCTCTAAGTCGATATGCATCACTTCACATTTATCTACATGGGATTTCGTCTGTCACGTTACTGCCTAGTCAGTGAATCTTGTGAAGTGTCTTCTTCACAAGCAGCCCTTGTCTTCACTGCATATCGTAATGTTCTCAGCAAGCTCTGCCACCTCACTTATGCCCCCTTTTCCAGCTCACTGATGTTGAGGACTGCCTGGACAAGTGCATTCTCTGTGATGCCATTGGTAATCTCCGTCCCCTGGGAAATTTGTCTTCTGTTCCTGTGAGGGTCTTTCCTATCTTTATTCAGTTTTTTATCAATGGGACAATCTGCTCTCTTTCTTTACTGAGGGATGTTGCTACGTGCCCTGTGGAAATCAAAGGGAACCATATCTGCTGGCTGTCATGTGTCTGTTCTCTCACAGGGCTGGGAAATGGAAATGCAGTCCTGCTTCTGCTTTCCTCGACCCATATGATCTTGTCTTTCAGGTTCTCTCTGCAACACTAAATTAGTAATTTCACAGGACCACTTTTGGGTTTTGCTACTTGCCTAACACATTGTCCACATGCAGCGTGTCAAGAGTCCTACTGGGGAGTGACATACACTGCTTTCTGAAGTCGAGAGGAAGTGTTTATGGTTCTTATTTTAGCTCCATCAGCAAAAGAAAATTACGAGTGATAGTGCCTCTGTGGCTGAATTTGTGGTTTATTGAAAACTGTGGCAGAGCCCACAAGATGAAGAAAGAAAATAATGTCTGATTTTAAATTTCAGCTGCTGGCTGCAGCTGCAGCTTTCAGAAAGCCTTTCAGCGTTTTCTCCTAGCTTCCTTTTACTGCAAAAGGAAGCTGAATTGCAACACTGAACACTCCATGACTTAGGGTTTTTAGTACACAAACAACTTGGACTTCAAATGACATGGCTTTTAGTATAGGTATTATCAGGTGTACATTATTTAAGAAGGGGGTGAAGATACAATCATTTTAAATTCATTTTTTAAAGTCTGAATGTGTAGCGATGTATTAGATATTTTTTAAAAAATAGAAGGTGAATGATTTAAGCTGTCTGCAAGAGGCTGTTTTTATGTTTACATTGGATTGAGATGTCACTCCCTCAATAAACCAATAGCCTCAGAATTCACCGTTACTTACCATGTATCGAATAAAGATGCTATATTCTTACAATGGGTGACAACTTCGGCAAGATGTGGGGTTATTACTCTTTAACCAAATAAAGAATCCCTGTGATATACAGTCCCAAGCTGATGAAGACAGCTGAGCAACTTCAACCTTGCCACCTTTCAACAACCAAGTCTTTATTCATGTCTTGAAAACACTGCTGAGATTTGCATGGAGCTATGAAGAAAAGGTATTTAGTGATGATTTGCAAAGCACTGCCACAGTCTTAGTGTCTGTGACTAAAATAAAGTACAGTGTAAGACAGTGTTGAAAAAGGACATCATGCTGCCCAGGAGGCCCAGTGTGGCCTTATCCTCTAGAGGTATAGTTCTCAGACTCTTAAAGTCAGAAGACCACCCAGTTGTTTCCTTGTAGGGTGGAGAAAACAAACAAATTACATTCTTTGATGGTTGGGGAAATAAAACGTTTGATAATTACTGCCTGTGGCATTTTACCCCCTAATTGTGGTATTCAGCCTGTATTTTCCAGCTGCGTTTAGGCACTTCTTTGAAAACTATGCAGATTTGATTTCGGTGTTTCAAGTGATGTCAGACCTGTAAGCCTTTCTGCCCTAATTTCCATTCTGCAGACCACCTTCTTCACTTAGGTTTACTCCCGTAGTCCTGGATAGAGGATAGCTCTGGATAGAGCTTCTCTACTGGGATCCAGCTATTCTTGATTTGAGCTCTTACAGCAAGACTCCTTGCAAAAAAGCAGACTAAAAGCATTGAATGAATACTACTCATGGGTTGCAAACTCTTACTTCACTTACCCAACGCCCTCTTCCAAGGGCATTACTGCGTTACTCTCTGCTGTGAGAGAGGATTTATAGGAGCTTATAAAACTTAAATGAGGTCATGTAAGTAATATTGTCGTCTTGTCTCAAAGAGATTTTGGTACTTCTTTCCTTCCAGCGCTTTGCCCAGAATTGCCTGCAACTGGCAGAAGGATTTAGATACCATCAGCTGCAGTCTTGAAGTACTATCTTCAACGGCAGTTGTAGAGCAAAACAGAAAAAAGCATGAATTTATTGCTGGACCTTGTTATGTTAATTATGAAAGATTAAGGCAATAGTATGAAAATCATAAATAAAAAGGAGTAAATTGCAGTTATGCTTTTGCGGATGAGTACTGGAAATCAGAGTATTGGAGTATATGTGTATGCATTAAAAGCTGTGTATATTAACAATTAGTATGTAATAACCTTTTCCTTTGAAGTTAAGAAAACCTGCTATTGTCACTACTTACTGCCTGTTCCCTATCCTCAGCTATGCCACATGTAAAGGCATGTGCTATATTATGAGAGATATTTGTATGTCTCTGTGCAGACTTGCAGTCTGTAAAGGGAGATAACTAATAAAATGTCATTTTATGTTGTCCGTGGAGAGCTCACCTGTGAGTCATCACGTTGTTTGTAAAGTTTTTGTAAGAAATACAAAACAGTTGGAATTGTCTTGGGTTATGTATTTATTCATGAGAGCCAGGCTCTACCTCTGAATAAGCTTAAACCTTGTGTGACACCTTTCTATGCTGACATTGCTTATTCTTGCCTTCACCCCAGGCAATTCTGTGCACTGCTTGGAGCTTGATGAGATGGATCATTATTACTTTTTCTCCTGTTTTATCTTCTGCAAAAGTGCTGCAAGGAAGGAGCAGACTTCCCCTTGTAGGAGAAATAGGGTATGACACCAGAGTTGTGTCACTGCAGCTCGCTCGGTGCTTGGACATTTTGCCCTTGCCAAAACTGAAGCATATTCTCCCTTTCTGGGAGGAGGTAGTTGTCGCCATGGGTTCCCTGCCCCAGCTGGGGAGAGCGCTCCAGCCTCACACCCCTTTCCCTGGGAGCTCTGTGCTCTCATGCAGCATCCAGCTGCACCAGTGTTTTCAGAGGTAAACTTGGGTCATGCACCCATTGATTACTGTTGGTATATTAAGTTCAAAAGAATGGGTTCTGATAATTCTGCTTGCTGTACTTCAAGGAGGAGATAGGAATACTAGAAAGAAAGTAAAAAGAAGAGCAGCAAAGGCTTGTTTTCTGAGGCAAAACCTAAGACTGAGGTACAATGCACATCTTCAGGAGCTCAGCTGATGCGAGTGATTGCGGAGGAGGCTGTGAGGTGGCTTTCTCGCTGAGCGCAGGATCTACAGCACTGGTGGGTCTCGCTGACAAAGAGGGAATAAGTCTGATCACTGGAAACTGAAGTTAAGTCAAATTTGCCCGGAAGAAATAGGAAAAAATTTCTTAGCACTGAGGGTAATTAAACATCAGTCAATGAACTATAATATAGCCTGCAAAATGAGGATGGGTATATTAGCGCAGGTGCTGGAAGAAAGCCCACATTTGTCAGGCTGGTTGTTGCAGGATGGAGGGTTGTGGCAATAGGCTGCTGCTGGATGTGGTGTGCCTGAGCCGTCAGCTCCATCAACCACTTTCATGGGTCTTCAAGCTGAAATGCCCTCAAATAACACGCTTGTAATTCTGGCAGCTCTGTGTTAAAGACAGCGATTATAATCAACTATCGCGCTTCAGCCTTTCAGCTGGTAATGCACAGTGTTCAGGAGGATTTGACCCGCTAGGCACGTTTTGAGGTGCTTTTCTTTTTTTCCTCAGGTTTTTTTTGTACATAAGAGACTGGCTGTGCTGGAGACAGTGACTGGATGTGTGCACCACAGCTTTGAGGTCAGGATAGTTTTGGGGTTTTTTTAACGTGGATGTCTGATCTGGGAAATTAAAGGCAGAGGAAAGAACTTTCCTCAGGGAGTCCATTGGGAGCTTGATGTCCTTCACTTGCTTGTGCTGATCATCTGGGTAGATCTCATTGCATGTGTGGTGGGGTTTGAAACAAACACTAGTGCAGACACAGCATTGGTCTCCTGAGATCAGTAACATCTTGTTCATCCCATGTAAGTGTTTGGCCTTTGTGTGAGGACCCCACGGCTATTTAATGGCTCGTGATAGATGGGAAGTCGGACAAGATAATCAAATAGTCTCTGTTGCCCTAAAGCTATGAAGTGAAATCCTAATGCTGAAGAGTAAATTAATAAGCATGCATCCTGGCAGAACAAATTGGGCAGGCCTGAGAAAGAACAGGAGTGCCACTGCTGTCAGCTCTGATTGCTGTCTTACTAATCAGCAATCTTAATGGTAGCATCAGCATGGTCTGGGAAGGTCAGAGAGGCACTTTAGAAGGAAGTGGATGTACGTACTGTTGGAGAGGTTGTTGATACGTTTACGAGTAGGAGGTTCTCCACTAGCCCTCTGCTCTTACGCCTGCCTTCAGGAGCTGGTGATCTCCAAGGAGCAGAAGTAAAATCTTTGCAAACAGCAACCTGTGACCATCCAAATCCAAATCAAAATCCACAATGGAAAATCAAATCCAAACCAAATCGACATGGAAACAAAACTGTAAGAATTTATTCTGCTTGTCTTTATGGCTTTTCAGATGTTCAGATTGTCGTTCGCTGTGTAGTACTGCCCTTGTGGCAGGAAACAGGGAGAAATTATAGTAAGAACAATTAAAAATGTCCAACTCATTAAGTCACAGTGATGCTGACCTCTCCCACGATTTTAGTTTGAGTCTCAGAAAAAAATTTAGTCCTTGCCAGTGACATTGTGGACAAAAGTTGAATATATGATTGGGTACAGCCCAGAGATTAATAAAATGAGTTTCCAAAAACCTGACTTTTCAAGAAAGACCGTCATCATGAATTGTGTGAATGCCGTGGGTTGGCAATATAGCTACCATTGTGTTAATTTCTAATCATTATTTAATAATTATTTCATTTAAACCATTGTTTTTGATAGAATATTTATCAGAATTGCCAGTTGATAAGTAAGTAGTTATGGTAATCGCAACGTAATTTGAACTATTGTATTATTTTTGGACCCAAGTGCCTTAAAAGTACACTTTGTATTTCCTAGTAATTCAAGCAGTCACCTGACAATCTTATAAACTCCACGTGTACTGGGTAGGAGCTGAGATAAAGGATCTCTCATGATTCTTTTTAAGTATAATTGTACTTTGAAGAGAGCAACTCTTGATACCTTTGATCACTAAAGCATGCCGCCTCATACATTCACAACCAGGTCCTGCAGACATCTGTGAAACCAGCAACAGTCAGTGTTTTAGGCGTTAAGTCTATTGTTCTGGCACTGCTAAAAAGTTGGACCAATTTGAATCCAAATTCTTACCAGAGCTCTGTTTGAGTGAATTTATCCAAAAAGGAACTTATCAAAATCAAAATGCTTTGCACTGGGGAGAAATAGAATTTGAATGTAGAGCAGATGGACTTAAAAGTGACCTTCTCCCCTCCCTTTCTTCCACCTCCCTCAGAAACAATTCCCCCCACTGTTCCTTCCCACCCACATATTGCTTTTTATTTGATTGAACTCTAGTGATTGAAATTTCCACGATGGAAGGCACGCTTCCCTTTCGCAGAGTTATTTGTTTGGTACCTTATGAAACCAGATGTTCATATTTTCTATTTCTGTGTTTGTGAGCTGACCTCATTCCTTACCGTAGCTGGTCCTGTATAGAAAGTGTGATGTGTGAAGAGCTGGCAGGCGCAAGTTGGAGCTGTAGTGTGCCAGGGTCTTCAGTTCAAAGTTGGCTGCACTGGTGGCAATGGACTAATATCAACGTTAGTTTGATATGCTGGGATGACAACAATGGGAGGTGTATGTGGTAAAAAGTATGAAATAAGGTGTTGCATTACATGAGTCAGAAACTCGCATCCTGTAATCATGATCATTTAGCTCTGTTCCGTCTTACCTTGGGCGGCAGGATGGGAAGTCATGTTAAAGTGTATCTAGAGTTAGCTTTGTTGGGATTTCCCAAATTAGAGGGAGATAAAGCTATGGATGAAAGAGAGTAATCACTCCCCCTCTCCCCACTTGAATATTAGCACTTCTTTATGATGACCACAGTCCTTTTTCTCAGTTTGATTTAGAGCATTCACAAGTGTTCACTGCTTTCAGACCTTTTCATTTATTTAAAAAGTTGGAGGAGGAGAAAGGAAACAAGAATAAGAAAACAGAAAACCCAAGCTATTTCGCACGATGTAGGTGTCCACGTGTGAGAGTTGCGAGCATGAGCAAAACATCTTTCAGCGTGAATCAAGGATGCTCTGTTTCTTGGAGATGTGTAAGGCAGTTAAAATCACAGTGTTTTTTGGCTGCAGATGGGCTAGGACGCTGCATCCTTCTCCGTTCCTAAGCGTTCAGCACTGCCAAGTGGCCAGTGATTATCGCTGCTCCCCAGAGCTCCATTAGAGATGCAGTTGGACAGGTGAATGTATCTTCTGCCTGAATATCTCATGTTCAGTCTCTTAGTGACTCTTTTTAATAGTTGTTATAGTGATTAAGGCTGGTGGTTGGTCTTGTGATTTTCAGAGACGATTGTACCATTTGGCACCACTGTCGGTCTCTGAACTTCTCCGAAGGAGATGAAACGTGTCACTTTGACAAGGCATGATAAAAGTCTCTTGTAGAGATGTCTAGAGAAGCCAGTACTCAATTTCCCTTTTTGCTTCAGCTGGAATGTTACCATCTCACTTCTTTGGCTAATTTTTGCCTCACAAGCATGAGAGTTCTTAACTGAACTGGAATGTACAGAATATAAATATTGAAACTCTCCACAGATTTTTTAAACAGTGAAGGTAATTTCATGCTAAATAACCCCAGAGGTTGTACTAGATTTTTTGTCATCATAAATTCTGAAATCAAGTTAAGATGTTTTTCTTTAATTTAACTAGTATCCTTGCACTTGAAATAGGAACTAGTTGATTGAAATTTCTTACTAAGCAGATGAGACCAAATGATCATAAAACTCCCCTCCACAGCTTCAAAATCTGTGTTTCCTTGATGTACTATAATAAATGAGTAGACAATTAATTTTAAAGCAGCATAAACCTCTTTCCCCCAGATCTGCTTGCATGGATTCATACTGATAGACCTCGGTGATTTTTTTTCATTTTGCTTGTGCAAGCTAGTGGCTACTATTTGATCATCTCTGATAATATACATATCTGAATACAGTCTGTGTCTTTTAGGAGTGAGTCTGTTGTAGTTATTAAGCATTGAGAGACCACACCAAGGACTGCAGTGAACTCGCTGAGCACACACAAGAATAGAGAAGCGCTCAGATGTCTTGCAGCACTGAAGCCGCTGTCTGCTGGCCAAGGTGGAAACCAGTTTCACCACCCTCGGTCCTGTTTTTCCATAGTCAATTAAAGTTACTTTCTCCATTTCAAATCTGGCCGGTTGGTAGCAAATGGCCGCCCACAACTCCCTGCCGTGGAGGGGAGGTTTCCCGACCCACTGGAGCATTCCCTTGATGCTCCCCTCCTCCACGGCAGGCCCAAGTGATCTCTGGCCACATAATGGCTTGGAGAGGTGCTGCCACTCGATCCCCTTGAGTGCTTGTAATTCTTTCCAGACTTCTGCCTCACCCCTAAATAAGTCTAATACTTACTTTGTTTCTGGACTATAGTAGGCTAGACAGTGTCAGGCTGGTTCCTACAGAGAGCATCCATGGTGTATCTCTCAGTGGCTTTGTGATTTCACATGGACGTTGAGACAGGTCTTTAATTATTGGATGCTGCTTCTGATATAGCTATTAATAATTAACTTCCTAGGTTTTAAGATGTAAATAATTGCTGGAGCCATGGAGTCATTGTTGTGTATTATACGTTTGACTAATTGAGCGCAGCCAATATTTGTTAATTGTTCCTTTTATGCACATGGTAAACCCAGAAGTGTTTAAGTTGCTCTGGGACATTAATTTTAAACACAATTAAAACAGCATAACCTGTTAGCAATTATTCTCCATTCATTGTTTTGATATTGATGGGTCCAGATCTGAGCACAGTAATTAAAAGGAACCACTGTTATTGTTGATCCTGCAGATAAACAAATTCTGATTGCGTGCTGTGAACTGGTTAATCGAGTTTATTTAACTTGTCATTAGTGATTCATCCCAGTGACTGTGCTGAGGAGCTATTTATTTGAGCCTAACAGTATAATGGTTCTGGCTGTCTGTAGTTTCTCAGCTGCTAAAGGAGTTTCGCTAATTCTTTTAGGCTTAGGTAACATTTTAAGGAATGACCTTCTTACATATATTAATTAAATGCAGTTTGGGATCAAGGGACCAAGTTTTTTCCCTTAAAGTGAGAACAGGTTTCGAGACCTTACTGTCCCAACTGTTCTTGAGTAGCAGCAGAGACGATTATATTCCCTCTGAGGCTAGGCAGACTCTTTTGGGTTTTTTTATTTTTTTGATTTTGATGATACGAATTGTGCCATGTTTAGTTTCACTTTTTGCCAATGCTCTTTAATCCCATTCAAGAGACTACTTCTGCAGCTGCAGAAGTCCTCCCAAGGTGACACTCAGTTTTGAAGTCACTTGTCCACAACCAAATAAGCAATATCTCTTAGATCATCTCTGCATTTTGGGGGTCCGTGTTGCTGAGGGCCCTTAACAGAATCAGCAATACCATTTACTGTCAGTCTCAGCAGCGGGAGCATCTTGCTGCTGCCATGAAAGCCAGAGAGAGTTTCAGAGCAGGCTGGCACCATCCCAAGGGACACCTGACTGCTCAGTAGGGCACAACAGTGGAGGGGTCAAGAGACCAACTCTGTCTTGTGCTCTTGACTGTGGAAACTATGGTGCTGGCTAAAAGTAGATGTTTTAATTTTAATGATTTTTTTTTTTTTTNGCGGGAGCATCTTGCTGCGGCCATGAAAGCCAGAGAGAGTTTCAGAGCAGGCTGGCACCATCCCAAGGGACACCTGACTGCTCAGTAGGGCACAACAGTGGAGGGGTCAAGAGACCAACTCTGTCTTGTGCTCTTGACTGTGGAAACTATGGTGCTGGCTAAAAGTAGATATTTTAATTTTAATGATTTTTTATTTTTTTTTTAGTCTTAAACTAATTTCTGAGGGGCTATTTTCCCCACTGTGGTTGGAGGTAAGGCCTCCTAAGCAGCTAGGGTACATTGATTTTGATCTTAGTAAGGCTCGTGGTACAAACTGTACCGATCATCTCGAGAGCTAACCCTGGTTTTGTGCAAGTCTGCAAAAGTACCTTCCTTTTAGGTGTTTGTAGGCAAGTATGTTTTGTGCTTCCCATTGCATTGTTTCAGGATAAGGTCTTTTTAAATGCCCTTAGTTTCCTAACTCTCAGTTTCTGAGCGCTCTGTACAGGTAATATCTTGATACAGCTTTCATGTTGCTACTCCAGGCAATTGCATTGGCTTTCTTCTTCCATCGGGGGTTTCTGAATTATTTTATATTTCTTGAAGTTTATGGTGTTCAGTGGTCACTTTTCCTGTAATAGCCCCCTTCTCCTTCCAGCTGGCTGTGAATATAAGTTGCAAGAGCCTAATCACGCTTGTCCAGACTCTGGAAAACGTCAGTGCTGAAGGCGCATTCCTCCATATCACAAAAGGCAAATCAGATAAGTGGGATGGCTGGCCATCGCTTCTCCTCCTAAAATAGTTCACAATCGGAATGAGCAGAGTAACCCAAGGCCAGTAAAAACACTACTCTAAATACGACGTGTATCACACTGTTTTCTTTATATTGCAGGACAACTATAGGAGTATTCTGTTGGGAGCACTGAACTGCAGACCTTAAATAGCAGTGCTAATGTTTAGATTGTATTTTCATCTTTTCTATGTTTTCCATGCCAGATTTCTGGGACCTTTGCCAGCTTCCAAGACCATATAGAATTAATTGTTAAAAGGGAAAATAAATATTTCTTAAGTGCTAGAGAATACGTATGTCTGATCTAATGAACAATAGTTTTGTTCATTTATTAATTGTTAATTGTAATTTACTCAAATGGTTTTTCTGTCTGGAAGGGAGAGGATTGGAGCATTAGGAGAGTGATTCTCCTTGAGCTTCTGTATTGAATTTATACATACACAAAACATTCCTGCGTTCAATAATCTCAGTAGACAGGATGACATTTCTGCCAGATAGAGATGTAGAAGGAAACTTTACGGAATTTTCCTAGCCTGCCTGGACTAGGTGATTGAGAGGCCATTGCAAGCAATTTAGCTGAAGTTCAATCTTTGAAGTCAGGGTTGAAGAAAGCTTGGCAGACCAGATTATGCTAGGTCTCCTTAAAAAGACATCCAAGATGCGAACTGTTATCTGGTGTTGCAGTAGGAGGTTGATTTAAATGAAAAATTGCGTATTTTTATTAATATCTCAGTTATGCTTTGTTCTTAACCTAATTCAGAAGTTGCCCATGGATAAACTTTCTGGTCTTGATGCTGTAACTCAACACTCAGTTTGTTCCACCATCTCTGGCTCTGCGTTATGATTTTGATAGACTAATTTGGTCTGATATTCCCCGCTAAATCAACACATGTGGCATCTGCTGGAATCTGTGGGATTTAATCTCATCCTTCTCAGCCACATTATTTTTTGCCTCACAGCCCGGTGGATCTATTGATTCTCATGCAGGCTTCCTGCCTCTGATCTGCCAAAAGAGAATTAGTTATATGTTTCTATATGCTTTGCTACCAAGGCTTCAGAATCCCTCTTAAGCAAAGTCCTTGCTTACATATTGCTACCATTCATTTTCATTGGCTTCACTAAAGTTGAATTCCTGTATCTTGATTTTTCCCTAATTCATTCTCCGAGCAGCTTGAAAGAATTCAACAGAAAACAAAACCTCAAAGCACTTATATAATGAATTACTTTTAAACTAGACGCTAAAAGAGACAGAGGAGCATTTATCAGGAATGTTTGTGGGCTTGGTGGTTACGAGCTTAAAAAAATATTCTGTGGAAAGGCTTTTGTCCCATGACAGAGATTTGAAAGGCTACGGATTCGGATTCCAGCAGAGACTCAGGCCTGTAATCATGTTTGAAATGTTCCCTTTCATAAGGCGAGCCGGCTGCAGCGGGAAGCGAGCTGGCTAGGGGCTCGCCGGCAGAAAAGCCCATCACCTGTTGGGGCCCAGGGCTTGGGGGACTCGTCCGGCCGCTGACGCCCACCATTGCGGCAAGGACCCCGGGTGCCGGCATCGCGGGCATGCGGGGCGCTTAGTGGGGACTGTGTCCGGGCGAAGGGAGAGTTTCCTTTCTCCTCCCCGAGCCTGGCGCTGACACTCCGGGCTCTGCGGCTTCCAAGTTGGAGAGGGGAGAGCTTGTGCGGTAGGCAGGGACAATGGAGGAAAATGAAAGCCAGAAACTTGAGCTGTGCCTGGCTTGCTCAACAGACAGCAGACAGATGAAGGGTAAGTAAGAGAATCAGGCAAAGATGGAGTTACATTTAAACATGCCCCTCGTTGCTGCTTTTTATAACTGGAGGCAGAATGCATGGAAAAAAAGGCATGTCTTTCTTGTGCTAATGGCTCTGCGGGTTTCCCTCATACTCCGACTTTGTGAGTTTACCTTTCTCTTTACAGAGATTTCTGCCTAACCTTTAAAGCAGGGAGCATGCTGTATTGCTGTCACAGACACTGCCTGGTGCGGAGGGTGCTGCTCCCGCGGTGGGGGGAGAAATAATGTCACGTTCCCTTTAAATGCTCCGCATGCTTCACCTATGGCAGAGAAACAGCTCTGCTTTTATAAAAGTAGGTTTGAGCTCATCTTTTTCTTAGGGTGTCTTTTAAAAGAGGAAGATTCATGGCAGGTTGTCACAGGGTTAGTTTACTTTGTATGAAACCGGTTGGGTTTGTTTTGGAGCGAAGCCGAGAAATTATAAGCGTGGTTTTCACGGCGGGTCAGCTGTGGTGCGTTTGTGCAATTACTGTTGCACTAAATATTTTTTCTAAAAGCGAACGAAAACTACTTCCTGGTGAATTCTACGTGGGATATTCCACGTGGAGCTTAAAATTCAGGTAGCATGAGAAATACCTAATCTAATCTAATCTACATCTCTTATAGTATCTGTGGAGCACCTGTGGACATTCCCCGTTCATGTGTACTGTATTCTTCATAGACTCTTCAGAAAAAGTTCTGTTACTGTGCTTCTGTGAAACTAATAGTGCATGGTTGGGTACGCGTGGTTTTAAAAAAACATTAAACAAATTTATGAGTGTGTAATACCAGAAAATAGTGCATAGAGAACTTAGGAGAAAAAAATACTCTTCTTTTTTTTTTCTTGGGGGTTCATTAATTGTTTGATGCTCTTTCGAACAATTGTTTTAAGTTAAAATACAGGGCACTGCAAGTCATGTGCATCTGTGTCTGTATATGTTTATGTTTAGTGGGACGGAAATCTTCACTTAAAGGATGTGTCTGAATAGGAAAAAAAAAAAGCCTGCAGTAACATATTTCTTCTGTATGGGTTCTATAAAGCTGCCTGAGATACATGTGGAACTAGAAAAACATGAGTCTGATGAGACTGATCCTCTGATTCCCAATGATTTTGAATGCTGAGAGTTCATAACCAAATTTAGTAGTTTTGGTCCATATGCAAAAGTTACGTTTAGAAGTTCCTTGGAAACAGAGCTAATTGTAAAGACGGTGGAGTAAATGAGAAGGATTCCAAATTACCTCAAATTTACTGCTAGCATAAATATAACGTAGGTGGGTTTGATTCACGCTGTTAAAATTGTATTCTTTTTTAAACTTTAAGTGTTGAATGTGGTTTGCTTCAAGGCTCAATTTCATAGTATCACTATGGGTCAGGTCCATACTTGTTCCTTTCTGAAATGATTCTGGAATTGTTCTTCTCTCATGTCACCTGAGTTGCGAAACAGGGCTATTAGAATCTTCTCAACATTTAAAGTAATGAGCAAAGTGACTTTCCTGACCTTTGCAGAATTCATGGACGGTGTGACTTAGAAGAATTGTATACCAGGATATGTTGAAGGACTTTTCTTTTCTTTTTTTTTAAATTTGCAGCTCACAGCAATTAATCCTTCATGACAATCTTCCTGATAATCCTAGGAGTACTGCTTCTAGGCTGCAGACCTGGACCTTTCCTTTAATGATATCCAGTGTAGCGATGGGTGAAGTTAAGAAATCCTGAAATTTGTTTTCAGATCAGAGAAGCATCTTGGGTGTAAGGCTTACCCAAGCCTTTGGATAACCAAAGCCCTCTCCTGTCAATCAGCAAGTCTTGCTTTTTGTTGCCCTCCAGACTTGCTACTTTTATCGAACAGGAAGACCTTCATCTTCTGTCTTCTGAGTGTGAGGGAGGGAGAGAGGGAGACAAGCTTATCTCACACCTCTGTGCTTTCCGTTGGCTTCTCTTTACTCCTTTTCCAAGGAGGGTACTCGCATAATTTATCCTTTCGCTACTCTTAGCTCTCTTGTGGGAATCATCACATGATCCTTCACACATTTCACAGTTACCCGTGGGGATTGATTTTCTAGGCCTGTTATCTCCACCTGGAAGATATGGAAAGTTTGCCCGCGCTGTTATTGAGCAACTCCGGGATCCAGAAAACCTCACTCAGTTTCTCCTCCCTGCAGCACTGTGGCCCACACAGCAGCTGTGGAGCTCATGTGCCCCAAGGTACGCAGGGGGGCTTCACTGTCCCAGCGTTCAACCTCGTCGACAAAGTCACCAGTCCCTATTTAGGAAGTGGCCAAGAAAGTTGTGGGTTTTTTTTTTTCAGCAATTCCTAGGGGAAAGACCCATATTCAGATATGACAGAGAGTTCAGTTTGCAAAGAAAGTCACGTGCTGCTGTGTGCTATAATGCTGTGGGAGCATGCTGAATGCCCAGGTCAGCTCGCTGGCAAGACTAGCAATTAGTTTGCATAGTTTACATTCCTTTCTTTTCATTGGTATTTGTACAGTATTTTCCAAATATATGAAAGAAAAATGAAAGAATTTGTTCATCTTTCTGATAGAGTATAGGAAAAATAAGTTATTTTTTCATTACTTCTCAAGGTTTCACCCAATAACAAGTAGTGGTAAAACACTTTACTTGATGTGTCTCTTTAGGTTCCAAATAATTAACTTTGTCTTACACTGTTGAAATGACTGAAGTGCAGAGGAAGGAAAGGCTTTGTATGAGAGAGACTTAGGACCCAAAATACACATTCATGAGCTCTCGGTTGTGTTTGTCAGTGTAGGTTTACCTGCCTTTTTGAGGAAGTGCCTGCCACCAATTCAGTGATTGAAACTGCTGCTGTGACCGTACTTTAAGGGTTTATACCAAATTGCGGCATTCAGTCACCCACGCTCACACTGACTCCTGAGAGCTCCAAGGAAATCCCTTTTTTATGTTTGCCGCCTTTGTTCCAGCAGCCTCAGGGATATAACCTCCAGGGTCTTGGTGCAAGAAATTAAAGATGGTAAATTCCGGCCAGCCCCGTCCCACTTCTTCTTCCTCCCATGTAAAATCCAGTGAAGTGATTGTGCAGCTTTCAGAAACCATTTTGACTGAGTGTATCTACCCAGACTGACTTCTTGCAAGCAAAACTCTTTTTTGCCACTTCTGTCAAACAAGCTGAGTGTACCTCGCAGTCGGTGCTCTGAATTTTCAGTAATTAGTTAGGCTGGATGTTTTTGTAATTAAGTTCTGCTTGGAAAAGTTGAGTGTGTGTGTACATACATGTGAGGCTGCTGCTCTGGAGGGTTGTGATTCTAAGAAGGTCTTAGAAGGTGCTGCGGAGATCGGAGATGGCATTTTGAATCTGTGTGAAAGTAAAACTCCCCTGTAAACCAAACCTGTTTCCAAAGCCGTGCCTGGATTTGTGCTCATCAAAGCATGGTGCCACCTGCAATCTGGGCTCCTGTGTCTGGTTCTGCTTTTGGGATAGGTCTCCATGAGAGGATGTTCTTGACATTTTGGAGTCTGTGAGCATTATCTGGGAGCTTACAGAAACATGTAAAGTGTTTGTGGACCTTTCAGGCCCCAGTCCTGTTGTGAAACCCCAGGGAATTGGTTCCCCATGTAAATTCATGGGACACCACACTGGCAGGAGCTCTGCCGATGGAGGATTAACTTTATTACCTGGGCTTGATGTTACGTGGGACTTGGCAGGTAATTGACAACGCAAGCCAGAAAGACGAAAAATCCTTAGGGTAAAATCCCGAGGCAAGTCGTAGGCAGGGTGTCAAACTGACTGACTGAACCATAAAAAGAAGTGAGTAGGTGCCTGTTTCCAAACAACAGTGCTGTATAAATGGCAGCACGTGGGGGAGATGGTTGCTGGGAGAAGAAAGGGCTTGGAGGCAAAAGCTGTCAGACGGAGAGAAATACAGATGTATTAAAAACACATAGAGGACGGAGCTTCCTGCTCCTGGGGAGGTGCTGTAAAGGGTTAACACTCCCAGGGACTGTCTGAGGCTGCCGGGTAAAGATGGGGAAGGCCACATCAGACTTGGAGAGGCCTTTTCAATGCTTCTGTGGTTTGGTTTTTTTTTTTTTTTTTTTTGCTGACAAAGGAATGAGGGATTTTTCAAAGGTATTAGGTAACAAGGCTCCAGACTGCACTTTTTCATGCACCAGAGGGTTCATGTTACACAGTTACCTGAAGATAAGCCAGCACTTATGTACCCTCGGTGTCTGCCTATCTCTTTACAAACGTAGTCATGGTCTTTGGTCTTAGAGTAGATTTCAAAAAGTTGTGAAATTTATCTTTTTTCTTTTTATATCACACAAAACTTGCTTTTATTCTGTTTCTTAAGAAATGGTTTATTGAAAAAGTGATGCAGTATTTTCCAGCCCGCTGTCCTGAGGCATATAAAATCCAAGGGAGATCCGTGAAATTTAAAACCAGACCACAGTCAGAAATCAGGGAAAAAAGCTTATTATTTCATAGGTGTTTCAGAGCATGTTGAAAACACACTGAAAAAAGATTAAGGATTTCAAATCTGCTTTGTCAAAGGAATTTTATATGTTGGTATCCTTAAGGATACTAGTTATGGGGCCATTAAGTGTGCTGGAGCCTGTTGAAGAAACCTGTTTCTTCTTGTGGAAAGCATTCTGTAGATTTTAAAGGTCAGGGAATAAGGGCCCTGTCAGATCTTCTTTTCAAGTCGCATAGTGGTAAAGATGATATAAAAGGAACATCTGTTTTAATGATGCTCACTTTTCTGTGAGGCAATACTGCAGTTGTGTGTTAAGTGTGTAAGTACTGTGCATAGCTTATATAAATGATTATTTCCGGGCTGCTTCTTAAGCTGTATATATGCCTAATGATGCAGAACATGCCATTGAACAGTACCAGACTTTTAAATGAACCTAGTTTTCCTATTGATTATGTTCTTTTTCTTATTAATGTGAATGTTGGGATTAAGTTCTTATAGTATTCTGATTTGGGTTTGGTTTTGTTTCGTTTTGGTTTTTTTTTTCAGACCAGGCAAAAACCAGTTTGCATGTAACATCACTAGACGATGCAGAATGTCTCCGATCTAAAGAGCTCCTTTCGACCCCGAACAGTCACACTTCTTCTAATTCAAAGTCCACCCGCAACATCCCTCGAAGACATACAGTAGGAGGCCCTCGCAGTTCCAAAGAAATACTGGGAATGCAGACCTCGGAAATGGACAGGAAGAGAGAAGCTTTTCTTGAGCATCTGAAGCAGAAGTATCCCCACCATGCTACAGCAATAATGGGACACCAGGAGAGACTGAGAGATCAGGTATGAAACTCAAATTCCTATCTTGCTTTTTGTCAAACAGTCCTTATAACTTCTACAAAGTTGAGCGTTACCTCATTACAAAAGGTGAGCATGTAACAAAGCATCAGATTTTTTTTTTATATAGCCTAAGATTCAATTGCTTCCTTGAAATTCAAAGAAACAATAATAAAACGGCAACTATTCAATATTACCTTGGAACTGTTTGTTGAAACTGACATTTTTTGAGGAGCTTTTAATTTTTTTTAAAATATAAACGGAGAAAGGGATGAAGGTGAGACTCTTGATCTTAGTATATGGGTCTCCATCTACTTTTCACAGCTGAAGGGAAAATATGGAACAGCTGTTAACTTCTGTTACACTTTCAGTATTGGCACCACTGCCCAGGAGAAAAGAAAATATCCATAGAGTGTGTCTGTATGCTTTAGCTGGCTCTGTTACCCTTTCATTTGCTTTCTTTTCTATTTTTGAGTCTTTTAACACAAACAGAATGAACTTATCCACGGGTATCTGCCTCCTCCAGGCTGTTTTGACATCCACATTGGTCTGTCAGCAGTGTACCTTAAGGTGGTTTGCTTTTTGCCTGCTTCCAGTTGCTTCTCAGCAGCAAAAAGTAGATGTAGGGTCAGAGGAGATGTGACATACTGATGTATTTCTCAGAGCAGGTGGAGACTGCCATCACACCGACCTGAATTCAGGGAATGCCATGCAAGGATCTCTTCACCGCCTAGCTCTGGGCTCTGGTTTTGGGAGCAAAGTTAAAGTTTAATCTGTTCAGCTTTATAGACAATCTATGTTCTATTCCATAATTCATTTTTTTCCAATTAGAATCGGAATTTAGAGTTCAGGCTCAAACATCTTGTGCCCATTGTTCTAAGTTTAACAAAAGATTGAGAGTAAAACTTTCATGAAATTTTTTTCTTAGTGTTTTATACTTATTTCAGCACTAACAGCAAATTTATTGTAAATAAGGAATAAATACACGTTGGCAAAATACTGTACTCTGCTATGGGATTTCTTACTGAGTTCCCAGCATCTTTTGAAGCCTTCCAAACCTTTGGAGATCTGACCACTGTTACAGGTTTGGAAAGACTGTAATTTGGCAACTCCCTCCCTACAACTTCTCTTTGACAAGGTCTCTGGAGATCCCGGGTGCTATCACTGCCTCAAAACACAACTACTAGAATCCATATGTATCCAACTAAAATTGCTGCAAGACTTTAGCTCTAGCAAGGATGATCTATTCCTTATTTTTAAACAGTTTCCCTCCTTTCCTTTGAAAGTCTTGGGGGTTTTTCTGTTGGTTTTTTGTTTTCTGTTCCCACTTATCTCTTCCATGAACTTTAGTGACTGTGTGGAATGTGCCGGGTGGTGGATAAAGATAGCATACAAATTAAATAAAGGAGGTGGGAGGGGGGTGAAATCCAGAGATTAGATCTTTTGGAGTCATGTAAATATTTAGTTCCAGCATTGCAGACACTGCAAACCCAGTTTGAACAGCCTACAGCATTACACCCTACACATTTTGTAATTTGAGCCTTTTCTGAAGGCAATAAATTACAGAAGGAATGCAGTAACTGTTCCTGCTATTTGTTTAAAATGTGTCATCCTTGGTAATTTATTGAGGGTAAAATTCATGCGAGTGTCTCCTACTTCTATTTTTTTGGTGATTAGACATATGTATTGTCTCTAATGAGTGTGAATTTTAAGACAAAATAACTTTAAAATTACTCTTAGAGCATCAAACTGTCTTTCTTAGGAATGGGAAAGACTGAAGAACCCATCCATTCAGTGCAGCTTTTAAAAAAAAAAAAGATAAACTGAACAGAAACCACATTAAAAACATACAGAAACAAGTTATTCCATCTGATTATAAGAAATTAGCTTAGTTGAAATGTATCAACAGTCTGGGTCATCAGATGCAGTAACAGACTATTATGGTCATGGCGTTACAGTTCAGAGGGGGTTTTTCTTAGCGGTTGTGTGTGCATACACATATCTCTGTATTTTGTGTGTGTATTTGTATGTGTGTATCTAAATGTATCTGTGTGTGTATATATATCCATAGGTATGTGTATACATACTTGTAGGTATATGTGTATATATTTATATGTGTATGTGTAATGCAGGCTTACTTAGCTGCTGCATGAATAAGACCATAGTATGATTTTACTTCAGAGGGTGTATGTGTGTCTGGAGCATATGTCCTTCCTTTTTTTCCCTGTGTATATGTATGTGTGCAGCAGTAGTGTAGAAGACAAACTATGTATACATGTAGTAGGTATGTGTGTGTAACATATATACATCACATACAAAATCTGAAAGATATATGGGAAGATGTGAATTACAATTTTCTAGGTTCCTTTCCTTCCTTCTTACTTCTCCAGCTGCTCCAGTATCTGGAAAGTGGCAGCATTATCCGTGGCGGGATTTTCTCTGCTGTGGGAGATCTATCAAGGATAGTAGCAAATGCAACATCATTTTCTAATCTCTATGTCAAATGGTGCACCTGGAACATAAAACATCCTGATACTTACAGTCGGGAGATATAATTTGTCTTCCAGGTTGCTCTAAATCCTGTCAGGTCCATAACCAACAAAAATGGGCCGGAAAATCAAGATTGGCAGTTGTCTTTTTTTTTGTGGAATTTCTTCTCTTGTCCGTTTAACCATCAGTACCTGAGTATGGCAAACTGACTCCTGGTTTGCAGCAAATAAACATCAGGAAAAAAATGTTTGATGTTGTCAGAACATACTGGATCACCTCCACCAGCAAGGGCAGCTCTGAATGTTGTCCATATCTTCCACTACATATTAATGGTTTCCTCCAGGCTTCATTTATTCACATAAATCCCTCCTGGATGTGCCTCCCGAGGACCCATTTCTACTCTTGATAACCTGCCACAAATCAGAAGTGCAATCACGGCCAGATAAAATGCCAGCAGGGATTACTGGTGGTTAACTAACATGGTGACCTGAGTCCTCCCAGCTGTGCACACAGATCATCCCTCCACCACCCTGCTTGTTTGTTACCCTGTTTGTGATATCTTATTCTGGAAAAGAAAGCTCACAGAGACAGGGGCTGTCTTTATTTGTGCAAAGGCTTTGGGATGCTGCCGCAAGGCAAATAACCTGCAGCTGAGCTGGTCTGTGTGGTAAACTGGGGCGTGAGTTTGCAGCAGCCATGTGGGTGCAAGCGTGCCGTGTCTTGTGCACCCCAAAACTCTTGCAGAGGAACGCAGCACCCCACGGCCGCAGCTCCACCACCCACAGCCCAGCAGCTTGCCCTCATGCTGCAGTTTGTCCCCCTTGCAAGACAACCCCACTGCCTGCACCAGAGCTACCTCCACCTGGAAGCCTGGAAAGCCAAGCAACAAAATGTTTTTTTATAGGTAATGCAAGTTTCTGCAGCAGCTTTGGATATCTTGCCTCTGCCAAGGCTGTCTCGTCTGCGTTAATGAAAGCAAGGCACTAACGTAATACCCATGAAAGTTAGAAAGAAAGAAGAGAAAGGAAGGAGGAAAACAGTCTCAGCCTTCTGAAGTTTGAGATGGTGTGAATCATCTGCTGCTTAGCTCGTGGCAGGACACGGTGACCCACTTGGGTAGGGTTGGCTCTGGTCAGCAGCGAAGGAAAGAGTAGGAACATGTATAAAAGCTGGGCCAGAGGCTGCTAGGATGAAAAAGAGTTTGCAATTAAGAGGTTAAAATGCTAACCTGGCCATGGGAGGGGGGTAATCCCTGCTGTGAACCTGTTTTACAAGTCACCTCACTTGGGAAAAAAAAAACCAAACTTACTTAGGGGCAGAGAGCAAAAATAAGTATGTAGAAGTTTTTCAGAGCCAGAGCTTTTGAGCATGCCTTTAGAAAATGAGCTGGGAGGTGTTTGCCACGCATTTCTTTTGTTGTTTGACTAGGAAGTACACCGGGAGAGGTGGAGGGGTTGACAACAGCTCTAGTGTTACAGGCAGTGCTCCGTGAAGAAAAAATTTATTGGCAAACGAAATTAGATTTCCACTAATTTAAACCCCCCTACCCTTCCGGTGCCTGTGCAAGGCTGAGTGCCTAGAAAATGGTGGTTGAGGGTTTTTTTGTTGTGTTCAGTTAGATCTAGACATGACAGGTAACTCTGGCATCTGGACAGGTGTGGTTAAGGTTACCATGGAGATCCATGATGTCATGCTTGATAGAGCATGTCAAGACAGCCAATCTAACATGTAGATGTTCAAAAAGTCCCATAGGCCAGAACTAAGCTTTATGCAAATAACAAAGTTACGCCGCGAACGGGCGAAAGAAAATGCGGCTGAGATATGGCGTGCGCTTTACCTGGCAGATTGGAAGGATTATTACAGGCTTCATCATAAATTAGGACTTTTGGAACTAAAGGAAGAGGATTTCAGACCGTCTCTGGCCTCACCTGTGGAATCTCACATTTCGGTAAATAAGCCTCTTTCTCTCTCTGCCCTTGCTGTAAAAAAAATACATTTGAAATCGTGGAGTTTGCTTCACCACTTTGTTCCTCCTGGCAGCAGGGCTGAGTCAATAAAGCAAGTTTTCTGGCATTGCATGCTCCCTTTTCTCTTTCGAAAATGGGTTCTTTGTTTAATGAACTGAGAATTCAGAATTATTTGAAAGGCATTGTAATGTATTATGTTGATTACATGAATCATGCTGCAAAAATGTCCTAGGTAGTGTTTTGGAGGAGAAATGGAGACACTGTATTTATTGGTAGATTATTGCCAGATGTCTCTCCTTTAACTGTTAAAATAGAATCCTAAAATTACAACAGTATTTATTCCAGCATTTGATATCTGCAAAAATACCAAGGCGCTTTTTTTTTTTAATGAACCATAGTATCAGTTGGTTAAACAAACTTTTGAGTATATGCTTTGACATCACAGAGTAACACTGGGGCATTTCCTAATAGATTTTTTTCTTGGGTAAAAGTACATTAGTAACGGGTAAACATGTTTGGAGGTAAAAGTCCAGCAAAAGAAATGCTATTGGGACTTCTGAGTTTTAGGTATAAACAAAAGGGGATATCTTCGGTCCCCCTGGAGAGAGACTAAAATCCCTGGGTTCTTAGTTGCAACCACTTTTGTGCTTACATCAGTCACAGATCGAGTAAACATCAACATGTAAGGGATAGCCCCCCTGCTGTATGGGAAGCAGGTTTGGGGCTACAAAGTTGAGTTGGTTCAAATCGCTTACTTTGAAAAGGGTTAGATCTAGGTGGGAAAGGGTAGGGACTGGCGGTAGTTAATGTCTGAGCTTAAAAATATGAAGAGAAAAAAATCGCAGGTTCTGCCTAAAGACACCTGAGAAATGTAAACTTGAGAGAAATTTCAGTTCAGTGTAAATCCTCAGTAGGACTTAGGGAATGAGGAGGCTGCAGGATATGGTAAGCACATTATCTAATTCCAGGTGAAAAAACAGTGTATAAAGGATTTCTGATGTTCTGCGTTGCTTGATCAGGCAAGGTTAAATAAACTTTTTTGAAACATGTATTGATTATTAAAGTGAATGGATTTGAAAGGAGTACAAAGTGAAGAAATAGCTAACTAATTTTTCTTGGTCACTGCTCTTGTGCTTCTACACTCCTAGTTATGTCTTGAAACTGAGCCAGTAATGGGAATATTATAGAATTAATTTCAATTTAACCTTTCTCACAAAGACTGAGTGTTAATTATTTAGTACTGGAATATGTACAAACAGCAATGTGTGAAATGGAACTAGCGTATTTTGCATTCATTACATTGTTGCTCGTTGATGCCATGGAATCGGGTAGAGAGAAATTGATTTAGTGTTAATATTGTGTGAATACTTTTCTGGTCTGTACATGTTAAAAACCAGCGTTAAAAAATTACATTTGATCTTAAATTGTACACTGTGTCTGCGAAGAATGTGATTTTAATCTGCGTATGTGTAGCTGCAGATTTTTCTAGTTGAGAAAATCCATTTTGTTGAATTACTGCTTCGTTCACATACTGCTGTATATAACGTGTCATCAAAAAATGCCTATTTTTATCCAAGAGGTCAGTGTCATACAGCTAGAACTTGCTGTTGTGTCAGCATAGGCTGTAGGTATTTGTTCAGGGAAAATGCAAGTTTCAGAAGTTGTTTCAGGAGATTTCTGTGAGTTTCTGTCTCCTCTCCTCTGATGGGTTCTACCTCCCTGCCCAAATGAGATGGCAATTCCCCCTCCTCCCTGGATAGTCTGTGTAAGCCTAACAGAGCACGTTGCACGTTCGGGAAGGGGGGACCCTCCGCAGCATCCACACGTGTCCCCTGTCTCATGTAACATCTGGTACAACAATTTATTGCTTTCCAGTGCTGCTGTATGTTAAGGGCAACTGCTGTTATTCTGCATCGTTGAAAGCACCTAAGTGAAGCTATGAAACTGAACATGTCAAGCATGATTGCAGGCTTAAATCTCTGCTGGAATCCGAGCTCTTAGCTTTGGTTTATGGAAGGACATGAGATGACATGTCCATTTGTTTTGAGTTGAAACATGTTCTTTAGCCCCCAGATAATGCTACGATCACGAGATATTTATAAATAACTTGACAGATACATGAACAAAGAGCTAGTTCATTAGCAAAGGAAAGTGGTTTTACTTTGTATTGACTATACATGTAAATGTTGAGGAAAAAGAATATTCCTAGTAGAATGTCTCAGTGAAAAGTCTTTCAATTTTACTCTTTACTTTAAAAAAGTAAGGCAATGTACTACGGTACGTATGAAACTACCAGCACTAAGGTATCTCTGGAAATAAGTGGAGTTTAACTAGAGTGATAATACTTGCTTTGATAAGTATAAGTTTCTTAATTTATATGTCAGTTGAAAGTAATAAAGCAAGCTGTTCTTTTGAAAAAGCAAACAAAACAAAGCTGCAAAAAGGCTAATAAAGCAATTCCTTTTCTTTTTCCTTCCCTCCCCCGTGCAAACCACACACCAACGCAGTTACTTTGCCCCAACAGGATTAGTGACTTTTCTTCAGTGGGCACGCCTCTGCATTTTAAGCAGCATGTATTGTTCATAAGCCAGAAGTCCCAGGTAGATGTTTTATCCTTACTATTGTTCATGTAAGTTTCGTACGTGTATTTTTTTAACCTAATTTTATGACAAGGAAAAGTTTTTTTTGGAGTACTTTATACTCAGCAGACTGAATAAATGCCTGCAGTAATCTTGTTTCAATACTTTTTGTTAGATCCAATAAACAATCTAGGACTTTGGTATCCCTTAAAGCAGAGTTCAGGCAGCTGCATTCAAGAGAGTTGCCCATGGAAACCTCTCCCAGTTACTGTAGACACCTGAGTTTCCTTAGGTTTCAGAAGATTAAAAATATCCTGAGGCATTTATACATGTGTTTCTGCACATACTCAGTTTAGTCCTAGTGCTTTTTGGGTTGCCTCTGTAGATGACTACCAAAACCTGCACTGAAGCAGTCAGCAGGGCTGTGTTTGGTGGATGGGTTCAGTGCAGGACTAACTCCTTCAGCAGTGGTGGAGAGGAGAGCCCTCATCCTGCGCAGTGGCCTGGCAGTGACCACCCCTGTGGCAGAGGCACCTCCTGCCTCCTCTGAACCTGTGCCTGATGCCATCCTTCCTCTGGGGACACTTGGAGGTGTTTGGGATAGGCAAACCTTACATTTTCCCTTTTGGAGTCGAGCCGCTGGGCAATGACATGTTACAGGGTTCAGCCTCCGTAGTCTTGTGGTTAGCCCCTCAGGCCAGCTGCTGAATGAACCTCATCACAGGTCTGCAGAATCGAGCTCCTCTCTTCGTGCTCTCCCTGGCCATGAGGACCTTGCACTCCTTTCTTTTCGGCAGCAAAGTTTCAAGAGTCGGTGATGGAAAGCCCTGGCTGCATGTAGCTGTAGGCTGGATATCAAGGTCCTCTGCCCAGAGACTGTTGAATGTGCTGTTGAATGACATGGCTGTTGAATGTCCTTCAGGCTTAGGCAACCAGAAAGCCAAATTTTCTCCTTTACAAATCCTGCAGAAGTAGATTGGTGTACAAAGGACGATTTGCCACTGCTTCCTCTTCCAACTCTACTTTTAAACCAAAGCACCTCAGATTGCTGTGGTTCATGCCCAGCTCAGGGGTGAACAGCATGGTAGATGTCCTCAGATCATCATTCTAGACGGGGCTTATCAGCAACCCCAAAGTTCAAACCCCTTATTCACTTATGAGAGTACAAGAAGTTTGTGACAGAAGTGAAAATGAAGCCCTGGTCTACAGACATCTTTGCGCTGGTTTTGAGCAGGTGTTCTCTCTCATCTGTAGTTCTGGAGGCATGTTACAGAAGGTGTGAGGATTGCTTGTTTGGTGGATCAGGAGCATCACAGACAGGCAAAGGTGTTGGGTGAGGGCAACAGACCATGCTGGGGGCAGAGCTGTAACAGTGTAGCTTCCCTGGTCATTAGTCAGGGATTCCTTATGTAGCCTGTGATTAGCATCGATATTTATGAGTGTTTGCTGTGTCTTAAGATAATTTCTTTGCAAATGGTTTTGAACGTGTTTTGTTGTTCTCTTCTCAGCTGCATAGTCCTGTTAGCTTCCCACTGGGAATATTTTTGTGCTCTTTGCACATTGTCACTTGGGAGGGGAGCACATATTTATGTCAGTCATTAGCAAAGCAAATGCACCCCTGGATCGTTGGTGCTGCATTACAGCATTTTTCAGTTGATTTTCTAACAAAGGCAGATTGCATCAAAGTCACCTGATTAACTGGCTTGGTTTAACCATAATCCCTGGGATTTAAATCTCCTTTCTGGGTTCAAATAAGAGAACAAGAGGAAATCAGACAAGCAAATGTCTTATGAACATATATTCCAATTTCCTTTCTCTTCAAATGAGTTGAGTACACCAGGAGAAACAGTGCTATTATTAAAATTGCAGCCAACATCTGTGACTCTGACAACAGCCACTGAGATGTATGTTTTTAATGTTCACCCTATTGTTGTGTCAGTTGAGTAAATTCAGAATCTTGTGGTATTAAATTTTGCATCTTGACACATGAAGCCAACACAGGTACTTTTGGTTGGATGAGATTAGGGTTTTGAAGAGTCCTTTTTTGGTTTTGTGTGTGTGTTTTGGCCATTAATTAGTACCTTTTGTACTGCTGCATTTTGTGTGGTCTCTCGTGTTGTGGATTGTAGCGATTCTGTTCATTGACTAGGAGAGTGCTGCCTTAGTAAACACTGAGTGTTGTCATTTGTTTAAGTTTAGGAAAGATTTTCACTGACTGATGAATACACTACCATAGGTGCACTTCAGTTAAAAACCAAAACCAAAACCAAACTTAAAAATCAAAATTAGTTGTTAAAGAAAGGCGTAGAGAAGCTATTCTCTTAGGTGATGTTTGAAATCCAGAAAGACCAATAATATATTTTTCACCATGGCTTCTGCCATGGATTCTTAAGGAGGTTCTAACAACCTCTCAGGAGGTGGATGTTGGATAATCGGCCATGCTTATCGTGTACTTTCTGGTCTTCAGTAGTTGCAGATTATTTTGTCCCACATCTTGAGGTTTATTTTATCTTCCAAAATTATGTTCTTGTTAGTTGTTAAGAATGAATCTTCTTGATACTTGCATGAATGTCCAGTTCCGGTTTGGATTGCTGAATTCTTGACTATGTTAATGTCTCATGACTGTAAATTCCAGAGCTCAACTAAGTTTTAAGAATATTTTAGCCGCTAAGTGGTTTACATTTCTTACATATACATTTAATAGACTGTCTCCATGATCTTTCATTGATTTAATTAAAAATAGAAAAAACTAATCGTAATTAAATTTCAATCAAAGTTAAATATTTTTTCAGTCTGGACAGAGATGTCTCTCTTCCAAGTAAGGAGGAAGGCAGCAAGAGGAAGAAGTAAACGGTGAAAAACCAAAGAGTTGAAAACATTTTTTTGTATTTGAAAGAAGTTGAGTTTGATTTAAATTTTTACATGATATATTCAGTTCCAGATATACTTACTGCCAGATGAATAAGCAGAGGCTTTTCCAATTTGCACTTATTTTGTGGGTATGTGGGTGTGTAAAGTCTGGAAACAGACCTGCTGTCAATGTCTATGTATGAGCTTTGGGCTTACTTCCACAGTGCTTTGAAAGCGTAATTTTAGCTGCATTTTTTTGTTGGTAGCTCTATTTTTAGTAACGCAAAATACCATACATCAGACTGTTGTAATTAGTAATAAATTATTCACAGAAGGAACAAATATTTGACTTTGATTACAATAAGTAAGAAGAAATGTCACTTATTTTCCATTGGCTGAATAAATAAATAATTGAACGACATTGGTTGGTTGATTTAAATAACAGTAGATATTGTTTGGAAGGAAGCAGAATTATTTAGCATAATGTAAAAAAAAATTAAAAATATAAATGTAACATAAACACTTGCATTAAAAATGTGTGCCTGAAAAGCTAGGACATTTATAAAATTTCCTGCCTTAAAAAACCCTATTTTATTGCCTATTTTTTTACAGAGAAATCTGCATTCCAGTAAATTCTTGATCTAGGTTATATTTTTCCCTAAAAGTCTTTAAAAAAACCCCAAACCTCCAAAACAAAGTTTTGGATCACAAATGATTTGTGTTACTGTCACTCTTTCATTATGCATGTCATGCATTATTTTTAAAAAAGCTATTTCACATTAAAACTTATTAATAGCTTTGCATCAAAAAGACGGTATGGTGTCAACATCTGCTACCCAGGGTTATGGGAGAACCGTGGTATTCCTCTGTGCTTAGACTGGAATCCCCGTGTTACTGCAGGTACCGTGATTTGGCAGTAACTGCTGGCAGTATTTTGTTTTTTGTTTTTTTTTTTTTTTAACTGAGGATCGTTATTGTTTCAATTGTTTTTCAGTTGCTAATCTAAACTGCCATCTTTTTGACTATTATTAAACCCAGCGGTGGGGTTACTGGCGGGATGGTGCCTTCTGCCAGCCCCTGGCACGCTCCTCTGTGGGCAAGCGGGGCCGAGAAGGATTTCTGCGCTGCGCAGCCCAGGGACTCTGTTTCACCACAGGCAATTAGTTGGTGTCTGTTGTTGGAGAAGTTAAATGAAAACATGTGATAGAAAGCATCAAAAGCTTTCTGGAAATCAGTGGAGGATGTCTCCCTTCTGAATATTGCAAAAGGGTGGGGTGGGATGGAGCGAGGAGGCGCAGATCACAAAATGTTTTTCTTGGCCCTCATGGTGCTTGTACTGATGTCAATAAAAGCCTTCCTGCTGACCGTAGTACAGTTGGCTCAAACCCCTAGCAGGTTGTCTGACCGACGTGCTCTTCCTCTAATATCGGATGCAGGCATTTAATTTCTGGCTCATGTGTACTTCCTCTCTATTTTATTTTTACCAAGCGTCTTCCTCACCGGACGCTGTGGCAGGCACCTTGCCGCGCGGCCAGGTCCTGCAGGCACCTGCCGCTGCCACTGCTGTCCGGCACGTCGAGCTCTCACAGCTCCCTCGGCACCCCTGGCAGCTGACAGGCCTGCTGCGAAGGCTGGGCTCCTGGCCACAGCTTTCTAATCCGGTCCTGAACAACTGGGTTAATCCCTTATCGAGCCTGGGACCCTACTGCAAGTAGGAGTCAGGTTTCTTCCCGAGGCCAATGAATAGCTTTCGGTAATGCAGGATCATTGCGGAGGTTGTGGGTGATTCTTGGTTGTTGCTGTAGCTTAATTCCACAAGAGATTTCTCCATAGCATTAAGCATTTGTATTACTTTGATCGTACTTTTTGCATATGCCTTTCTTACTGTGTGTGTTTTACCTTCTTTTTTTCATTGCTAAATTTTGACCTCCTGGTCCCGGGTATTAATCCTGTAACAAAAGGATAGTTCTAGCCCATGTGCAAATGTGTATTTGTTCAATCCCCACCCGTATGCAAGCATGCAACCACGAGAAACCAGTATTTTTTATATATGAGTCATTCATACACCCGGATGCGTAACAAAATTTCACATCAGATGAGGCTGTGCTGCATATGCACACCTATACAAAATCTGCACTGGGAGGAAGAGGGACTCATGCTGCTCCTGGTTCTGTCGCTCCATGTTGGCGGCAGCCTGCTGCTGAGGAGATGGATTTTGAGGAGCAGGTAGCCACTTGTGCTCCCATGGCACAACCGAGGAGAAAAAGGAGCCTCTCCACTCTTTGCTGCTCTGCTGGTGCCTCTTCTGCCAGCCAGGTACAGCTCTGATGAAGAGCCAGGGCTTTCCTCTGTGGGGTTTCTGTCAGAGTTAATAGAAGTTTTTGGATAGATCATTTTTTTGAAAAGACTGCTCCCTGTAGGAAGGAATATCCTTAATTGTTCATTATTGTTGTCCTGTTGTCTATACGTGTTTCTAGGTTGATTTTGAAAGGCATAAAAAACTTTAGGTTACTACAGTAGTTATCAGATGTTCCTGAGAGGGAGCCTGATGGCCTACAGAGGAAAGGCTTCCGTTGCACCATGTTAAAATACAGTTTGATTTCATCGCGTGGTTTCAAAATTTGTCATATGCTGTCCAAAAACCAAGATACTTTCTTCTCTAATTTTAGAGAGTGTTTATATGTAAGGTTTAATCTATTTATTGGAAGCCTTCCAGGACTCGGAGTAACTGCTACTTTGTGGGCCTCTTCTGAACTGAAAGGGTTAGAACACAGTAGATGTCTGCTCCAAAGATACTTGGACAGTAAATTGGAGTGAGCTTCTTTTTTTCCCATGTCTTCTCTTGCTTCTGCTGTAATATTTTGGGATTGAGATATTTTTTTTTTTCCCCATGCTGTGACAGCAGGTATTGCTTTGTTTTAAAGAAACTGTGAATTCACAAGTTCAGTCTTGTTCCTGCCTGACTTAAACCTTTCTCGGAGATGTTATTTTGCCAAGAATAGTTCCACTTATAATATGTTAGACAGATTTATTTGTGACTGTGTTACATAGGCAAAGCCAGCTTGGAATTTAGGGAAACTTTTAGTAGTTTATAAAAGGAGAGCTGAGGAAATTAGAAAAAGAAAAAATTCACTAGTATCCAAACAGGTACTTGTGAGATACTTCCCGTGTTGGGTCGGGATTTTTTTAATGTACTTTTGTGGATCTCTCACAATACCCATTAGCAATGTATTACTGGTGCAAGAAGGGGCTGGGCTTTTTGTGATATATCATGGCTTTTACAGATTTTAGTTGTAGAAATTACAACTGGGGCAAATAATTCTGGATTGATACCAAAACTGTTTTCTGATTAAGGTGATCACTCTCTGTGAAGACTGTTTTTCCTAAGGAGACATATAACCTATTAGATCAGATTTACTTGCCTTTTAAACACATCAGACTAAAACCAATGCAGGGTAAAACCTACAGATGTATTGAGTCACCTGGCAAAACAAGAGCAGCTTAGATAACCATTCAGTAGCTTATTGTGGTAAGATAAACATGGAATTCTAGGTATTTTCTACAATAAAAGAACTTACATGTTCTTTTGATCTGTGCTTTCTGCTGCCGCTTGTCAGACTCCCCTGGATACTGCCAAAATGTCTATGCTTTTGTCATTGTCTTTCTGTCTTTTTTTTTTTTTCAATTTTAGGATCACGCTATTAGATTTTGAGAACACGATAGCTTTTCTGACTCCTAACTTCCTCTGAAAAAAGCAGTCAGACGAAAGTTATCAAGCTTTTCAAGTGAGGTTTGTCTAGCCACCGCTGCTTTGTTTTTGGCTTATCTTCCCTGTGGTTTGAAAACTTTCTTGAATGTCTGGGTTCTGTGATCTTTCAGAGGCCTTTTAAAATGCAGTCATTATTTCAAAATGTTCACTCTGCCTTCAAACAGTTTCAGTGGAGAAGAGGGTGATGAGCTAGTTTTAGTTACCTCAATATATGGCAAGGACCTATGTTTGGCAACATGAACTTACATATCATTTTACTGCTTATTTAACTGAAACAGCCAGCCTGATTTCATACCAATACCTCTGCCAACCCACTAAATCACCTGCATTTGTTCACCCAAATTCAGCAAAGCAACTGATTCTGGTGGCGCCCTGTTGCAATGGGCAGATTTAAGTTATTTTATCTGAAACGTAAGAGAGAGGGAAAGTTGAGTAAGAGTTATGTGGGGAATAAAACTCTTGATTAGCCATGGAAAACGTTTTGCCTTTTAAATCAGAGGCTGATAGTTTAGGAACATTTTCTGATTGCGGGTATAGTAGCAGCATGCCTTGAGTCAGTCCTAGGTGTGTTGGGTGTTGCACTTAAGAGCAGAACAATTAAAATATTTTTGAAAACTAATGACCGGGACAGACTGATGTGTTGCCGGTGTATTGTGTTGTCGTGCTCAACAAAATCGCATAGTTTGTCTTTTACATGACTAGAACGCCTCAGTTCACAAATAAAGGGAGAATTTCCAGTTGTCTTCTTAATATCCGAGACAGGTAAGCAGTCATACACATAGCTCTGCTATTTGATCATTTGCAATTTCAGGCACCAAGAAGCATTGCAAAGAACAAATCTGCCCAGCCCCACAGCCCATGCGATAGCTCTCATCTCTCCTGTCACTTTGTTCTCATCTAAGAGGAGGATCAGCCAGTTGTTTCTCATCTAAGCCTCTGCTTCAGACACACATTAGGCATGATGCTCCAATATCTCCCCACGGAAGCGAAGTTGGTTGTCAGCAGTGTGATAAAGGCACCCTTTCCCCCCACTGCCTTTCCTAAAAGCTCTATGTAAATATGTGACAAGGCAGACGGTGTGTAATAACCAAGGTCTTCCTATTGGAAGGCCTCAATAAGTAGGAATATACAAACATCAAACTGACTTCACCGTCCCAAGTGGGTGCTTGGGTTAACTGCTGTTCATTGTAGAAGATTTCAAAAACATCTGATTAAATTGTTAATACAAGTGCTGTTTTTCAGCAGTATTTTTTGACTGATAATATGATTGCAATTTACTTCTGTGAGTCCAAAGTGATCAAAAGAAAAGTGTTGCTGAAATCTGGAGACATTGTGGGAGTTGTACATTTCCTCAGCCTAATCCAAAAAGACACAATCGAAACAAGTTAATAATTCTTCATATTGGAAAATTTCTTAAATAAATACTGTGCTATGAGCTCTGTTTGACTTGAAGGAGAGCAGTTACTATACCTTCACTTGAAAGAGAGGGAGATATTCCTTCTTATCAGTAGAGCTATTTCTTTCCTGCCAGATTGTGCTGGTCAGAAAGGATAAGGAATAAGATCACAGGCCACGTAACAGGGCCTTTTACCCCCTTTTCGTAATTAGCAGTCTGAGAGTCAACAGGACAAAACCTCTATTTGTTTCTCTGACACATGGCTGTGCTACCTCACATGAAAGCAATGCAGTCTTAATCTAAGCAGTTTTATACTATTTGAATTAATCCAACCATTAAGAACAAGCTCATTGTTTAAGGATTTGCAGGTACTGTTTCACAGGCCGATAAACTTCGAGTTTTGTTCAGCCATAGTATTAGATAAGCAAAATGAAAGCAAACCATGATGCAGTTGTTTTGCTTTTTCTTTCTTTTGCAGGGTATTTGTTTGTCTTTCCTCCTGCATTACCGGCTGCCACGAGTCATTTGTAGAGTACAGTGACCTTTACTGAAAGGCTAGTGGTAGCAAATACTTTGGGATCACTGTCTTGATAGCTGGAAAGAAAAGATTATTGTGGCATCCAGGAAATTATCTAAAGGATGGAGCATCAAAACAATACGGATTCCTCCCAGCCTCAACCTCTTGTAGAGGAGCCAGACGTGTATTAGCCTCCAGCACGGCTGGACCATTGCGACAGGTTTTAGTCCTGGGAAATAGCTGGTCAGTGATACCAGCATAGTTCCTACTTTTCCTCCTGGAAAACTGAAATCAAGAATGTGATTTACCTGCAGACAGGCAGTGGGGAGGCCATCATCTGGATGTTTCCCAAAGGAGATCTTAAGGAGAATGATCAGGGTGCCTTGAGACTTGCTGCCCCTTGGGATTAGCAGAGGGAGAAGTAGGTGACATTTAACAGTTGAACAAATATGTGGATTGCTGCAAAGGTCGGTAATAAAGTGCTCTCATCCTGGTTTGCCAACTTGAGTTTAACACAACGTTGTTGAGTTTGGTTGCTCAAACTTACTTTATAAATTTGTGGTGAAATATGAGTTCTTTTGGGAGGAGGTAAATATAGCTAGAAGTTAACATTCTCCATACAGAGGAATGTTATATGTGGTCACTTCTTAACACAATTGTTGGGAATATGTTGAAAGGCAGCTTTTATAGAAATGTAGCTTGTTACTGAGATCTGGACTTCGGTCAAGAAATTCACTCTGCTTAGGCTGCCAAACAATTGCATCGCAATCTTCGTCATTAATACCTCATACTTAATACTTTGTTACTTAATACTTCAATAATACTTTGGTTAATACTTCAATAGTTAATACTTCATCATTAAAATACACAAAAAAGTTGGCAAGCAATTCTTTAAAGATGTGAAGAGGGACAAGTGTTAGAACAGTGATTTTACAAAGAAAATTACAAATAAAACAGACGAGGCAGGGTTTTAGTCAGATGTGTAAGCGTATCCTTGGGCTGAAAGATAAAGCCAGAGGTAATGAACTGTCAGACCAAAACAGCCATTTTAGGAAATGTGCACGTGTGTTTGTGCACGAACAAGTGTATGGCCCGCACAGAGCTCCTGTGTGGCCGAATCTGCTGGTGGTGGTATAGAAGCACGCAGCTGCCTCCAGAGTTGCATTCTGGTGGTGAAGAGTAGAGCCAGTTAATGATTAAGAGCATGGTGTAAATACATGATGTACCTAAGATAAATGTGCAGTAAACTGCAATACTACATGGATTACACTTTTCACATGTAAGAGTTTAAAAGAAGATACTGGGTTGGTGTTGAGAGAACTAGCAGTGGCATTACAAACCCAAAAGAGAAAAAGATTTTGTAAACTTCTGCCTTATCTTTTGAAAAATTTAATGGAGAATTAATTAACTGCATTTGGGCAAGCATGTGATCATGAGTCATAGCAAAGTCCAAGCTGGAAAGGACCTCTGGATACCATCTGAATTGCTGGAGAAAACAGGGACTTAGATTAGGTTATCCATGGCCCCATTAAGCTGAGTCTTGAATATTCCCAGTGAATGAGATTCCATTACTTCTCTGTTCAGTGTATCACAGTTTTTTATTGTTGTCATGGTGAAGATTTTTTTTTTTCCTCATAACCAGATGGAATTTCCAAGAACGGGGTAAGCTGTACCCTGGAAAACAGTAAGTCTGCAAGGGATTTAAGGATCTTTTGAACTGTAAGTTCAGAAGAGTTCCTAGTGTGATGTTATTGTATAAGGAGAATGAATTGTTTTCCAGGAAGACAATGATTAAGACTCAAGAATAGTCTTATCTCTGGATGCGCACAGTGACAAGAGTGTGTGCTGTATTTTCAGGCTCAAGATTGTTAAAGGGATGTTGAACCATGGGCGTGTTGCAGAAGTAACTCACCCAAAATGATCTGAGATGTGGGGAAACTATTTCTCTCTGAGAACCATGAATTTTTTAGTCCGTTGACTCTATGAAAATAGAGACCCTCCTTGATTAAGAAATGTAAGTCTCTTGAAGCAGGAGAAGATGTACTGGTTTTCTACTGGCTCTTTAGAACAGCAATGAAAATCATAACACAGACTAAAGGTTATAACTGGAGAGTTGGGCAGACTCAATTCAGGAGTAATACGCAACGTTTTTCACAGTAGAAATGATTCATTATTCTGACAAATTATCAAGGGAAGCAAGAAGTTCTTCGTGTCTCTAAATCTTCCAGCTATGACAGGTTGCTTTTCTAGCTGACATGCTTTAGTCAAACAAAAGTTACTGATGAATAGGGCAAACTGGCAGAGATTTATTGGTTCCTTCTTGGCCTCAGTTATGCAACTGAGACTCTTGGCTATTCATGTAATTTTAATGTTTCAAGGACTGTTCATAAGGAACTGAGTTTGACCCAGCTGCTTTTGAATGTAACACTGTAACGAGAATGAGCTATTTCAGAAAGAAAAGATTGCTTCAGGTTTTAGAAATTGAAGTTACTTCAGAATTTAAGATACGAATAGGAGTTGTAAGTGAAATATTACAAGAAAAAGAATTAAGATGAATAAGATTAAAGTAGAGTTAGGGTAAACAGAATTTACCATTTATAATTAGAATAATAGTATATATTTTCTTACTCTCTCAGTCAGGGTATCAATATATAGCTATCATAAACAAGCACAAGAAAGGCCTGAGTGATCACCGCCTCAAAAACTTCCCGGAGTTAAGATGCCCTTAATTCAGACAGATTTTCTACTTTTACCAAAACTTTGAATTTCTCCTAAAGTATTCCTCAGGAAAATTCTTGCTTACATCAGTAAAAGTTTTGGCAATGTTAGACGTCTCAGGACTGGTCCACCTTGAAATTCTTACTTCATAAGATACTACTAAAGTCCCCCATTGCTTCATGTACTGTTGCTTGCAAGAAATGAATCTGGTTACAGTGAATTTTTCTGAACATGGATAAAATCACAATACACTTTAAAGCAATCAACAAATAACCCACACCAAATTATTTTGGGGCATGATGGAATAAGGAAGAGGCAAACAAAAACCTTAACTGGAGCAATGTTCAACAATGTGTGGAAGTGTACCCGAAAATGGGACATTGCACCATGTTGACTGTTATTGGCTGGCACAGCAGAATGAGAAACGGGAGTCTGTCTGGAGGAAGAAGGTGATGGCAATCAGAATGAGTTTTCCAAGGGAGAATGAGAACAAAGTGACATAATCTGAGAATGAGGAACTTCTGTTAGGACTCAGGGCAGAAAAAGGAAAGGGACAAATGCTATGCTTGCTAAAGAGGGGAGATCTCTAAGCAGAAAATAATTTTTGATATGCTCTTATAATCATAGCAGTATGTTAGAAAAGGAAAGGAAGCAATATATTGCATATGTAGTGTTACAGGCTCGAGGCATAGCATGGATCTTGCTGAAAGGCATACACAATTTGAGAAGGGGTTAAGTGAATTCCTGCTGTGTTGCTGAGCTGATTGCAGCAGAAGAGCTGGTGAATTCAGTGACAGCGCTATACAAAGCTGCTGGTGCTGAGGAGCCTAATGCTAGTAGCTGGGAAGGATACCCTGGATGATGTACAGGAGGTCTGTAGGTCTGCGCCTGGGGAAATTAGGTTTTTATTTGGTTGCGTGTAGCCCAGCTGGAGGTAGGTGTGGGGATCTTCACTCCACTGGACGGATACTTGGGCTTTGGACTAATGGTTCCAGAGACCATCTGAACTGTATCTACTTTAAAATACAGTTACGTGTGACTATATAATTTTCTTGTAAAACTTTCTTTATTCTGTTAGCAAAAATTAAAGTTTTTGTGATTTGTAATTTCCAGTCATGTGAGGGATAAATTGGTAGTATCGTCAGTTGTAAAGTTGTTAACAAGCTCTGCTTTCTGTAATGAATGCCTGTCTTTCCTTCTTGCTTCTTAGACCTTAATTCTGTTTCGAGCAAAATCAAATTTATAATAGGAACTGATAATAGCCTAAGTTAAAAAAAAGAGAGAAAAAGTTGTCTCTATCCAGTTTATACTTCATCTAGTTTAGACAGTCTGCATTCATAAATACCCCGTTATTGCACTAAACAGTAGCAAGCTTGACTGCAGTTAGCGTAAGAACTAAATTTTCCCCATGCCCCAGTGGCAGACTTTCTAAATTTATGTGGGTACCCCCACATAGGTTTGCAATCCCATCGTCATCAGTATTGACTCTGCAAAATAAGCAGAGAAATTAATCTCTGGGCTCTTTTGCTGGTGCTTAAAAGCAGAGCTCATGAATTTTCAAAAAGAAATGCTGTTACCAAGAATTTAGAAAGAAATTTTCCTGTTCTTTTCCTGAAATTTCAGATGAATGAATCAATTCAATTAAGTATAAAAATCAGTCTCAACTTTATCTCAGCCTCAGCATCTACCTTTTTTCACTTTTGTTTTTTTTTAAGTCACTGTTTTAATTGTGCTTCCTGGTTTTGGAAGCAGAATTTCTGAAATGCTGTGAGGGAATTTTCTTCTCAGCCAAAAGCAGGAATAGTGGAATGCTTTGAAAGTGCATCTTTTCATGAGGACTACCTAGTTAATATATAGACTGTGCAAATTTGGATCAGTTTCAGATGAAAAATCAGCCACATTTAAAAAGATGAACCAAGAACTAAGGCTGTGAACATGGGGGTTCATTCAGTGACATTGTAAATACTTTGTTAAATTAAGGCTCTTCAGCTTTGCTACCAAAACATCATTCCTTAGACCCTCCTGGAAAAAAGCACCTTTGAATGGAAATTTTCTGAAGAATGAAAGTTATTTCCTGTTTTCCAGCTAATTGTGATCTAAAACATTTCTTTTTACCCAGAGAATGTCAAATTCCCTGTAATATTCATTTCAACCAGTAGTTCCTGCCTGTTAAAAGGAATGAATGTTTTGTTATATAAAACAGAAGACTAATGCACATTTTGTTTTTTATTAGAAGTGTTTTAACTCTACATTTGACATGAAATTAATAATTTAAAGGAAAACAAAGCATCCAGAGAAAGTGCTAATGAGTCAAGTGTATAGTTGCTCTTTCATGGAGTTCTTGCTGGGGCTGAATGTTATTTGGCACAGGCTTTTTGAGCTTTGCTAGCAACTACAACACACCTGTAGGATGTTGGTGATGGAGTCAACCCATTAATTACTCACCCCCGCCTCCCCAAACCACCAACACCAAAATGCACTGTGCTGTGTTTTATGCAGTCCTGGGTTTCTCTCTCTGTACTCTTCTGAATTTGGGCCTTGTTCTCTACAAAGTCTCCAGGCTGTGTGCAGAGCTTTGCAGCTGATGAGAAACGTGCTTCCGATGTTACATACTGCTTAACCCGAGTCGTCGTTTCTGCCTGCAGTTCTCAGGCTGGGGATTGCTAGTGTGATATAACTACTGTGAATAACACTAAGCTTATGGAAGACCTTCAAAATTACATGTCAATCAGTGTGAGACAGAGGGAATGACGTTGTAAAGCTCCTTGAAAAGCACGTTGGAGTGCAAAATTGTTTTTTCTTCTCCATCCCCTTGACTCTGTTGCTGTTACAGACCCAGCACAATCTCACTAACCATCCTCTCTGCCAAAGCCGACCCTGTGCTTTGTTGCACCACTTGGTGAAGCCTCAACTTTATCTCTGGAGACTTCTGACCATTTCTCCATGGTCTGAAGGGATCAATGCTGAGTGCGGTGCACCCTTTTTTTCCAGGACCTGTGTTTGTCTTGCATGGCTCTCTCCTGTCGTGGAACACTGAAGTGAGGCTGACACTTTAATGCATGCTACCAAGTTTTTCTGTGAAATACAAGCACATTTTATATTTGAATTAACACCATGTAATTTCCACATAGAAATGGTAATTTTAAGCTAGGTCCTTCATAAAATTTCAAAGGACTGCTGCCTCCCCCGATGTGGTGAGGCTGGGGCACCTTGGGAGGGGAAGGATGGCTGTGAGAGCACGGATGAGCCTGGCAAAGTGGCAGGGACAGCCTGGGGATCGTGCCATCAGCTTAGTGTGGCCTTCGGCATCCCTCGGCCGTCTGGTGCCAGCAGCCAGGGTCGATGGTATCACTGCGTGGCCTTTCCCAGGGGAAAACCTTCTCCCATGGCATTTTTGTGGAAGTCTCTTGTTTTCAGGCTTGGAGAGGAGGGGAATTTTGCCCTCTGTTTATGCTAAGAGAGCATATTTGTGGATGCTGCCAGTGAAACGTTTTGCACAGCATAATGCTATTTGGATAATAAGACACTAAGATGAGGACATCAGAGTTCATACCACTTTTAAAGTTCATGTCATTATTTTAAATACCGAAAATGTTACTTGAAGGAATGTCTGTGTGCTGTTGTGTTGTAAGGGTAAAACAATAGCACATTTTACTTGAGACCTTGAAAATATTTTCCTCTTTCTAATAAGATTGAAATAACTTTCCAGCCACTTGCCTGGAAAGTTGGCAAGAGGCTGAAGAACAGTTACAGAGTTTTACTATTTAAGTTAACTTACATGATTCTGTTTGTACCTGGATGGAGATACATTTATTTACCTAACTGTGCAGAAGGAAATCTCAAATGTGGGAAACAAATCTTAGAATGTGTTTACTTTTAATTATTTTCTTCACTGAAAGTTGAGGAAACTCATAGTCCTGTATTAAAATGAACATAAAAATGTCACTCAGTATCTTAAAAAAAAAAAAAAAGCCAAGACGTATTCCACCACACCTACAACTGGTGGAGAATTTTAGAGAGATCTGTTGTAACATGTGGTGTTTGTTTATTATGAAGGCAGCCATTATTTTAGAAAAACAAAATCCATTTTCTGCCTTGGTGTATCGTCCATGCGTATCCAAAAGTTAGGGATTTAAGTCATATGAATCACAGAGAATTTGACATTGTCACACAAGGATTTTAATAGCATTTTTATGTTCTTTAAAAGTGGTCACCAGCTTTATATTCAATTTTAAATATGTAGGAACAGTAACGTCTGTTACAGATACTATTTTAAGTTTTGTGAAGTGAGCTAGCACTCGTTTAGCTAACGGGCCGTGGCGTGGAGGCTTTCTCTGCAAAATAAAAGGAAAAATAGGACAAGAGCCAAAGGTGGATATTCAGGCCTGTGAGCATAATTGGGATGCATGGATAGGAAGAAGGGCATCCACAAGCCAGCTTCAAATACTGCTTGTCCCCAGGAAAGACAATTTTTGTCTTAGCTCTTCAGCTAAGATCAATAAGTAACTCTTGAAAGTGTGTACAGAGATGTTTGTGCAGTGAAGGTTAAGGGCACTGTCTGAGCAGCCTTCCCAACACACCCACAAGAGCGAAGCATCGCAGGTGGAATTTCGACTCATTCCTCTGATGGTACTGATAAGCCGTGAGCTCTGACTAGATGGCAGGAATGTCTCCAGTGAAAGGAAATTGCCAGGTGGTTTAAAGCCAAGATATCCAAACCTACCCAATTTCCTATGGCAGGATGAGGCAGTCCGTAGCTACTGGCAGCTTCCCGGGGACAGCAGGAACTTACAAAACCCGTGGGCTACTGACGGTTGTGCCAGGGCTCCCAGGTCAAGGGCGTGTTACAGGAGCACAGATGCAGTTACCTCAGCTCCCTAAGTTCAGCCAGATCTGTGGTTTGTTTAAGTTTGGTCGTAATAATTTTAATAATATCTGAAAAGCTCAGATACTGGTTCACTGAGGCAGAATAGTTACATTTGACAGGCACGCAAGCGAAATGGGGTGAGAACGGTATGAAAACTTTGGACCTAACAAACCTGAAAATATCCTTCAGAATTTCTATTGAATGCAGAAAAAAAGGACAGGGTAGTTTTGTTTTTTTATTAAAAAACTGCAAACAAAACAGATGGGAGACGTCTCAGATTTGTGTCTTCTTAATGTGAAGCACCAAAGGGTATTTTTTCTGTTTTTCATTTTGAACATGGGGGTGGAGATAGATTAATGGGTTTTGTTTTAGCCTCCAGTTCTTACATGTCTTGCACTTGAAAACAGTGTTTTTCTCCTCCTTTGTAGCAGATGTTACACTCTGGAGAATAATTTCTTAGTATTTTCCAAGTTCAGTGAACTGCCTTGTATTTTAATGATGTTGGTTAGGAAATGTACCAGTTCATAAGCAATGATGTACCTAAGGCTGTTTATAGACTGCAGTATGGGATCCGTCACAACTGAAATGGCTTAGGAAGATGAAACTTGATCCTTTTGGACAGCTGTGTGCTTGCACTGAGGAGGGACAATCAAAAGGGAAAGAATGACACTCATTTTTTTTTACGTGATGAGAAGTTGGGGAGTTTGCAGTTACTTAAGCAATTCTTCGGGATTTGCAGGATCTGAATGATCCCCACGTAGCAGGGCAGCACACAGTAAGTTCAGATGGTTGATGACTTGCTTAAGCTGAGTATGTTAAGGTAATTTCAGATAATATTTGAGAGCACTTTTTTTTCTTTTACAGGCAGGGCTTAGTGAAATATGAATAATTTCCTGATGGACTTATTTTGTCTTCTCTTCGTGGACAGGGTGTAGCACTAGGCATTTCTCTAAAATTCTCAATTCAATTTCCAAGTATTATTTCCAGCAAACTAATAGGGAGAGATCATAGTATTAATCACTCCATTACACTTTTTCCTTTGTTTTGCAACATGTTTCTCTGCTTGCCTCTTTCACTTTCTTTTATGCACCCATTAAGCCCTGAACAAGCTGCTTGAATGAGTTTGTCCCTCAAGATTTTCTGCCTTTAAATCCCTCTTGCCAACCGTCACATTCTTCCTTAAGATCTGTGCGTATCATGGCATCATTGTGGACTAACCCTGTGCAGCTGCATGGCTAGTTAGCGTAAGCAATCTCGCTAATTAATAGCAGCTCCCCTTAGGGAGTGGAATCTACAATTCAGTCCTCACCCTGAAGGAGTTACCTAAAATGGATCAGATGACATGTGTCTTAAAAATGCCCACTGATTTTTAAGGGAACCCAAGTGACAAGCTCAGCTGTGGGAATCTACAGTGTAGGTATCCCGGGTTATGGAAGATGAGCATTTGAATAATTTTGTCTTATAAAAAAATTTTAATTAGAGGAGTTAGTGCATTGCCATCCTTCACTTGTTTTTCTTAAAGTTTGACCTTGGTGGGGAAGGGGTTGTCTAACTTCTTGTTTGCTCAGTGCTTAATGCATAGTGGATACTGCCATGATGTTAGTTAATTAGGGTAATAACAACTTTCAGAACTTGGGGTCAAGTCTGACAAAACCACAGGTGTTACAGGGCAACGCAAGGGCTGCAAAACTCGGTTCAAAATTCAGAATTTTTACTGCAGGATCCTGTCCTGTTTCATGAAAAATACTGAGATACCTGAGGTTTCTTTAGATAAATTACAGTTTTTAAACAGCTGCATCAATCAGTTTACAACTTGAAAGCACTGTGGAATGGTACGTTTCCTTTATATAGCAACACCATTGTGTCAGTAGTTCAAACCTGGTAGAAGGAAGAAATAAAATATGGTTGGGTAGTTCAAATACAAGGATGTATAAAATGTCACACAGGGCATAGAATCAAATAGTAGCTGGGAAGGATGCCAGAAAGACTTATGGTTTCAGTTCAGAAGTGCTTTTAGTTACATGTCTTTTTTATTTAGAATTAAAGTATTATTTTTTTTCTCCTATGGCCTTTCCTTCAAGGGCTTCTCATGTAGTTGTTTATTAGTAAACAGCTGCTTGCAATGAAAGACGATTGCTTTATAGCCATAGTGGTTTCTGCTAGATGTGTTTGTTGATTGGGGGCTGGTTGTGCTTCTGTTTGTTCTAATACAGTCCAGATAAGAATAAGTAAGTACTTTTAAACTGGGCAGATAACTCACAGAAAACCTACATAAAGACCAGGTAACAACCATGATTATACGTAGAACTTTCGACCTTCAGAAATCCTTGAAGTAACTTATTAAATTGTACTGCATATACATGCTGATATGAATATGTATTTTTATATATTATACATAATTATTATCTATAT
>VZSC01019623.1:78827-149612 GCA_013398225.1 Steatornis caripensis
AATTAAAAAATCTATATATAAAATATTATTAAAATCTATAAGATTCAAATTCATTAACTTGCAGTTACATAGTAGCCCCTCTTGTCAAAAATTTGAGGTGAGGTAATTGTAGTTGAGTACATAATATAACTTGATCTTTCAATCAGGATGTTTTTTCCCAGTGTAGAGTCAAAAAGCATTGAAATACGGGAGCTTAACATTTTGTATAGACTTGAAGCTTGCTAAACAGGTGAAAGATGCCAAGCTACAACATGTTGGCCATCTGAGTATATTTGCACATCTTTGAATAATCAGAAAAATACTGTCTCTAAGATGTGGGAAATATAATTTCACATGAGCAGATCACTGTGGCTTCACTTGACTTGCTTTATGGAGGCACAGAAAATAGTGGATATTGTTAACGTAAAAGGTTGAGCTTCTATGAACATCATAATTAGCTGATACATCCTATGTGATATATCACACAGATGATTTTCTTAAAAAATATTTTGGTATTTTGAAGTGGATTTTTTTCTTTTTTCCATAGGCTTGCATAAGATAAGCTACATAATGACTCTTTAGGGATCGGTCTTAAAATTATTGACAATTGGTAATTGCTAAAGGCCAGCTGTGAAGAACTGCAAAATGATCTTCAGACTTGGTGTTAAAATGGCAGATGAGGTTCAATTTAAATAACTGTAAGATGTACCACATACGGAAGACTAATCTTAACTTCACGTATAAACTGGTAAGCACTGAGCTGAGCATTACTACTCGGGAATAAGATGTGGAAGTTATTACGGATCCATGGAAATGTCAATTCAATGTTCAATAGCAATCAAAAAAAACCAGATCTGATGCTTGTAGTTACTAGAAAAAGAGAACAGAGAACAAGACGGACAGTATCACCTGTCACTGTGAATTCATGGGGCATCTGTGGTGTGTGCAGTTCAGGTGCGTCCAACACCAAAAAGGTGTAATAGAACTGGAGAACAAGGTTGGAGGACACCAATGATCAAAGTTAGGGAGCGTCTCCCAGGACAAGTCAGAGGAGTAAGAAATGAAATTATGACTGAGTAGGATATGATGGAGGGAAGGAAGAATAGGCAAGTTACAGAGCTGCAAATTTCTAGGGACTGGGAGAGAGTTTTGGGAAAACATCACTATTTGCATCCCTGGTCCTTCTTATTCCTGAAACAATCTCTAGGCCACAGTAACCCCTGGGTGGTTAGGATGAAGTAAAATAACACCAGGAGAAAGCACCAGGTTTGGGGAGAAAAGGGAAGACTTTGCCATTTGAGTCCCCTGCCGTCAACACTAAGCCCAGAATATTTCCAGCTCTCCACATCTCACCGGGCTGTCTTTTACCAACTGCTCCCCGATATCCTGCTTCAAACAGTTTTTCTTCTTCCCAGAAGATTGTTTTCTTGTCAATATTTTCTCCTCTAGCATGCTATTATTTGAACTGTTTCTTGAGGGTGCTTTGACCATCTGCTTCCACGACTTGGACAAGCAGTTTTTCCTTTTTTTCAGTAACCGGTCTGCAATACACGTGAAAGCCTGTTTCCATGCAGCCAGGTTGCTCTGTTCCAAGTATGAAAGTCAGAGGAGTGGGAGGCAGGAATGTATTGTTGAAAATTTTCCAGCCCCATTCATCCTTGTGTCGCACGAAGTTAAACTCTCACCTACTTAGTGACATGCAGCTTATATCATCTTACATATGAGCTTTGACTTTGTCCTGCTAAATTGAGCTTGAGCTTGTGAGACTTAAATGTCAGAAGGCTAGAGCAGGTCAGAGCAGCAGAAGAGCATAAGTTAAAGTTGCCCATACTATTAAATTTGTGCTTTACTATACATAGCTGCTCTTGCCTTTAAAGAAACACTATTGGCTGAGAATTTGCACTTTGTCTTGAAAAAATTGTGCAAGTGATAAATGAAATCATTAGACAGAAGGCTTACAGAAAAATTTCCTTTTTATTTCAGCTTATCTACCCTCTTGCTGACACTTGTTGTAAATTTGGTCAATACTTCATCTCTTTGTTGGTTTGTTGGATTTTTTTCCAGAAGAAAACATAACTGCAAATCCACAGCAGGAATAGGTGACCAGGAGTCTTAAACTGCTTTTGTTGACATCTTTTGAAAGAGAAGGCATATTGGTCTGATTCAGAGAGGAGCCTGTGTTTGCACAAGTAATTACAAATTCAATTTAGAATACGTTAAGATTACGTAATGTAAATTTTTAATGCTAATAGGGTTTGATGGTCTAAATTCTGTTTCTCCTATTTTTTTGCATACCTGTGCAATAAAAAACTTATTTTGTAATATATTTATCGAAATACTCTGACTGTTCAGCAAGATTGTTATCCAGACGCAAGCTGTGTATACTTTTGGATGCTTGTTTATGGGGGTACAGACCTTCTAGGATATGCTCGTAGGATATTTTCGGCACTTTGTCACTGTATGTTGTTTTGATCGCAGAGTGTCATCAAAACCCAAATGAAATGGGCAGACAATTTGGTTGTGACCTGTAATCTCTTTCTCTCTGTGGACTTACTCGTGAACTAAATCTTCTTTTGATAGTAGTTGATAGAGTAGCATGTGGACTTTAAATCCTTAGAAATTTTTCTAGCTAAAGAGCAAAAAGAATAAATGCATGTTTCGTGGCCTGCTTGCTCATGAATAACTTTGCCTGAGAGATCTGATTTGTAAACCTGGTGAACAAGGAAGGGGAGTGTGTGTGAGCTGCTTTTGAGGTTTTGTGGCCAAGTGCCTTTCTTGTTCCCTTTCCTGGAGCTTTTGCGGTCAGCAGGGAGTAAGTAGAGGTTTTGGCTCTTAGGGATCAAGAACATTCTGTGAAACATTTAAAAAGATGAAAATATGTAAAATTGACAGTAGTCTGGTACACAGTTTAGTTTAGTCATAATTCTGGCTCCTTTTTTGGCGTGTAATCACATCCAGAAGTGGACAGTTTTCAGCTGTATTTAAATTGTTCCCTGCTACTTGAATGTAATAAGCTACATGCAAAGTTGCTTCTTGGTGTGATCCCCACATGGTTTCTTCAAATTCCAATTTGAAAACAAAGTCTGTTGTTGAGCTTACTTTCTGTACCTTTCTTGCCTGCATGAGGCTCTTGAACTATGCTTTCTAAATTCAGAGCTTCTTTTTTCCTGAGATTGGTTGTGATTTCTTCTGAGGCAAAGACAACTTTGTTGAGATTTATAGAGGAGGTGCAGTAAGATGTGAGGGAGAAAGAAAATAAGTCATTAGTTTTCAAAAACAAAAAGAGTCCATTCCTGTTCGAGGTCTTGGAAATCTTGTCCAAACTTTTACGAATGTTGCTATTTAAGTGCACTGATCACGCATGCATGCATGTAGCGTCTTGTTTCCAGCACTGATTAACACTAAAGCTCCTGTCTCGCTCCTGGGACAAGTAGCATCCTTCTGGTTGGCTTTTATTAGATTAACAGAAAGAAGGAAGACTTACTACTTGTGTCTCTAATGAGTCAGAGTCATTTCCCATTTCTAGAAGTACACAATGAAAGAATCGGAGTCCTCTTCTTGTCTTTTTGCAAGCCTTTTTGGGGCCTTGTGGACCTGCTGCTTTCTTCTTCAGCAGCGGCTGCAGCCTTTAGCTGCGTGGCCTGCAGCGGGACAGCACACCTCTCCCACTATGTAAACCATAAAGCTCATTGTAGAAGCAAGAGCTAGGCCAGATAAAGTTTAGCAAATTTAGTGGCATGGAACGAGGAGTGGTTTGGACCGAAAGGTAGGCTCAGAGGGCAGAAACTGAAAGACACCCAGGTTTAAAACTGCATTCTTCCTCCTGTCCTTAGAAGAAAGGTGCCCTGTGAGCAGCTGTTTGTGGCTCAGTCATCCTGAATAGTTCCTCTCAAAGAAAGAGGGGCTGAGGGCAGGGACAGGCTTGGTTCCTGCCTCCTCGGTAAAAGACTAAGGCTCAAACCAGCTCCTTGGCCACATAACGTTGATGGGACAGCAGGTCCCTGGGGAACAAGTCTTGGGAAAAAAAGCACAAGGAATAAATGTAGTAATCAATACATTAAATTGTATAGAGAGGGGGTTATTATAAGTTTTTAACCTTTTTTTCTTTTTGTAACAGACTTCATTAACGGGAAAGTCTTTCTAATCAGGAAAATGGGCAGAAGGTACAGCTTAGACTGTGATACCTCACTGCACAAAGGGAAATTCCTCCTGTGGGCGATAGGAAATGCCATAAATGCATTCCTTGTGAGGTGTAAACATCGTACACAGCAAATGCAAAACTGAACTTTTCAGGAAAAACATGAGCCTTCAAATAGACTCTGTGGTTAAAACTAGTTAAACTTAATCCTTTTCTAGCAGTAGCAAAAACACAACCTGGCTGCACTGTCTAGGCCGTTGGCTAGTTCCTCAGGCAGCTCCTGAAGGCATTTTGTCTGTCTTTGTGCCTTTGAGCATTTCCATGCATCACACCACGTCCTGTGGCTTTGCTAGCTTTGCAATTTGCAAGATGTAAATATAGTGAGATGATTTGATTGAAAAAGAGAGGCTTGGACATACTTCTGCATATTGCTGTGACTCAGGGTGAAGCAAGTAAACCTCTTTGTTATCGGCTCATGTTGGAAACAGAAAGGCAATAACTACAGGGTGGAAATAAAAGACAAGTCAGAAACTGAGTTATGCGTCCATATTGTCTTGCTGGCTGCCTTTGCAGTGCTGAGCAGTGGTTATGAAACTGTGCCCCGCATTTACTCATGTCACTTCTGATTTGCAAACCTGGCGGCTGAGTGGCAGGGCACTGCCTCCCTGCCCCGGCGCAAATGCTCCCGTTGCCTCTCCTCTGCAGCCGCTGCTGGGAGCCTTTCCAGAGCGTACCCTTTGTCTGAGGAAGGATGCAGACACTGAGGTGACGATACGTGCAGCAGAAGCGCAGATGGGGATGATTTAATATAGCAGGCAGGCAAGCGCTGTCACTCAGGCCTGTGACAGGGAACTTCGCATTTCCCTTTCTTCAAGAAACTTACGTCTGGTGGCAGCGACTGTACATGACACTGCTGCATCTGCTGGTCCTGTTCTCCTGTTTGCCTGCATATCTCATCCTGGTGTGGATATTCCTTAGTCTGGGAAAGCAGGGGGCTTTTGAAAAGAAAATTTCTCTTCTCTTCTGATGTGTTTGTAAAGAAGGACAGTATTGCTGAGTGAGAATCAAGCATCTTGATCTCCAGTTTTGTAGAAATGCTGCAATTCTGATACAAACCTGAGGGGAGGCACTCTCACTTGCCACAAAGGTGGCTGGAATGATTTTGAAGTTCATTTCTCTCTCTCTCTCTCACAGATCCAATGCTCAAGATGTGCTGTCCTGGCCCTGGTGTTTAGGTTTTATGATCTACTCTTCTTTTGCAGCCGTGTTTGAGATAGGTGATCTGTGCAGCAATTGAGTGCACTGTGTCACTGAGACAGTGACATGGGGTTTGGGAGGATGCTAGGCACAGAACATAGCAAGGTTACTTCCTCCTCTTTTGGGGTCCTCATGCACAAAAATATCATAAGATTGGCTTAAATGTACTTGGACCTGTCATGGAGAGCGTGGAAATGAAGAGAAATACTAGAACTGTGACAGTGTTAGGTGGAGAGAAGTAGAAGGTTCTTATTCACAGTGTTTTTCAGAAATCAAAGTGCAACTTATATTTTAAGACCCTAGCTTAAGTATAACGAGTAAATCTGTGTTAAAAGAATAAAACCGGGTCATTGCTTACCAGTGATCTTGGAATAATTTTGGAATCAGGTAGAATGGGGGAGGGGATTCTGCCTTCGAACTAGGCAAGTTCTCAAACATATTAGCATCTGATGGCCACCGAGGAGCCTGCCCACTGTCTCTTAGACTGCTCTCTGCTAACTCAAAATACATCTCACCTATTTCCCCCAGGCCATTTCATTCAGTTCTCCCCAGAGTGTCCTTTTTAACCAAATTTAAGCAGCTAACTCACCTTGAGAGGATTCCAGGAGGAAGACAAGTGGCCCGTAATCCACTCTTCAAAAAATGCAAGACAAAGACCAGGCAGTTACTGGACTTGTCCAAGGACTCCAAGAGAGTGGCAGTGAAGACAGGAGCTGGGGCTGCTCCACAGCCTGGGGGAGCACCGCAGCATGAGCAGAGCTGGCTCCATGGGACTGTCACGTCCAGGGGTATAGAGAGTCCTCTCCATCTCCTGCTGCTCTGTCCGTCTCACAGGAGGGACCATGCAGCCTGGGAGCAAGACCCAGAGTAAACCTGGGGTTTCTGAACAGGGCCAGTGCTGTGGCGAGGAAGAGACCAGCTGGTCAGCCTTCTCATGGCCTTTTCAGGTCTTACACAAAGACTTGTAATTACTTTTGGGTTGGGTTTAAATAATACATGAAAAGCAAAGTCTATGATCGTGCATTTAAATACAGTAACTACTCTGCTTTTCTGGTTTAGTGAGGATTGTGTGAGTCAAAAATACCTTACTCATCTGCAAAAATCATGGCTTTAATTACAGGAAATAATCACAAACTACTTTATATGCAATTAAGGACACTTTCTTTTGGAGATATTTTTGTAATTTGTATTTTTTCCTAAAACTAGCTATCCAAAATATTATACTCTTTCATGCTGCAATGCAACTTTGACTTGCATATAAATTGATTTTTGGAAATGAAACTTTCTTTATGTATTATTGAAACTTGAGACTATTTTACCTTTATCTAGGTAATTGATTAATAGGTCAGATTACAGCTGCTGGTTAGTAGTAGCAGCTAACAGTTTTATGCTACAGTTTGCTCGTTTAGATAATTGTATTAATTTAGAATGTAAATTGACACAATTACAATGGCATTTTTAAAATGTCAACATCTTTTATGTTAATGTCTAATCAGCCTTTAATCAAATACTGAAATTGTTTGAAACAGAAGATAACTTTCACACTGAAATTTAATATAATGCTGGGCCAGAGCCCATTAGTTTCATGGGAAGACCAGTGTTGCCTTTGGACCATACTCATAATTTTTTTGATGTATTGAAACACAGCAGCCCATGAAGAACATCATTCAAATTCAGACTGAACTGGTGCAGCCCAGAGCTTTCTCAAGCAGCTGCAAACAAGTAATGGAGTATGTTGCAGCAGTGGTAGACTTGAAGACTAGGGAAAACGTGTCCTGAAGGATATGTGCCCCTAAGGTAGCTACAACACAGGACGTGGGAAGAAGAGAAGGGAAGAAATTTTGTCTTCTTTTTCTCAGAGCGGCAATTCAGGGAAGATCCTTCACCTATTGTGAATATCTATGAGTCAGGAAGAGAAACTAAGCAAACATCTGGGAAAACATCAGCATGATCCTTTCTGCTTAGCAGCTGGGATGAGGAGCTGTGCTGTTTTCAGTCCGGGTTCTGGTTGGGGCCTCACTGACGTCTGCACTCCTGCCTGCCTCTGGCAGAGACTTACGTCCCTCATGGGCAATAGGTCACGTTTCCTGACTTAGCTGTCCACTTTAATGACAGAGATCACCCTAAACAGAGATGGGCACGTAGGCCATCTTGGGAACTTCTGCGTTGAGGGGGAGCAAGCAGCACATTTTGAAAAAATGGTATCCCTTCCGAGAGAGCTTTGATATTGGAGGCGTTTGATTGTTCTCTGGAAATTTGTTAGATGGATGAAAAAGAGGGGCACAAAGTTGAAGTAAAGGAGAGCGCTGGCATAACACCTGCTGGTATGCATTGGTGTAGGCGAATTTAGGCAAAATGTTCTTGCTGCCAGGGTAGCTGGAACACTGTTCTGCAGCAGTGTGAGCAAAGAGGTTGCCTTCAAAAATCAATCACCTCCTATGCCTGATTGCCTGCAAGGAATGGATGTGATAATCCAGCAAAAGTCATTATGCCTGTGTGCTCTCATGGCCGTTACAGCTGAGCTGTCCTGGTTCCATCCTCCGTAGTAAATACGTGACTGGATTATTGAGAGGATACGGCTGGATGATGGAAAAGCTGTCACAGTTTTCTAAAGGCCACCTTGGGAAACCTTCTGCCTCAAAACCCAGCCTGCCTGTGAAGCGAATTTCACGGGGCCATGTTGCACCACCAGCTGGTGCCACCACCGAAGCGCCAGCATCAGCGTGGGGCTCGGCCACCTGAGCAGGGCAGGAGTTCACACACTTCCGTGAGTATTGTTCATGCTTGTGATCAGTCTTGATCTGAAACGCAATCTGGGGAATTTACAGAATCTTTTAATTCAGCTGTCAAAACATGCGAATTTAATTATAGGCTAGATTTGGCATAAAAGCTTAGACACAGTGTTTTCCTTCAGCATTTGTATTTGCTGTTGGAAACGCTTCAGCCCATAAATCTGTGCAGATAATGCTGATAGGGAAAATCACTAACAAAACATAGTTTTATAGGTGGTTTTAGGTGATTTTTCCATCAACTTTATGTGCCTGTACCGTATTATTATATTCTTTCTCAGCCATTAACTTCTGCTGCGAAGCATGAGATACTGGATTCCTTCTGGCTTTATCATTCGCATCTGTCACCCTTGTACATGTGCTTGGTTAATGCGCCTCAGTCCGTAGGGTGCCCTGTGACCCCTGGATGGGGCGCAGAGGTGGGGGTCCCCACAGTGAGGAGCGGAGGTCCCTGCAGAGGCCAGGGTAGAGGCGGGCCTGGGAGGACAGGGCAAGCTGGAGACGGCCGGCAGCTGGGAGAGCTGAGAGACAGGATGTGGCTCCTGGTGGCTCTGTCTGTACTTGATACGAGGAATACTGTGAATGCCAGTGGTAATGGCATCTAGGGAAGGAAATGAGAGCTCTCTGGGTTTTACTTTCTTAAAGGCAAATGGCTATGAAAATATATCTGTTGAAGAAGAAAGGCACAGGTTTCACTGAAGCATGTAAGTACCAGTTGGGAGATGAGGGTATACAGGGCCACTGCATTCCTCTTTTGCGACCTTGGGCAAGCCATTTACCCAATAAGTATAAATCAGCTGTTTCCATTAATTTTTACTGGAGCAACGCTAATTTAGGATAAAATTGCATGTTATAGCTATACTGATTTAACAACCCACTATCCTTCTTTGCTCTTTTCCCACACACTGGTTAAAGACTTGCTGAAACAGGCGTAAATCAACCTTGATGTTGGGGAATGAGAGGAGAAGACAGATTGTTTCACTGTATGCATAGGGAGGGAGATGGGAACATGTGGTTGGGATGGGGGCAGAACTGAGGACTTACCCACTAGCTTCCAGTTGCACTGAGCTGTTAGATCAGCTGGGCCATATATATGTGACTTCAGCCTTGGATTAGTTCAGGATGTAATCCTTCATCTTCGCCCTTCCCAAGGAGTCACTGCTGAAGCAAAACTATTCAGATACAAGTATAACTGTTCGTTCCACTTGTCCCTCCAGGGACACACGAGTAGATCCCATTTAAGTAAATGAGAGTGCTGCACACCTAATTAGAGACAAAGTCTACAGTCCTGTGCCAAAATACTACATCATGAACTAAACCTGATGGAAACTTAATACAGAGTGACAATTTATTTGCTATATTTAAATCAGACTTTAAAAATTAAATGAAAGCCAATACACTCAATAAAACCCTGTAGTCCAGCCTGCAATAATAAATCACGTACTGGGATCCTAGTGCAGACGAGGATGAAATTGTAAGTGCATTAACATTAATGTCATAGCACCTCTTGACTTCAACAGATCCAGGATGTCTTTGTTAATGTTCTTAGAGTCTTAATTTACTAGCAAAGTAAGTCGTTTGGGATTTCCTGTTTCCCCCACAGCCACCGATGATGTGGTCAGCTCCTGGGACAATACTAAAATATACTCAGTTGGATTTCTTTGTCAGCATCAGCTGCCTCCCAAAGTCTCTTGCTGACCTGTCTGCAGTACACAACCTCGTCAGGTGCCCTGGCTTATTTGGCTTTTAAACTCGTTTCCTAAGAGGAGCAAGCTTATGTGATTATGCGTCTTTTTATCTGCAAAACTGTCTTGACCAATTTTATGAAAGTTTGAAAGTAGAATAGCTATCCTAAAGGTCACAGGGTAGAGGAGGCGACCCCAAGTGAGAACCCTGCGCTGCCCCAGGCCCTCCTTGGGAGGGAAGCAGAGGCAGCACTGCAGACAGCTGACTGCGCGCAGCATGTACGTCGCTCCAGACTAAAGGCGGTTTCTGGTGGAGGGAGCGTGCATAGGTTTTACAGTGTCGTGGTGGGTAGGTGAGGAGGGGTTAGGAGACAAAGGACATGAACGAAAGGTAAAACAAGCTTCAGAGCTTTGTGTTTTGCAGAACTCCCCCCGCCCTCCCCCTTCCCTCAACAGTTTTGTTTCATGTGACTTCAACTCCTTTAATTGAATGGTGGCAACACGATGATCTTCGTCGAAGTGGCCGATTACATTTATTTAAGAAGTGCCTAGTGGTGACAAATCAATACCAGCAATTGATTTGCAGCTTTTCCTGTGTTTTGCAAGAGGCATGAAAATTTCATTTGTACTAGGCAAAGGGAAGTGCAAGTGAAGGGAAAATAGTTCATAAGTTAAGTAATGATTATCAGTACACAGCAACAAAACTTAGAAGACTTATTTCTTGAAGAAAATTAATTTCTATTTTTAAATATTACATTACTATAGGTAAATGGTAATTCATTTAACATCCTTGGAGATATAAAACAATATGGAAACCTGCATAAATACTCCAAATATATTATTTTAACAGATTTTGTGCTCAATTATTGCCATTGGATTCAAGTGGAATATATAGTATTGTGTTGACTTAGCTGTAGCTTAAAGCTAGGGCTTATTAGCTGGGAAAAAGGTAAGGTGTATGTTCTGTCTGTACCTTCTTTTATTCCCTGTGTACCCATACTCTCATTGCCTTCAAAAGAATTTGCGGATATGCAAGAGGCACAAGACTGGCTACTAATGTTCTGACTACTCCCTCTTATTGTTTTGAAGGGTTTAGCAACTCCTTTATAAAGACTTCACGCATTCTATGTTTTTTCCTGGCTTACCTAAAGATCTAATTTTGCAGGCTCCCGTGAATGTGTTTCTTTTTAAAGGCACCAGTATTACAGTACTATGGATGTTAGGCAGGTTTCTTGAAGTTAAGCATATGTGTGTTTCTGCAAAGTTTAAGGAAAGACAGGGAGACATTGAGCTGACATCTGAATAACAAATCCCTTCATTTTCAGGAGAGGCGAGAAGCCAAATGTTCCTTAGAAGGTTGCAGACAGGTTTCATGGACAGCAAATGCACTGGGGACTGATCTATGAGCACCTTTGTCTGCTAGATCAGAGAGTAAATATGTTTATTCTTATATATCACAGTAATGAGGGCAGCACAGTGGCAAGCATACATCTGGCTGACCAGTGAATTGAAGGACTGAGGAGAAAAATCATAGTTCTTCTTTGATCTTGTAAACCAAGCTTATGGTTCCACTGTGCCTGAAATTCGGACAAGAAAAAAGGATGTACTGGGAGTGATCAGAAATTAGATTATAGTGGTATGTTACTGATGAAAAGGAGATTTTTCTTTTTAATTCTTATTATTTATTTTATTTTCTATACAGGAATCTTTATTTTCTGTTTGGCAGGTAGGATTCATCTGTAGCCCAGTTTGCTTAACCCACCCCACCCCACCCCTCCAATCTGGAGAAGGGTCCTACATACAATTGTTCACGAGCAAAGTCTTCGCTGCCTGCAAGCGGCAGTGGAAAGGCTACTTTAGCGCTTATATGGTGCCTCCCCGGGAGACAAGCTCTCGCCTCTAAGGTATTCTTTCCTGTTCATTGTTTAATACCCATTTTATTTTGGGTGCAAAAAAAAAACCCAAAGAGAAACGGGCAGTGTTCTCCACATCAACTGTTCCTGCCCTGCAGGTATGAGAGGAATAGTTTCTTTTCCACAGGAAGAGTAGCCAGGGGCCTTTTAGTCAATTATTGCAGTAGCGTGTAGACCACAGTAAAAAAGGGATTACTTCTGCCTTCCGTAGTGAACATTAACCACTGCTGTGCTACACAAATGGGCCTTTTATGTTTTATCTACTTTGATATTCTAAGGAAATCAGAAGTCTTGAAATGACAAAGCCCTGGTAATAATGAGGTGAGTTATCACCATGTGCTTATTATCAAGAGCATTTTTTTTAATAGTAATGTGTGTTAAAGAAGAGTCATGTCCCTTTTTTGCCTTGGAAGGAAAACCATTCAAGCTTACTCTTGTCAGATTTCTGGGAAGAATAAAACATTGTTATTGTTTGCGAAAGAGAGATGACCTAGTTGAACCCGGCCCGCCAGTTGTCTTCCTGGAAGACGCACGTGGTTGTGGCTCTTGTCGTGTCTGAGGTTTGTTTAATTCCACCTTCAGCTCCTCATCAGGTTCAGCTGCTGATGCTGGCAGTCAATTCTGCAGTTGTTATCTCCAGTAAAGTTACCTTATTTGCAATTAATCAAACAGTGTAAAAAAAAAAAGTTGGACTTGGGTGTTTTGTGACCAATACAGACATTACCCATAAGGCAGGAATTCTTTTGCCAAAGAACCGCAACAGTTCTCCTGCAGAAGCTGGTAAACCTGGAAGTGAAAGACACTATTTAGCACCCACTAAGTCCCTTAAGTAAGGCTGTTTTAAAGTACATACCTGTGCATGGCCTGATGTCCTTCATGCTGTATTTATTTGGATTAAACTGACCATAGATAAAAGCTGATATAGATACAATTAATTGCAAATAGACCATATACTTAAATTTTATATGACAACAGCTGCAGAGGGAATTTGTAAATCTCTATTCACTGTGACTTCTGCATTAATCTTGTTTTCATGCAAAAGCCTGTAATCATGTTTTGTGGGTTTTCACGGACAACAGCCAGATGTGTAAGGGCCTTTGTGGTAGTGCTGTGCTCCAGAGTCACTAGCACAAGCACAGAGCTATCTGTTTGAACACTCACACGACCTCTTCATTGAGTTTCAAACAATAAACTACATTTCTGTCCAGTGAAACCTTGGAGCAAACCGACAAGTGTTTGCGGTGTTACACTGTGGTGTACGCTTACAGTATAGTGTTACACTAAAAAATAGTGATACACTACTACTTTGTAGTGTCAACATATGGCAAAACTAATCACAGTCTATAAATTAACATAAGAGCTTTCCAGAATTGTATATGGCGTGGCTTAGTTTAAACTTAACTAACAATGTGGGTAAGGTGGCATAACCTATTTAAATATCTATGTAACTTTGTCCCTGTTTACTTTTGATGTAAATGCTCTCAGATGCTTCTGGACACTTTTATGTGCTATAGGACTTGTATTAAGCATGTCAGTATGAGCAGCAGCCTTTACAACAAGCAAGAAGAACCTAATGGAAAATAGGAAACTTCTTAATCTCTGATAAGAAAATTTTTTTTTCAGAGAAAAAAACACAAATTCATAAGAATTTTGTGCCACTTTTAAGTCTAGCAAAGTAACACGTTTGGATTCTAAAGCTAATTGGAAAGCAGATTTTTGTAATTGTTCAAGCATCAAGAGCAAAGACACTTAAAAATTGACAAAAAAAGAGTGCAAATAACTTTGTAAAGCTTTACAAAAGCTTTATAACAAAAGTAGACCGGATACTGCATAGCTGGATATGCTACCATAAAGGATCTGAAAGATCTACAGAAGTAGAAGCTCTGGGATTCTTCCAGACGTGTGAAGTAATGCCTTGCATTGTTATGTGGGCAAGGCTGTTTTTCTTGGCCACAATTTAGGAAGGATTTTGTAAGTTATCATCAACGAATTAGAACTTGAATAACAAATCTCGGATATAATCATCATAATCTGTTCCTGTTGAGGAGGGACAGAAGGAAAAAAAGCTTATTGTTAAATAGCTTAAACCTATTTGATGAAAAAATATGTATCGCTTATTTGCTCAGAATAGCTCGTCATTTAGGTGGATTTTTTCTGTTGAATGATTCATAATGCTATAGTCTGCGTTAAGAGCTCCTAACTCGGTGATACTGCAGTAGTGAGCTCTTTGTACTGTGCTTCTTGGTATCTTGTATCTTCTTTGAGTTCCGTATTGAAATGGAGTAATTGAACATATCAGATTGTCCCATAAAACAAAAATGAATGAAGTAAAATTGATTGCAATGTGTTCTCCATATTGTGTACCTTACTCTTTATAGGTCTTTGGAACACAGTGTAACTGCAGCTCATATGCATTCATATATACGCTTATGTCCATTTATATATTATTTTTTACACGTGTCGATATGTATCAAAACTTATCTCCCTCTTGCCCTGTGACTGTGAGTATTCTTTGAGGGTGCGTATGTGAGGGTGTCAAGTAGTAACACCTTGTTGAACCTTCAGGCACTCATGCTAGTTGGTGTTTGTTAGCTTTCAATTTAGGAATCTGAAAGGTGGAACATCTTTCAAACAATGAAGTAGATAAGCTGGGGATTTTGCAGAAATGCGACTTTTGCCTCGTCTGGGTAAAAATTGAGAAGAAGATAAATTTCTAATAAGTGGGGATAAAAGAAATGCAAATTTGTGAGCAAGAGGGATGAGGTGTGTATGTATTCTCATTTGCAATATACAGAATATCAAACATAATAGGAATTACTTCTGTTTCTTTACTTGCGTTTTACTGCTTGCTTTCTTTTTTTATTTTTTTAAGGAAAAACGTCATTTAAGTGAAAACTATTACATGAACTAGAAGCTTTTCATTTATTTCATCACCCAGGTATCCTGCTACCCAAACAGACTCGAATTCCTTGGTTTCCCAGCAGTTTCCAATTTCTAACTAGTGACTCCACTTGCATCCATTTTTGCTCAGTTGCACCTAAACACAAAACCTCCATTCTGATTTGATAGCATTTTTGATAACTTAAAAAATATTAATACATCCGTTTGGAGAAATGAAGTGGCTTGCTGAAACTTCTTTTAAGTGGCTGACTTAAATAAACATAGTCATTAGAAAGACATACTGCAAATTTATTGGTCTTTAGATGAGTTTCTTAGTGCATGAAGGTTTTGTGGGGCACAGTGCTATGGAGTCATTCCATAATTGCCTTCATTTACATAGTTTTGGTCAATGGCATTTCAGATTCAGTATGCTTTACATTGTTCGGCTGTGAATCACAGTGCTCCATCATGACATTTGCATGGACAGTTATGGGAGAGATGTGCTGAAATTCCCTAGGCTACATTAACATTTTCAAACGCCCACATGCTTCCTCCCATTTTTGTTAGGATCTCCTCGAAGTCGGTTACATACTGTCTTTGAAACTGTTCTGTGTAACTCAGGTCTGTCCTGTTGCCTGCACACAGCACTCACGAATGACTGGGCAGCTGGTATGCTAATTGCTACCTTACTGAATTGACCATAATGGTATGTGGTTTTTTTGTTCTCGCAGTCTTTCTGTATATTCACATTTTCTCTTTGACCACACATTTTGTTTATTGTTGCTTTTGAGTGGATTTTGTTGCCTTGCTCAGGCTTTGCAGTGTCTCTGTACAGCACCTTGCACTGCGAGACCTAATCCCCAGCTGGGTACTGTCCCTAACAGTGCAGTACAAATACATTATATTTCAACATCTTTGGGCTTTTTTTGCCTCATTCAAAAGAGGTTTAGTTGCTATTTCTCAATTCCTATTTGACAAACCAGTTTTACAGTGATTTTCTGGCTATTTTAAGCAGTTTATTTGGAAGAAACGCAATTCAATGTTTTTCAAATAGTCCACTGTATAGCACAGGAAACAAATCTCTGTATATATGGATTACAGGGTTGATTTATGGCATGTCTCTGTACGTAGCACACACTAATCTACTTGAAAGGTAAGATGTGTGAATTGCTGCACGGCTTAATAGCTTTGCAAAACATGGAATTGAAGAGCTGGGCTAGTCTGCTTGTTTGCTTTCCCATGTTGAAGTGGTAACTGTATACCATTACTGTGTCTTACTGTGTTTAGAAAAAAAGGGACAAGAACATTTTTGCTACTCTGTATGCCTTGCGCAGCAGGAAAAGTAAGACATCGTTTAAAGTGGCTATTGTGCCAGACGTTTCTGGAATGTTTGCCATTGCATGTTCAACTTTGGCATTTTGTCATCAAAAACTGGAGCAGAGCACAGGCTCTCAAATATGCAGTTGGGCCTCTTGTGCTCCTGTAAAAGTAAGCTGGCAAACAAAACCCTTTAATAAAATGCTGATACTGGAAAACATACAGAGTCATCACTTCATTAGGCTACTTTTCTCAGCATGTCGTCTCATTTATTTTCGAAAGTAAAAGAGAGAGATGATTACCAGATAAGCAAGAGTGGTGATGAGGTGAAATCCTGGCCTCACTGAGACGGGGGACAGCTCAGCCACTGGGTTGACCTCTGAGCCACTGACCACTAGTTTCATTGGCCATTAACTTGCCTTTTAGCCAAGGCAGTTGTTTCTTCTCTCTTTGTGCTCTTATGATGTCCGTTGTTCAGCAATGTATGTGGGGCTTATGATGTTTAGTTTGAGCTTTTAGTTACTCTGTAGCCAGTGAAATTGGCCCTCTGGAGCCTCCCAGAACTTAAGTGCACTGGGGAGGCCGGAAAGGGCTTCTGGCGTTAGGAGCGGTTGGGCATAGCACTGCTGTTGGTAACCTGGGTGGTGATGGTGCTGCAGAAAGTGTCTGAGGATTTTCTGCTTACTGGTACTCTTATTTTTCCTATTATTTTTTCACAGGTTGGTTCACTTACAACTTTTGACCCAATGTATTTCTCGATGCCAAATCTGTATAGGTACTAGCCATACTTGCAACATTTTCTTAATTATCCTGCTCTCTTGCCTTCAAAAGGAACTATGTGATTTTAATATATACTGTGTGGGATGCCTTTGTACGGTAGTTGAAGTAGGAAACAGAAGTAATGACAGTCTGGAAAAGTAAAGTACCAGAATATTTAGTTATTTAATTCATAAATTACAGTTCTAGTTTTAAAAATTGGATTTTCCTGTTAGACTCTTCAGAGTCTATGTATCACAGTTTGCTAACAGTAACAGTAGAACTTGCTTGAATACAAATAAAAGGTGAGAATAGAGAAACTTATTTTGAAACAAACGCTTCAGCAGTGCTGAAAATGGTAACTCCAGAGATGTTACAGAAATTGCAGTATCTTTCCCATCACACCACGCTGACATGTGGGAGACTGGAATAAGAAAAATACTGACTTGAGAATCAAAGTAATTTGGTGGAGGGGGATTCCATGGAGAGACCACGTGTGGCAGACCAGGTATACCAACAAAGCTGTCTTCCAAATACCCTTGTGTGTGATAGTGATCGAGTAGGCTCGGAAGAAAGTAAGTTTTTATGAAACTACTTATTTTGGAAGGTAATTATCCTGCTTTCAGTTTACAAATGAGATGCTCTTGTACTGCCCTCCAGCTTCTCTGTCCAGCTCTGCCAGGCATCCGTTGCTGCCTCAGAAGCCCACGTGCACCTGGCAGACTAAGCATGTTGAGTGAAGGCAGGACCTACATAATAGTCTTCTTTCCTCATTAATAGAGTAGTACTTGTTAAACTGCACATTTTTAAACAAACAGGAAACAGTACTTCCGATCATCTGTAGTGACAATTAATCTTATCTTTTTCCTTTTGCTGTTCAAGTATTGGGGAAATACTTGACTGTAAGCAGCTTATGCGTTTCTTTAGCAATTCTCTTCAGTTTTGAAAGTCTAAAAAAAAAAAACCAGTCTATCAGGAAAATATTGAGTGTCTGACCAGTAATGTGTTCTGTGTATTTTCATGACGTGGAGATCAGCTGCCTGAGGTGTTTGCAGCTTTCTTCTTGCTAAATTCAGTAGCTGTTTTCTCCCAGGGCATTGAACAGCATGGTTTGCATGTGGTCTCTGCTGCTCATAGAAGTAGCTCCAGGGATTTTTTTAACTGGTGTCTTTTTTCTGAGGTCTTTGAGCCTGGCTTTCTTAAGCTCACTAGAGTACAGCACATCCTGTGTGCTGCAGTCTCCCCATCATGTTTCAGAATTGCTCTGGATCTGCATAGACACCTCCTCTCTCACCTCTCATGGCTTCTGTTGCGCAAGCTCATTTTTGCAGCCAGCTTTCCTTCTTCTGGCTTCTGGAACAGCCTCTAGCATGGAGCAGGAACCAAGAGTCAAATCTACAAAGCTCTACTAAATGAAATTTCCAGTGGGCACCCAAAGATTGTGACACTGTATTTGTGGTCATGGCCAGACATTACCCTTAATCCTCTGTGGACAAGATTCCTGGTATCCCAGCTGTGTTTGCAGAGTGGGGGGAGTGACGATTCTACTCCTTTGGGTCCCAAAGCTCCATGAGAGGGAAGAATGCTCTTGTGAATCTTCAGTTTGCTGTGCACGAACTGCCACTGGAACATTTTTAGGGGACTGTAAAAAGAAATTCCTCAAGTTGGACAGTTTCAAAACTCAGAGTGGTTTTGGCTTGTTAGCAATGGGTGAGATGAAACACAGAGATTTCTAACATTTTCACTCCCTTTATCCTCTCTGTAGGAGCCTGGCAGGCAGGATGTACAGTGAGTTGGAAATTTCTGTGTTCAGTTCCTAGAACAGCTGAGTCAGCTCCAGGGTTTCTCATGGCTGTGTTTTTAGCTGTCTATTACATAGATGGTGATAGGAGTGTGGACTGCCAGTGATGATAAACACAAATATATATTTGTGGCAATTAGACATTGATGTATCTGGAGCTAAGCAGTACTGTTGTTGGCAGGATTACAACAGCTGAGTTGCTTGGAGATTTAATGTTCTCATTGCAGCTGTTGTAGAGCAAGAGTGAAAGCTCATAAAACTGAAGGCAAGGCATATCAACAGACTGATTAAACACAGTGTGTATCATGGATACAAATGTTTGTGAGCTATACTGCTTACACAGTAATCATTATTTTTGACCTTTCAGTGTGAACTCTCTTGATTCCCCATCACTTTTTCATGCAGGATAGTCTGCTAGAGAAAACACTGTCAGACATGACTTCATACAGTCCCTCACTTTAGTCGGACTTCTGCAGTCCTGCTGACTTAAACCAACGCAGTTTTACTAGAGTGATGTAGGGGACAGAACGAGCCAAATTTTCCTTTCAGTGGTTTTCACTACGTAGGTCATCTAAAAAGATGAAAATGTGGTTTTCCCAACGAGCATCCTTTTCCCCTCCAGTTTCATTACTAAAGTGGCATTTGGGTGGATGTTTATTATGTCTGGTTGAGTGGCATTTGCTTTAATTACATATTTGCAGGTTGTGCTGTCGGTTTTGCCAGGAGATAGGAGAGAGTCTAAGCATTTTTTCTGTTAATGGCACAGCCACCGGAACAGCAGCAAGATAACTCCATTTGCAACCACAAGACTGTTAAAACACAGATAACTTTAGACAACTACATTCAAAACAAATTTCTCTCTCTCTCTTCAGTACCTGACCAATTTCTAATAAAGTGAAACTTTAGCTCTTCTTTTCTTCTGTTTCCATAGAGGCTGGTTTGCACAACGCATATGCAAAGAAATACCTGTTTAGCTTCACGTTGACATTTCCGTTAAGATTAGACTCAGTATAATCTTGCGTCACAAAATCTGATTCAAACCTAGGCAGGGCCTTATTTTGTGGTAGAAAGCTGCTGAGCCCAACTGATGAGGAATGTTCTTAGTTGCTGTGAATTGAAGAAGAAAATGCACAAATTTGAGGCTTTTGTTAAATGCTTTTTTCACTCTGTCGCTAGTTCTCACTGAAACCAAACACAGCCGGAAAGGCGGTGCCCTGATACCTGTTGAGAAGGTCGATATGGTCCTGCATATTATCTTTTTGTCGAATCATGATTATGACAAAGATGAATTACTGGCCAACTGGCAGCTGACCTAGCATCCTTCTTTACAATGTATTTTCTCTCTGACTGTGTTCAGTGGAATATGCAGCTTTTACATTACTAAAAGCTGTTAGTCAGGTACCTTTAAACAGCATTAAACAACATTCTTGAAAAACACAAATTGTTTGTCGGACTTTCCTCCATTTCTCTTTCTAAACACCTTAGTTGAAATGTTGCAAGCCACTATTTTGTGTGTGTTTTCCATTATAATTTTCTTTTTTAAAATACCATGGCAACCAGACCTAGTAATAAGTAACAAAGAAAAGTATGATGAGCAAATTTCAGTTCTTAAAGCTCTCTTTAATAACATGAATGAAAGTTAATCCTGTCCCTCAGATTTTTGTCCTGTTGAAGTCTCGACTCTGCCCATCAACTAAATCAGGCTTTCACCTCCAGAAACATAATCTAATATTAAAAAATGTACATCTGTACATTTTAGGACCAAACTGATTGCTGTAATAGCTTTATTTCCTGTCTCACTTTTTTCTTCTGAATTAAAGTTACTTTTCTATCAGAAATTTCTCATAGGTACCTGTGTTACATGTTCAAGTAACTTTTTCGTATTCTATTGGGTAAAGCCTGCAGTGAGAACTTCTCTGGCATCTCCCATAATTCAGAATATTATAGCTCTTTTCTGAATGTGCTGAAGTATTTCAACATTACTTTGGAAGTATACGCACCAGAAGCAACCTTGCATTATTTTATGATCCTGTCAGAGACATGTAGAGGAGTAATGCTGCTTTCCTACTGTTACTTTGAATTCCCCTCATTTATCTAGAGGTTGTATTCATTGGTTGCAGCATAACATTGGGAGTTCATGCTCTGTTGTTATTTTGGGTTTTTTAAACAGTTACCTTACAGATTGTCATTTGTCACTGGCAGGACTGGCAAAGATCTCCCAAATTTCCTGAACTTAATTATGGAAGGTAGGAAGCAATTCAACTTATTTAGTCTTTATTCAGCTTTTCAATTAGCTCTTTACATTGCTAAAGCTGTTTACATTACTAAACAAAACTCTGATGGCAAGGCATATCAATAATCATATATTCAGTAATGTAATTTATTCTTTCCTTAAGGTTTTTGATAGTTGTCTTGGCCAGTAAAGAACTGCAATTGTACAATATTCCTATAGAGTGGGGAGATGCTGTTTCATTATGAAGTGGGGAAACTGAGACACAAATTTGTCAGCGGTCAGTGTTGATATATCTGTACTGAACCCAGTTTTACTGAGTCCATGACCTATTAGTTCATCCTTCTTGGGCTGCTTAGGAGAATGAATGTGTTATATTTAACATCACTCCATCATGGTGTTATTCTGGAAGTGCTTCCTTACATGTGGGGGGACATACATGTTTTTTGTAACAGTGCTATGCAGGTTAGTAGTCTTGTCAGAGCATGAAAAGGACCGTGGCAGCGTGAATTGCATCATGCAACAGGTCTGCATTCCTTGGCACCTGGAGCAGGATAATACTGCTAGTGTCTGGGCCTACTGTTTTCATAGTCCTGTGTTTCCTCACTAATAGCTTATGAAGCAAATGTTTAAGCGCTTTTTGTTATGTGTTCTCATTTTATCTCATTATTTATAGAACAGCTGTTAGTTGGGGTTGTGAAACGATAATTTTTTTTCCTTTCTGAAAAATAAGATCAAGGAGCACAAGATTAAGACTTCCAAGTGTGCACTAACAAGTTTGTTCCCAGTGACTGTTTTGTCTCCTGCGGTTCACTCCTGGCATTCCTTCGACTTAGCATCCCCTGATCAGTAGAGCCTGCTGTGCTCCAACGCCTGATCTCCTACAACACCTCCATGTCCTCACTGGGAATTGTCAGACCCTGGCAGATAGATGCTCTCCAACCCTCAGAAGTCCTGTCAAGTCTGCTAAAGCATCTTTTGATTTTTATGGTGCAGAACACAAACACCAAGTGTTTCACAGCGTTTGCTTGGTCCTCTCTTGCAGCTCCTTTTTCTCTTTGCTATAAAGATATGGGGCTCAGGTCAAGTTTCAGCATGGGATCTGCATCATGGAAACTTGTACTAGAAGGAAAAGCTCACCTAGTAGTTACACTAAAAGAATAACTATTTTAGGAGCTTTGGGTTGTCCTCTTTGCAGTATGTGTGTTTTGCTGCCTTTTGTACCTGCAGAAGGTTTTTGCTGGAGTGTACTTTCTGCTTTTACCTTTGCTGACCACCCAGTATTGCTGTAGCAACGAACTACTTGAGATGTTCCTTGTTCTGCTCGGCAGATCAGTTGTTCCTCTGACCACAGCCGATTTCCTGGACCCCACTTCGGACTGCAAGTCCTCATCTCGCCTGGAAGGGGATTGCCCCTTTCTCCCCTTCCCAGTCCCCTGTGGACAGCCAGATTTACCTCGCAGCCTGGATTGGTCCTCCGTGCCGGCCCTGTCTGGAGGCAAAGGCAGGACATGACAGGAGCTGTTCAGGTAGCTGGAGCTGGAAAGATGCTGGTGCCGATCCTGCAGAAGCTGAAGGGACCCTTGAGAGGTCTTCCTCTGAGGTGCAGTTTCAGCCCCTCTGCTTTCCCCACTGCTGCTTTGCCAGCACAAGGCAGAGTGAGGGGATGCCCTGCTGCCTGCCCCTGCCGTGTGCATGGCCTGCTGCTGCGGAAGGACAGAGCCAAGGATTTTCTGTGGCTCGGGGAAGTGTGGGAGAATCTGATACGGCCTTCCCAAGCCCGGCTGCCTGCCTCATTTTTGCTGCCCATGCCAACCCACTGCTCCGGGGCAAGCCTTGTAATCTTGCGCAGCCCAAAGAAGGGTGGTTTTTAGTTGTTATTTTGGGGCTGGTTTTCTTTTTTACTTCAGAACATGCAATAATCTCTAGAGGTCTAGAAACCAGGATCTCATTCAAAATCTTAAATTACTGCCCTGGCCGAGCCCATGTCCTCGCCCAGTGGTCCGTCCCTTGGCTTGGCAGGTCTGGCGTTAGACGTAGCCCCCAGGTTGGGGTGCCAGGTCGGGATCCTCCCTTCTGCTGGCTCTACCTCTACAAGAGACTATTAAAGAAGATACTCATATACACTTTTGGCTAGAGTGCATTTGTTTACCATGCTCTCCTGCTAATGTCCACTATCATAAGGTTCCTAATTTTTTTTAGTTTTTAAGTGTAACTAACAGAGTTGTTCTAAGGCATCTTCTCTTCAGACGTTGCCTGAGCATTTGCAGAGGGGAATGCCTCTTGCTGTGTGGCCCTTTCATGCTTGTAGTCATTGCCACGCTACGGTGTCGTTACCCTGTGTTTATTTTAAATGTCTGAAGTCCAGAGCTGTGCTGGTATGTTAACCCGCCACCTTTGTGTAGTCTGAAAATGTTAAAACTATAAATTATTATAAACAAAGTGCCTTTGGGGGAGCTTATATATTGTGGTTACTTAAGTAGTCCTATAGATTTCTGCCATAGTGTAGTGCTCGTAGAACGTATATGTGATCAGAGAAATACCCCACAGTTCGCTGAAGAACAAAGGTATAGTCAACAAAGATGTATTTCTACTGAAGATATGCTTTTTTAATTAGGATTTGAACTTAAAAAAATAATTTCAGCTTGCTTCGTCTGCTCTCCATATGTAGCTATTTCAGCTAAAACTCATTCCTAAATGTTTAATTGAATCAGTGCCATAGTATAAATACATAATTTCTGTATATGTACATTTCTCATTCTGATAGCTTCCAAAAGATAGCTAAGTGACCACTAGAATAATTTAACAAGAAAAATATTTTGAAGTGTTTTATGAGACGTACGTTCTCCTATATAAAATACAGAATGCTGGAACTAATTTTCATTGCATGTTTATGGTTAATGGGCAAAAATTTTCAGTCTGTGCAGAACCATTTTCATACCACTGACCCATCTGTTTTAAAGAGACCTTGTCTTGAATAATACATGATGTTTGGTCATTGAGGAGGAACTCCCACAGTCCAATGTATACTCAGTGCATCCTTGAAATATTTTGTCCTTGGGTTTGAAAGGTTCAGTATTGCAGTCTCTGGGCATCTTTAGCCCTCAATGAATATTTTGCCAGAATAGATAAAGTGCGTGCCAAGTAAACTGCTATGGTTTCCAACCACAGCCACGAGGAGCAAAGTGAATCAAGGCTGGAGCCTAAAATTTCTAGGCAGAAGTAATAAAGCTTCTCTTTGTTGAGGTTTTAGATGCTGCTTTGTTCTCGTATGCCCTGGTGAAAGAAAATCTGTGTCTTTTAAAAATATATTTTACAGACACTTAATCTTGGTTGCATCTAATACCTTTCAGTATTTTTAAAAGAAATTCCAAGTGGATGAGTTATTTATGTGTTTAGCTTTTATTTTCTATTATGTCTTTTAATAGATTCCAGATCTCATCCATATTGTAATGGCTTCTGTGTTACGGAGCAACACAATTTACTAGGTTAAATATCCATTTTTCTTGCCTCTCTGACATCAAAGTGTGATAGACCTATACAATAAATTGTTAACACATTTCTGAGCTTGAAAGTCCATATCGTCACCCTCCCTGTCTGCATGCAGGCTCCACCAGACGTGAGGAGACCTCGGTGCACTTCAGCACACCTGGAAGCATCATGTTGTTCCTAGTATTCAGGTGCTTGGAAGACATTTGATTAAAGGCTGCAAATGGAGAAGTGTTCAGGCTTGAATTCCTTCTGAACTTGCTTCCCTCAGACAACATGTTGAAGCACATGTAGAACATAACTTTATAGATTTGTCTGGGACCTGGGGTATGGAGATGGAATATATGAGGTGATGGAAAAAAGAACAGATAACCCAAAGTGCTGTGCTTGCCTCCCCGCTTCCCATCCTCTCTTCCCCAGACATTTCTTTCTTTCCTTTTTTTTTTTCTTTATGTATAGGTTTATTTAAGTTTCTGGGAAAGCAGATGTTAGGGGACAGAACATCACAGGGAGTGGGTCTGAGCTTTTAGTGTCTTGGAATTGCCACCACAAATCCCTGATTTTTTTTTTTTTCCTATTCTCTGAGAGTGTAAGATCCAGAAATTGAAATATAACATTCTGCACTCAAGAAATATTCCATAGAAAATGTGAGGGAACCTATAATTAAACACTTGTGCACAGATAGCAGTATTGGAAGAATAAATTTGGTGCCTGTCTCAAAAAATGGTTGAAAACCGTAAATCATGTATAGAATAGATAATCACAGATATAACAAACTGTAGCTGCATCTGCTGATTATTTCTCCTCAACCTCTTGTGTACAATTAAGAATTCAGATTTAACAGCTGCAAATGATTTTCAAATGTTGATCTGAAGCAGAAAGTTCTATTCAGAAAGTTCTTTTATCTTCCTCGTTCATTATTTTTTCTGGAATATGTTAAAAAAGATAGTATTTGACCTGCTCTGCATTGAGACAGAAAAGAGAACGCTACAAACTCAGATACAGATTTATGCTTAATGATCCATCTTCTTATGTGGCTGAGTTCAATGGCAGACAGACTAAGTATCTGTCAACAGGCTAAACTTTCTTTGGTCAAGAAACTTTGTCTGTTAATATTTTATTTTCTTAGTTCAGCAGGGAGACATTTTTCAAAGGTTTCTTGTTGATAGTTGTAGCAAAGAAACTAAGGTATAAAGCTCAAAGTGAGTGCCTGTCAAATTAAAGTCAGAGATGATACACAAGTGAAAACTATAAAAAATTGAGAGTAAGCATTAGTGCAATCACACATCATTATAAACACTGATTAGAATAGAGTCCTATGTATAAACATACCAATATGCTGAACGGATAGATCTGTGTGGACCGTGCCTACATATCAAATTCCCACAGAAAGGTCTCACATTTGTCACCATGCTCCGCGTGCCTGTGAATTCAAAGCATTTGGCATTTAGGGAGTCAAAAGCAGCTGTTCCAGCTTTAGTACTGAGGGTTTATATGTTTATGTTTTGACAGTGGTTTTGTATTCTGCCAGTAAAACCTCTGTCTTTAATGGGCCGACAAGCACGTACTGGATCTATTATCTGAATATGTATACACGTGCACTTACACGCTTTCGTTATGACAACAGATTCTTGGAGATTTTTCCTTAGTCTAGGAAAGAAAATTGTGCATCTTTTTGATGTGGTAGAGGATTATTGTGATGAACCTGGTTAATTAATTAGTCCCTCTAGAAATGGGGGAAAAAAAATTGCATTTTTGGTAGAGGTGTGTCCTGACGGGGGGCACGTAGGGCATGGCTACTGCAGGAGTAAATACTGATAAGTTTATTCTCATTAGACACCTACAGTAGCAGCGTACATTTTACCTCCAAGTATTTTCTCCTCTGGTACCTGTTATTTTTGTTTCAGCGGTTCCATTTCTTTGCAGTGAAACAACAGATTTTTATTTTTTAACAAACTTTCAAGTCTTACTGTATTGTTTGCAGATCAGGTCCAGGAAATGTGTCTGAAATCTGATCACCCTACACAGTTTGAGATTAGGATTGGGATTAGAAAGTGTGTCACGTTTTGCATTTTTTAAAGACAACCTGCTTTATTAGCCGAAGAGCCATTGTTCTTTAGAGCCAATATTCTACTATTTATCTTCCCCCCCCCACCACCTTTTTTGTTTGTTTGGTTGGTTTGGGGTTTTAAAATTTTATTTTATTACAGCAGTATGCTCAGACCTAAGATGTTTTCATTTTTTTTTTCTTTTCTTCTATATTTAAGGCACAGCATTATGCCTGCTTCTCTGAGTTGGTTTTGTACTCATGATACCTGGTCTGAGGAGTTTACTTATACTGGCTACTGTTCAAGTTAGGGAGTTTTCTTCCTACAGCCTTTGTGGTTTGGATTTTTTTAATGATAGAAACATAATTTTTTACATAGTTTTACTAGCTGAACTCTGAGAATAAAAGGACTGTTTCATTATTGGAAACATCCAGTTTTCTAGAAAATTTTCACAGAATGGAGGAAATGTGATCAACTCCACTTAGTTTTCTAGGCTGGTCACACTGTTTGTGCATCCAGTAAATACATGAAGTTTTACTCATGATAGCCTGTGATATTTACTAGGATTTCAGCTGGAAGAAAACGGTGAAATCAGCTAGTGGGGAAAGTTTGCAGATGGTACAAGATGGGGAAATAGTCAACAATGAGAAGGTTCTTAGCACAAAATGATCAACTGATTAACTCGATGCAAAGTGGTAATGCAATTTTCAGTGCAGCCAGGTGTCAAGATATACACACAGGAGCAAAGAACATGGACCATGCAAGATGCTGAGGACTCAGGCCTGTGAATTGCTGTCTTCAGAAGAAATTGAGAGCTGTCATTAGATATTCAACCAGTCATGACCTCCTGATATGACTTGGAGTGGGGGAGCCTGCATGGCCTTGGGGTTTGTAGGAGAAGGGGACTCTTGAGTAATGCTAGGGAGACTACGCTACTTACCCGACTGGAATTGGAGGCATTACTCCTGAAACATTTTTTTCTAGCTCTGCTTTTCTCAATTCAAAAATAGTGTTGAAAAATGGTGAAGATCCAGAAAAGCCTTCTAGTGAATAGCCTGAGGAGATTATTCATCAGAGTAAGCAGGAGCTCCCAACTTTAGTCAAGATCCAAACAGCTGGAAGTCAAGACAAGATGCGTGCTGTTTGGAGTCTGTGTTTTTACATGAGGAAAACTATCCACTGGAATAGCTAGCTAAGGGGTGTGAGGAGTTCTCGATCACTGATTTCTTTCTTTTTTCTCTATTTTTTGTAATTAAGGTGACTTTTTTTTTTGGTAAGATGTGTTTTATTCCAGCAGAAATTAATTTGAATTAGCCCCCTTTTCTGGGTTCAGACTAGTGAGTTCCTCTTAACTTAATCTTGGTTTGTGTGTTTTAATTTTCATGAGGAATGTGAGCATTTCTAATTTTCACCTGTGTAAAGAATAAGAAAATTTATAATAACAGTTAGTGGAATACTAACTTTTCTGCTTTTCTGTCATGGTTGGAGATGAAAACTTTCCAATAATACAGTAGCAGATTGGAGAAAGTCTTATGAACAAAGAACTGTTGAACCCTTTGAATTAAAATAAAGGCAGTGTTACGCTCCACCTTAATCAATAGAAGGGGCTGTTTGGGCTGTAGGGTTTTTGTATTTCTTTTTTGTTTACAGAATTACAAAGAGAATTTTCAAAAGTTGTCTTCAGGTCTTCCTTCAGAGCACAGTTGCAATGTAATTGTCAGATATATATTGGAGAAGAGGGAACACAGAAAAAGAAAGATAGCAGTTCTGATGGTTTTCAAATAATATATTTTTATACAGCAGGAAGAAAGTTTTGCCTAGATTATTATTCATAGTTTTCTGAGCTTTTAAACAAATTGTACAAATGTTTGGAACCTTATCATTTTCTCTCTCTCAGAAGGCGTTCAGATCCCCACATGTGTGATAGATCAAGCGTACTTCCAAAAATAGGCACATTGTTTGTGCTTGCAATTCCAGATGATCTTGTTATGGCAACTGAGTCCCTGCGTGGAGCTATCTGTAGGTTGTGTGGATCCTTTTTCACACAGTTCCTCTTATGGCTCGGAGCTGCTACTGTGCTACAGAACAACCCTCTGCTTTTTGGGCGCAGTGCTTTGGTTTCAAAGCCAAATGTAATTAAGTAGTCCTGATTAGATCATTAGAGTCTTCAGTGAAATCTGCTCAGTAACAAGCCTGAACTTTCGCTGTGGTTCCAAATGAATAATTTTTTGGTATTTGACTTTGCTTTGAAATGTGGAGCGCTCTTTGCCCAAAGGGGTATCTGGTTTTCTATAAACATGGAAGGTTTCAGACTATTTGAGGGACACACTGCAGAGTAATTCATCTGTGCTAAAGATCTGAAGTATTTCAGCAATACTGTTAACAGAGTGTTCTGTATCTGCTTCGTCTTTTGCAAATTTTACAAATCAGGGGGCCTCCTCACAAACACGTGTGGTAGAGCTTGCCAGGCAGAACTAGCTGAGATCACTTCTTCCTGCCTGTATAAGAGCTGTAGGTGACCCCATGCCCATTCAGCACCAGGCATAAAGTTTTTAAGGGCATCTCCCTCCCCAGATGCCTATGGTCCCTACCATAAGCCAGGTGCCATCAGAGTGGTAACTGAGTGTTGCAAAGGATTGGACATTGAATATCGAATAGTCTCAGTGCAAAAGCTGGCATGGGGGCACCGTTTGCCAGCAAAGGTCAGTCCTTAGATAAAACAGCAATTAACTTTGAAAATTAGGGTCACTTTCACGTGCCAGGTGCCAGTGAGCTACTTACTTTCTGTGGCCAGCCGCTCCACTTATCGCAGTGGTCTAGGGGAATGGACGGCCACCAGATGCATGGGACATTTTTACTTTGCATGACTTCACACAGTGTTGTAGGGGTAAGACATGGCCCTAAGAATCACCAGTTGAAGAAAATACAGGGAGGAGTAGGAAGGTAATAATGAATGATGAAAATATAGATATAAAACTGTGAAGACAAAATATACAGAAGAAATCCCCGAAACATCTGACACCACCAGCTGTGCCTTCACCTACTTGAAAGAGCTTGGATCGTTTCTTGTGAGCACTCTGACTTTGTTTTTGTTTGTTTGTTTTCAATGCTAGAAATTCAGAGAGATTCACTGCGGGATTAATCACTGCTCAACATGAGTTAGGCTAGCAGAATTTGACTGCTTGACAATGTTTGAGAACAAAAACACTTCTCTGTTTGAGTTCATGTACACTGTTTTTACTACCTACTCTCTGGTTTAGTAAATAGTAAGCAGTTGGATTTTTCCTTCTCTAAGATCTGAATGTTTTTTGGCAGACTGGGCCTGTCTTGTTTGGTCCTGATAAGGCAAGCAGTTACAGCTAAAGTGTAAATATGGTGGGATCTACATGCTGTATTTAGCAAGTAAATTAAGGTGTATTAGTGTAAGACCTCTTTGTCAGAAGCAAAACAGCCACTGAAAATTCTAAGTAAAGGCTGGTAATAGTCCACGTTATGTCTTTTATTCCCCATGGCATCAAACTAATAATTGATAGTTAACACCGTTTTAGTGACTCTTTTTTAGAAGCCAGGCTGTTAAAGCTACTTATTTTCAGAGTTTCAAGCTTTTGTTTGCAATTTATTGAAATACAACATTAGTGCTTTAGATCTTACATCAGCTCTGTGCCACTGAATTCAACTATGTGAATAGCTGACTTCTTCCTTCCAGCAAAATGTGTACTTCACAGCAACCATTTTTGGTGCATCTCTGAACCACTCCAGTTAACATAAGAAAATCAAGAATAGGAACGATAGCCTGAAACATAGTTGGCAAACATTTTATACTTTAATATGTGTTTGCCACTAAGTTTTCTAAAATTCTTTTTTTTTTTTAAACTACAGTGCCTTAAGAAAGCTGTAGTACTTGCTGGGAGGTCATATTTATTAACCAGAAAATATTAATTGGTAATGAGATGAAGCATGGTCTGTTACTTTAGAAATTATTCTTTGACTTGGCCAATTTTCAACTGTAAGGAGATCTAGAAGGATTTTATCCCATTTCTGCCTCCTAGCTTTTTTTTCCCAATAGCATACTGATAAAAGGTTTCTTGTGAGACTTCTATTTTTCCAATAGACAGAGGAAATCTAAATTGCCTCTGCGCATTTTCTTAGTTCTAATGAGTTCAGCCTGGTCCGGAAAGAATACACAGAAAATGGGGAGATGATACAATTTGGAAATACATTTTGCTGTTAACACAGGATGTTGTGAAATAGCAGATTCAGGCATTAGGAATGCAGCACTTTGAGGTGGTAGGTTGTGACTGTACTTGCAGCGATTTGCATAGCATTTTCTGCAGGTCTTTATCAGTTTACTTCTATTGCTATTTCATTTCCCATGATAAAGAAGTGGAAGACCCCCTTCTGGCAAAGAAAATAGTCTTTGCAAGTTATGCTGCCCAAAGGAAGAGTTGCCCTCCCTTATCCCACTACTCCATACCCACCATAAACATTTTGAAGTTTACACAGTTACTGGTTTTCCCCTTTGTGCTGCCATCCATTTTGACTATGTAAGAGGCTTACTTTATGTTACCCAAAAAGAGCAGATACTTAGAAGAATTTCTCAAGTGCTATAATATGTTGTGATTGTACTTTTTAAATACTACTTTATTATTCCTTTTAGCCAAAAAGACAAATATTAGAAACACTGGGGAAATACCAGGTAATTCATAAGGCATATGTGACGGCTAGGTATGGTCTGTCAGATGTTCTTATCTATGGCCCTTGGATGGTTTGTGGCAGTCTAGAGAGAGAGAGAGAGAGAACTGGGTGTTCACATGTGACTGACTTTTCTTCTTCTTGCACGTGAATTAAATGAAGCTATATCTATTCCATATATTGCCATGGAATATTTTCCCATATAAACAATTGCAACTTTTGATGCAAGCAATGCACTCAGGCGTAATTGAGGAGATGCCATCACAGGAGCATGACTGGAAGAGCTGCTGTGCTGTGGGCCAGAGGACCTTGTTTCTCTTGATGATCTACCCTGCACCAACATGTATCAGGTAGCTTGAGAGCTAGCAAAAATTGCTGCTTTGAGATTTGCCTATGGATTTAAACACATGCAGCTCTATAGGTAACACCCAGCAGGTGAAGGGTGTATGACTGGAGCTGTGTTCCCCCACTGCTCGTAGCCTCCTTCAAACTGCCCAGTATGTGGCAATTGAGGAGAGCTCTGTAGCCACCTTAACTTATCTGAGCCATAACATGGCTTTTATGGCCTCATCTTCAAGGAGCTGAGGATGTTCAAAGTGGCTGATAGCTACCTGCCTTCGTCATCCCTGCAGTCAAAATCAGGCGTATCCCATCTATTAATGTGTGGTCCAGAGTTTGAGAGCTCGTCTGAAAAGTGGGTTGTTCACCTTGTGAAGGTTAATGTTTGGTAGGAGTTTTTTGTTTGTTTGTTTGCTTGCTTGGAGTATACGTTTGACAAAGTAAGAGGAGTTTGCAAACTGTTTTACCTGTTACTTGGACCACTTTGTTAACACCTTTCTCAGTCCTGTACAATAAATACTGTAGTCGATGTTACAGACTTTAATAAGCTGGTGTCTATTGTAGATCCTCAGAAGAAAGTTTTCAACGGGTAAGTACTGTTTTGTTTCTCCTCTCTGATCTTAAACGCTATCTAATAAGAATCATAGAATCATAGAATGGTAGGGGTTGGAAGGGACCTCTAGAGATCATCTAGTCCAACCCCCAAAAGGGGTATAAGGATTCATTCTAGACCATACGTTATCATTATTTGTCTAGTATTTCCTAAGGCATAAAGAGAGAGTTGCCCACTTTCAGAATAGTTTTTGTTGCAAGTTTCCATTAAGTATTTCATGTAAACAGGATGTGCAGGCTCTATTAAGTACATCGAAAGGGTTCATGATGGGAGAGTGTCTTTCCAAATTAACATTGTCTGCAAAATGCTTTTAAAGACATCTGTGGTTTTTTGTACTCTTAGGCCACACAAACATTTTTTCCATTTTTGTTTGCTTTTCAGGCAAGAAAAAATAAGAATATCTAGCTAATTTAGAAACATAGTTTTCTGGATGTTCTTCACTTATGTTAGGTTTTTTTTTTCCTTCATATTATTAAACTGTTTACCTGTCTCTCATTTCTCTTGGTAGAACTTTTTCAGTTTTCCTTCTACACAGAATTTGTCTTTGTAATCTTCATTGTAAACAATATTGTTGGGGAACTGTATCTGCCCTTATCAGTCAAACCTTTCCTAAAGAAGGGTCTGTCTTTTTAATAAAAAAAACAATTTTTGCAGAGTTTTAAGCCGTTCATTTATAAATCATATAATCTGATATTTAATTAGCTCTGTGTCCTACAAACAAGTCGCTACATGCATTTAAACTTCAGACTTTTGAGTTCTGAAATTCAGCAAATGCTGCCCTAACAATTATTACGATTTAGAACCTAAAATTCCTCAGTGAGAATTTTCCTAAAAGCTTTCAGTTTTCTAGACAGGCAGATTTTAATGAAGTTTGTAAAGAAGTAATAGATATTAGGAAGGAAACTAAACCATTATTTATAAAATCAACAGTCCCTCAGTTCACATCCCGAAGGGGTCTGTGGAATCATAAATTTCTTGAATTACACCAGTGAATAAGAAAAGACAACTAGATACTGCTGCTACTGGGTCCTTTTCCTATGCCCTGCTTTATTCTATTAGAGCTCTGACAGAAAGATATATGATACGAAAGTATTTATTAACAGCTTCTGAAATAATCAAATTATTATTTCTTTTTAGAATTCAGTGTTCCTTCAGAAAAATGAAACATAAATTTATTGCTTTCAGTAGTGTTGTACAACTTATACCCTTGTCTTATTGGGTACTATCAAAATTATTAGCCATTTATTCAGTTCCTGAGACAAGCAGAACTGAAAGCTCAGTCAGTGCTTGTCAGAGCTGATATGATCATCCTCTAGATTTTTTTTTCCACTTAGCTTTCTTACACTACCTAACCTTCAGTGAACTCCCTTTAACATCTGCTTTCACAGAATTCTCCTTAATCCACCTTCATTGTCAGACGGGGTTTTCTGTTTGATTTTTAGAAATAGAGAAATAATGATGCTTCTGGGAATTTCAATAACTAGACAAAATGACTGATGATGGGAACTCATTTAAGAGAGTTAAAGGAATATTAGGGTAATGCAGTCAATGTGAATAGAAGTCTGGAATGTTTTCATGTCTTCATATGAACTTAGTATTCCCTCTTGAATTACTCAGATCAGACTATCTCTTCAGTTTTGAATAACTCTTGTCCAGAAACGCCAGAATTAAAAAAAAAAAAAAAAGGAAGTCTCTCTTCTGCAGCAATCTGATGGAAGATTCTATAGTATGGAATATTTGTCATACAACTATTATCACCTGCCACATAAACCATCTTTGCATCTCCTTTCTGTGAGGATGGGAGTAAGAGCTATGTTTTCTAGCTAGACAACTTGAAGATTATTCCTGAGACCAACTACACCTGTGCCAGCAGTTTATGTTGTGAACGGCATGTTGAGTAGTATAACACTGCTGAGTAGAACTCAGGGTCATCAACTGTCTGAATCAGTATTGATGCAAGTTGCAAACAAGAAGATAATCTTTTGAGAACACTGAAGGGAAAATAAATGCACCTCTACAAGACACACTTAGATCTTGTAACCTACCACGCACAGATTTTTCCTTACTAACAGTTACATCAGAGAATAGGAGGTGTTGATCTTCGAAAGTAGAGAATATGTGTTTCGCTGCTGTTCGGAGAATAAAGATTTATTACTCTGGCAAAAGTAGGCCAGTGAATGATGAGGAACAAAGACCAAAGAAAAGAATGTAGGTATTGCTCTGTGGCCAAAATAAGAATTATTTTTTAGTTTCCAAGATAACACCAAGACAGAGCAGGCAAAAACTACCATAGAATGTCTGCAGAGTCTATTAACACGTTTATTTTCACCAGGTTAGGCCCCTTCACCCATGTTCAGACACATATAAAAAGGACCACTGCCTTGGAAAGTGAATTATTCTCAGAAAATTCCTGAAAGAATATGTTAGAAACCATTCTTTCTTCACTTTGAATCTTTTAAATACATTTTTAAGACTTAGAGACACTAAAAGAGTATAACACTGTAGGGATGAAATCCTGGCCCTCTTTTAATGCCTGTAGCAAAACACATTCCATGAGCTTCTGCAGAGGCAGGATTCCTTTTGTGTGCATACCTGTAAATCATGAGACACATGTGCTCACAATAGTTTCAGTAACCAGGCAAATGGATAATGCTCAAGTACAAACCTACGTTATGTTCTGGCTACAGTATTTATTGGCTAGTGAAGGCTGTGCCATGTGGTTAGAAGAGACTGAGACACAGCTTTTTAAAATATTTGTGTATATCTTTTTTGTTTAAACAGATAACATTGTCTTTTGCTGAATTTAGGGGAGGGGAGGCACTGAGGAATATGAGGTCATTGAATGTTCATGCAAGAGCAAAAGAAACTATGTACTGCTCATCTGGTTTTGTCTACTAAAGGTTGCTTATTTTCAAAGTTTTAATCTTTGGTAATTTTTCAGCAGTTCTAAGAATACCGATCCATATGTTCTAAAAGAAAAGTAAATCAGCAAAGAGAAAATTCAAAGATGCATACTCTTTTCACTGCATCTCACTCTGATATTCAGAAAATATATCTATTGGCTCATACTAGGCTTCCTTTCTCTTAATTTTTGATAATTTGTCATTTATGAGTGGTGCTAGCACTGTAACTATAAAGAAAACTTTTTGATGTATAAAGATGTTAAAAAGTAAAAATCCGAACTTGGGGAATGTTTTAAGCATTTGAAGAGAGGACATGTACAATACGAGAAAAGAAGATTTTAGAAAGACATCTCTTTGTAGCGCATAAGAATATGGAACTGCACATTCCTTTCCGCATGAATGTGTTACATCTCCTCCTCCAATTTCTCCTCTGAAAAACCCTAAACTGTGTTGCAAATTATTATCCACTGGCATGGGGCCTGGACCCCTTACAAGTTGGAAACCACTTTATATGCTGTAGATTCTTTTCAGTTTTAAAGGCCTGTGTTGGCTTGTGAACAATGATGACATCAACTCTTGAAATCCAACTCTAGCTCTACTCCCTGTTCTGTAAGGCTTATAAAGCCAGTAGCATCCTTCTATTGTTTCCAACTGAGATAAATCTGAACTGACGTTTCTGATTAATGAGCTGACATTATGGTTTGTTTATTATTGGTTTTACATTGTATCCCTTAAATGTGAGTAGATAATTTTAAGAAGTAGGTTTTGCAATATGTAATAGAACATATTGCAATAAGGACATTTGAACAATACATGATACTTGAATCTCTCTATATATAAATCTGAAATTGAAATTAATATTTAAATTTCCTTATCAATGAAAACTTAATGTTGTTTTGCAATGTGATATCAAGATAATTTTCCATAACCTAATGTTGGCTGGCGTTAATTATCCCTTAGTATCATAGCAGTGATATCTGATTGTAACAAAACCAGGATTCACTCAGAACCTTGCAGAACCTCACTATGTGTATAGTGTTATATGTACTTAATATTTATCTACCTCACTAACATGAGATAACTGATATTATGAGATAATAAGACTGACTTATTCAGCTGGATTCCACTCTAATTACAACTATTCAAGTGTAAGCTGGTATATGCTGTACAAAAGGCATTTCTGACCTCATATCTCTCTTGTAATTGTTTAGATGACAGGTATCTGTTTAAGAAAGTGTGGAAGGTAATAAATTCAGTTTAATAATAAGACAGGCTTTTTATGTTTGTTGTAGTTCAAAGTTTTAGGTGTTCTAAGAGAAAATCTAAGAGCCTGTGGTTAACAAAACCTCACTACTGTGCTGAGACTGTGATCCATACAAGAGCATATGAGCAAACTTAATGTGGTGTATAAATGGAATATTTTTCTATAGCAATATGCTGGAAACTGTTCATGAGTTAATTATTGCAGAAGCCTTGTAAGGTAGACAGGTACCATGAATTCTGTTGTATATGGTGGGCCAAGGACAGGAAAACTGGTTTTGTAAGGAATGAAATGGGAACCAAAACTTGATAACTCTCAGACTGTAGAAAGCTATGACTGGACAAATTTGTGGGCCTACTTAAACAATAATTTTGTTTTTGTTTTTTTTTTTAAATATATTGGATTTTTGAGAGGGGAGACGGTTATAGCACCTTTGGAAGATTACTGCTATATACAGTTTCAAGTGAACATAACCAAATTGATTCACACATTTCTCTGTGGTCATGTGAATTCTGATTAATGAAAGTTTTCTAAGAATGCTTTAGTATATCAAGAAATAACTGGAAGAGAACGCTCACCAAGGAATAGTGTTGCCACTACAGTTCTGCTTTGATTTGTCTTATCCAGATTACCCTCAATGGGTGTTCTCTAAATTGTTTCTGCTCTACAACTTGTTTTCTTAACATAAATTAGGCCCATTGAAACACATAAATGGTTTATTTTCTTCCATAAGAGCACAAAAGCAGGCTACTGGTTGCAGTCCCCTAGCATCCTGACTTAGGCAGGTACTGTACTGCACGAGCTCTTTCCTGAAGTTGTCTGGGGCAGTAGTTAAAATGGTGGTTCTTGACAGAGACCTGTCGTTCCCATCATTTGGAGTTCTGAGGTTTAAGTTGTTAGAAACCCTGTCCGATAATGTTGTTTTGTCTTACGGAGGAACACAGCAGAAAGGTGGAACACAATTTGTGTACAGCATGTTTTTGTTTATGCTGTCTTCTGAGTAATTACCATGCAATTTTATTTTTTTTCTTTGGGGAGGGTGGAGCAACTTCTGTAACCTTATCATTTTGAATAGGAAAAAAAGTCTAAATTTTGATCACTTTGAGTAGATTTCATGAGATTTAATTGGGTGAGCTGATCACAGCCTAGAAAATCAGGTACATTTAATCAATAGTGAAGGCCAAAATGAAGTCTAAAAGAAAGAACTTATAAAAGAAACATTGCAATTTAATCTGAGCGACAGCAGATGACAAGGCCATGCGTTTTTCTGCATTTCAGAGGATGTTGTTCTCAGTAGACCATCAGTTGTCATTACATACACCATACTGTGCTTCTCAGTGATGGTTATTGTATGAATAACCAGGTCAGACAGTTGTTTAAATAAAGTAAAGAGAAAAATACCACAGAAAAATGAGACAGGGGAACCGCTATATTCTTTAAACATCATATTTTCTCTATTATTCTTACTCACTTTTCAAAATACTGGAGACAGCTCATGAAAATCTTTTCCTTCTTATGTCATCATTGTTTCTTTATTCCTTTATAAAGATTCATAATATTTTAATTTTTTGATCTTCAGCAATATATTGTGATTCAAAGAAGAGATGGTAACGATAAGAGGAAGGGAATGAATAATCGGAGAGACAGACTATTGGAAACAAAGATACTGTGTTTGTCTAATTCTACCCATTTCTAACTATGGGACAGATACAGAAGAATGGTAGACAATGTTCTTGCCACTTAACTTAGTAAAGTTTAGAGTCCAAATCCGTATTTAAACTGCCAGGTATCTCAGATGTATTACCTGTCAGTGACTGAAAACCCCTAATTGAACCACTAATTGAAAATTGCTCTGCTCCCTGCAAATCTTCCCAGAATTAGTAGGAGGTGAAGTGAGGTACCTCCTTGTAAACTTGTATGCCTCATTAGGCAACCAACTTTGAGATTTACAGCCAATGTTTTTTCCGTTTTCTGTGTCTCTACAATGTAGGCTTTTCCATGCAAAATTTTGCATCACAGAAGAGTGATGCAGATTCAGATTCACAGATTCAAATCAAGTTCAGATTACCGTGGAGAAACTAGACCTAATCATCATTTTTTCTCCAGCCTACACCAACCAGTCTGGGTTTACATGTTGCATTGCACAGTGATATTTAAATACTGTAGCAGGGGACAGACAAATCATAAATGCAGGAATAATTTATTCTATTTATTTTCTTGGTTAATTTTATGTGAAATCTGGAAAGCGAAGAGTCTGATGAGCACTCACCGCTATAGGCGTTAGGTCCCAAGAACAACCAAATCATCAGTTCATGCCTAACTTTGATAATGAGAATAGTCTCATGGACTTCTTATATGATTATTCTTAATTACATACTATACCACTATAGGTGTTAGGTCCCAAGAACAATCAATGGATTAATTCATGCCTAACTTTGATAATGAAAATAGTCTCATGGACTTCTTACATAATTCAGAATAATCATATACTTTTACGCATAAATCCATGATGGAACAAAGACTGAAATATGCAATACCCTTCAGGATCTTGCTTAAAATCCCCTAAATGTATAAGTCCTCTAAGGAGAACAAGAAGTTATGTTTTTTGTTCATATTGCATGTGAGCTGGAGTATAGATACAATAACGTATTTCTGTTGAGACAGTGCAAAAATATGGCATTTCAACATAGCGTCTGCATGTGAGTGGAGAGACAGCAAAAAGAGGAAGGCTATGTGACCCTGGAGAACTCACGCACCTCTTGAATACCAGACTATTTCTTACTTTAAAGGTGTAACTATATTATATCTCTAAAAAATTATGATGTGGAATATGATCTGGATTCCCTTGAGGTGCTTTAAAATTTGTCTAGTTCTAGTTGTTTGATTTTAATGTTTACTAAATATTATATGAAATTATTTAAAATGTTATCTTAGCTTTAATCCTCACTAAAATTAAATGAAACACAAGTTTTTAGGAAGTTTTTGAAGAAAAGCTGAGAAAAAGACAAACAACGATGAAAAGGAGACTCTTCTTTGCTTTTTTTTTTCCTTTGGAAATTAAAAAAAAACAGTTTGCCAAGTTAACATGTGTCATTTTCAGCTGTAATGATCAGTGAGTTGGAGCCAAAGAATATATACAGTTTGAAGGATGCTGTAGAGTGTGCTGGAAAATGTAAATCCTGAAACATAAGAACTCCTAATGTTTTGTGCAGACCTCTTCCTTTGTTCTCATCTCTCTGACTGCATTCCTGGTTTACATTTTGCTGGTCTTTTTGTTTCCGTGCTTCCTTTTGAACCATTTGTCATTGGCCATCTCCGTTTTTTCCACGGTTCCTTAAACGCTGTCTTGCAGATTGCTTGCAGTTGATCCTGTACATTGACTGTATTTTCATGTGCTAAAAGACTTCAGCCTTTCCCTTCTTTGGCAGATACTTGCGCACTTACAGTTTGTGTTGGAAGAATCTCTTTGGCCTGAAGCCAACTGAGTTATCATCCTGACTTTTTCCCAACCCAGCATTGTTGAGAAACATCATCCTCCCCACCAAACCGTTGTGCACAGGAAATAGGCAGTTGATCCTCATTTCCTTCCTTCAGTTTCAAGCTGTTTAAGAGGACTCATGAGTCAACATCTCATTTAGTTGTATATCATCATCTACATACTCATCTCTAGCCCTTTGTGTTTTCATTATCATTTTCCTCCAGTGTCGGCTGCTTGCATGTCTCTGCAGGATCTTACCCAGAGACTGTAAACCTAGGGAACGCTAATTGGCATCGTAATGTCCTGGCTAACTCGGCTTTGCTTCATGCCATACACATACATTTCTCTTCTTGTCTCAGCAGCTGTGTCATCTTCCTGGGTGACCCATGATGAATGGAGCGTGTTTAATATATTCTGCCTTTGTAAGGACTTCCCTTTTGAAATCCATCAGAAGCATAAATCAAGAGCATATTGCACAGACTGAAAAAGGGGGAAAGCTTAACATGCTCCTTGATTTCTCCACTTTCGTGGCACTGCCAGTACGTCAGTGAAAAGGCACGTTGGCTGATATCATCACTGCCAGCAAGAACAGCAGTGCTGCATTCCCATGGTGGGAGCACACTGTGCTCCTAACACCCTTCTGTGACATTATTTCAGGCTGACTCAGGGGGACAGATGTCTCCTACTAAATCGTAAACACAAATATCTCAAGTATCTGCATTTTCCTTTGGAGACTTAGAATTTCAGTCTTCAACAGGCCTGATCCTGCTTGAAATGGTGAATACTTTCCTTTGATCTGCTTAGCAAGCAAATCCCACAAGGCAGACTTACAGTTCATTCACCCTTGTTTTGAGGGCCCTGGGATAATGACTAATACAGTCAGTAAGCCCTGAGATATTAATCCTTGTCCTCCCTAAGTTACTGCATGCTAATCCTTTGGGTACTACCTTACAAGTGGTATTCACCAGACTTTTCTTATGACTTCATTTGATGACATTCAGCACATTCCTCGCAACTTTGCTTTCCTTCTATGACTCTTAGCTTTCTACACCTTTTTTCAGGGCCACCACTCACTCCTCTGGTTTAAAGTTCAAAAGCAACATGTTTGGCAGCTGTATCCTTTGTCTCTGGTACCTTTCTTATTACAGTAAAGACTGGATCCTGAAATTAGTTTTTTCTCCATGTATCAGCCCATCCTGCTCATACTTGCCATTAGTGAGGCTCTGCAACCATTCAGTTAGCTGCATGCTGTGTCCCAGCCCCAGTTTCCACTCTCCTCCTTGGCCTCTAACATTTCCTACTTTTTTCTAGAGGAAATTGCTTGCACTCTCTTGTTGATTTTCTCCATATTACCCTTATATGTCTACCTGCCTGTATTAATCTGTTTCTTTGCATGCCAATCCAACATGCACAAGAGCTGGTACCTCTTGTGTTCTGGCTATTTGCTTTCACAACTCATGAAGACTTAATACCAGTTTCAACAGAAGCCTTTCTCCTCTGAGGGTATTTGGTAACAGACAGTGGAAATCCCTGTCATTCTTCCAGCTCATTGGGACAGGCCCACTGTTTATAGGTTGTCCTTGTACTCTTCAAGCTGCTCAAGTGATGTACATTTAAACCAGCTAAGGATACGCAGTCTCATATATGGTAATGAAATCACAGGCTCTGTACAACTCCATTCAGAACGAGGCATGAGATCCTCTCTGCTGGCCAGCAGAGGTTGCTCAGAACACGTTAGTTGAGTGTTCCGCACTCTACAGCTCTTTTTCTTAGGAAGTCAAGTCCAGGGCTTCTTAATCTTTTACGGGATTTGCTCCAACATCCTGTTTCTCCCCCTCATGCTGGGTACTTGCTCTGGTGTCTCACCTCTCTGGAACAATGACAAAGTCAGCGAGGGAAGCAGGAGATGGGGGATTGTCCCAGAAACACGTCCCTGGGGTGGGCGAGGTTGCAGTCCTTGCTGCATTTGGAAATTGCAAAGCTCTCCTTGAATTAATTTCCCATCATTGTGGACTATATATATCCACATGCATGCCCACAGATGGAAAAAGATAGTATTCCCCTACGATCTAGGAAGAAAGGAAAAATAGATCATTATTGTTTTCCCTCTTTAAATACCCTTGAGGTCATCAGAGTGCTGATGAAGGCGTCAGTGTGGTGTTGAGTTTGGAAAGGAATATAGAAAGTTAAGAAATATTTTGGAATGTTCCAAAGGAAGCCATGCTTCAGGTTTGGGTTCAGACCCAAATGTCTTCAAATTTCATTCATAGTAAGATCTTTACGTGGGCTGCAGTAATGGTCTGGATTATATTACTCCCATACTGGCATGTCTGGATCTTCTTTAGATGATCCAAAGTTTGCTATATAACACTGTGGAGGCGTTGTTTGCCTCTTTTTGCTACCTTATGCAGGAATTGGTGAAGCCTGCTGCTGCTGCACTGCCGTTGTGGTTCTGTATTTGTGTGTGGTTCATTTTTTCTTGCAGACTGTATTTATTCAGAGAAAGCTGGCTCCTAATCCTGCGTCACATCTATATGATTTCAGATCAACTCCCTTAAAGAGAAGGGAGAGGCTTCTGGTTCTAGGTGGACTAGTTTTATATATTTTAACTGCAAATCCTCATCCATCTACTTGACTTAAAACGAAAATAAATACCATGTTATGGTAAGAGGAGTAGGAGAGATAAGGATATAGACGTTTTCCCTGGATTGAAGGTGGGAAGTGTTGCTGGTTTCATCAGACATTCTCGTTTCCTTACCTGCCCTTAGGTCAGAATTGATGTTTCACTTCCTTTGGGAGTAGGAAAGTCCAGAGAAAAGGGACACAGCTGTAATTCCCCATGAGGTGACAGGGTTTGAGGAAACTAAGTAGCTCAAGTTGATCCTATGCAATGGCTTCACGAAGGACGACTGTTGCACTTTTTTTAATGCTGCCATTGTGCAGAGTAACGTCCCTTCTAAAGCATGATCTTGATGTGTAATGATGCCTGAATGTCAAGCAAACATGCAGCATTAATTTTTCCTTTGGAAGTCTCATGTATTTGACATAGAGATGGGATTTAGTCCTTAGAGAATCCGTAACTTCTTTATTTTTAATCAGGATAATGATTTAATTAAAGGGCAAATAGAATTTCTCAGGTTTGTATGTGTGGGGTGGTGACATTATAAAACATGAAAAACCCTAACACAGTTTCAGTATTACTGAGACATTAGCAACAGACTGTTTTGTCTTTGTGGTTTGGAATTGGAATTTATCCAGTTGTTGCCGGAAGGCTACATTTAATTTGTACTGTGTTTGCATAAATAGCTTATTTGTAAAAATTGCATTTTGCTTGAACAATTATAAATGTTGCACTTATCATAGGGAGACAAATGATCTATTGTTCTCTTTAAGTAAAATGGTACTGCCCTTCCAAACTATCCAATTGACAGAAACTTGAAAAATCACAGCATACTTATATGTTGCTTATCTCGTCCCCAGAATCAGCTCTCATATGCTCATATCCTCTGGGTTTGTAAAATTCAAAAGATTCTTTGAATTACTCTCTTAATTATGATGTTGGCATTATAATCACTTGCTAAATAAGATTCTTTAACAATGATGTCCTTGTTATTAAAACAGTTGCATTTCTTTGCCTAGTATGAATAGATGCATGCTCCGAACGGGGCAGCGGCAGTTGTGATGGGAGCCTGACTCTGGCTGAAGGAAGGATCGATCGCTCAGAGGTTGTTTAGAGCCCTCTACAAGATCTCTTTTAACCCCACCTCCACCTCACAGACAAATGAAGATTAAGGAAAATATAGGGTCTCCACCTATAAGTACTCAAACAATTGTAGGCACTTTGCCCTCCAATTTACATCTCATTCATGTGTTGGAGGGAAAAAATGTTTGGAGTTTTTTGGCCCTTAAGCCCCTTTTAGCACATTTTCACATTCTGTGTTCTTTAAGATCAGATATCGAATAGTAAAGAGAGATGTGGTTGGAGAACGCTTTTTAATCATACCGTAGTTTATCTTTTATTCTTTTTAAAGTTGTGGTTTATTAAGAGTAATACAGTATTTCTAAGTTCTGCTTGAAGGATTCCGTGTCTCTGTAGTAAGTGTGAAACCAAGACAGAACTGGAATGACTGCTGCTAACTCCTGCCAAGAGTTGTATCATTTCTTAGAAAAAAATGCATGTTTTACCACTTCTTGTCACATATCATTGCTAGATATATATTTGAGTCTATGTGGCTCAACTCTCTGCCATTAACTCTTACATTAGACGAACCTTCTCCATTACTTTGACAGGTCACCATGCATAACGCATCAGAACTGAGCCCAGCAAGGGTACTGAGATTATTGTTTATTAAGTACTGATAGAACATATTGTTCCCTAGGACGTGTGCCTGTCCTTCACTGTTTTTCAGTTTCTCTTCTCTTCTCTTCTCTTCTCTTCTCTTCTCTTCTCTTCTCTTCTCTTCTCTTCTCTTCTCTTCTCTTCTCTTCTCTTCTCTTCTCTTCTCTTCTCTTCTCTTCTCTTCTCTTCTCTTCTCTTCTCTTCTCTTCTCTTCTCTTCTCTTCTCTTCTCTTCTCTTCTCTTCTCTTCTCTTCTCTTCTCTTCTCTTCTCTTCTCTTCTCTTCTCTTCTCTTCTCTTCTCTTCTCTTCTCTTCTCTTCTCTTCTCTTCTCTTCTCTTCTCTTCTCTTCTCTTCTCTTCTCTTCTCTTCTCTTCTCTTCTCTTCTCTTCTCTTCTCTTCTCTTCTCTTCTCTTCTCTTCTCTTCTCTTCTCTTCTCTTCTCTTCTCTTCTCTTCTCTTCTCTTCTCTTCTCTTCTCTTCTCTTCTCTTCTCTTCTCTTCTCTTCTCTTCTCTTCTCTTCTCTTCTCTTCTCTTCTCTTCTCTTCTCTTCTCTTCTCTTCTCTTCTCTTCTCTTCTCTTCTCTTCTCTTCTCTTCTCTTCTCTTCTCTTCTCTTCTCTTCTCTTCTCTTCTCTTCTCTTCTCTTCTCTTCTCTTCTCTTCTCTTCTCTTCTCTTCTCTTCTCTTCTCTTCTCTTCTCTTCTCTTCTCTTCTCTTCTCTTCTCTTCTCTTCTTTTACTCAGTATACTTTCAGTATGTACAGGTTATTCTCTTTTAATTCCTATTGTTCTCCTTTTCTTTTCCTGTTAACAATTATCTCTTCCCCTCCCCTTCTTTTCTCTCTTTGATCCACAGGTTTTGCAGTGCATGTTGGTCTCCCTTCATTCAGAACTTGACATTCAAAGGTACTTGATGAAAATTGAATCCTCTCAGAGAGTTAGTACTGTACTTTCTTTTTTCTGCACTCTGCTGTGAATTGAGTTTGTTACCCTTTAATTGTGTGTGTCTTGCTTCACAACTAGTGTTCTCGAATAAATACGGATTTGCATGCATTTTCCCTTCTGTATTTCACAGCAGTGTCATTCATATAGATTAACTGCATATGGGAGTCTGATGCATGTGCATCCTTTGACAATTTTTTAATTCTGACTTTTCCTTTAACGGCATGATAGACATGAAGTCCACACTCTTGTCTTAGATGCTTTGAAATCCACCAAAATTCAGTGGGAGGTCCTAGATAAATAAGTAATCCCTACCAGCTGTCCCAATTCTAACTTGATTTATGTATTTATACATACTTGGAACTGACTTCAGGGGTAAAAGTCTTGCCGCAAAGTTAAGAACGGCTCTGTGGGCACAGGAGTATGTATTTTTGTATTATTTGACATGAAAAAAAGCTTAATTCTGCCTCTTGCATATTGATCTTATATGTAATGTACACTGTGCACCTGTGAAGTCACCTGTATCTCACCATTCTTCCTGTTGAGCGCCTCTTCCATTTCTATATGGCTTGCAATGCCATATAGAAGGGATGTCTACTACAGTTACTTTTTTCCCCCGCCCAGGCAGTGCATGTGCACGTGCCTTTTAGATACGTATGTAGAAGGTGCCTCTGCACGGTTTATACTGCAGTCAAAAGTGCAATCACAGAAGCACCAAGATAACGTGTGCTACAAGCAAGGAATGAGGCCTTGGAGCAAGCAGCGTGCACAGTGGCCTATTTGCACCTGATTTGTCACTTCCCCACTCGTTTTGTTTCCGCTTATAGGATTTAAATAGACCAATAAACATGCCGACCACACAGAAGGTTGGGAGAGGCAGAGGTGTGGAGAGCAGTAAGGCTTCTCCCTCCTTTGCCAAGGAGATGGCCTCGAGGGAGGGAAAACGAAGCAAAAGAGTGTGGTGACAAGTTGGAAGAGGGGAGCAGGAGAAGCTCCCCTCTTCCACAGCATCTCTCTCTCAGCAGCCCTCCAACTCTCCCCAGGTGCCACAGCAACAAGCTCTGATAAGCACTTCATCACACGTTTACTTCCACGAGTAGAGACGGAAAATCAGTCACCAACGTGGGTGTGCTGCTGCCAGAGGCAGCTCTGCCATGCGCTCGCTTTCGCTGGGTGTTTGTTCTTGCTGGGGGCTGGCAGTGTCCTCCGGCCGCCAGGACCTGGCCAGCACAGAGGGCACCGCACACCCTGCCCCAGACACCCGGCTCCCACTCACCAGCCTTTGTGTTGATGGCTTTCTTTTTGGTTATTTTTAAAATAGCGTGTTAATTAAGAACTCCTCCCTAGCTTCTAGAAACACAGAAAAACAGGTTTTTCCAGGGCTGCTGCACCATGTTCCTTTGCTTTGGGAAACAGACACCACAAAAACAGACCCTCCTCCTCTTTTCCTTAGGGACATGTGTGGGAGAACAGGGATGGGTAGATAATCATTTTCTTGAATCAGAACACACTATCCCCTAGGTACATTTAGGCATCTGGTATATATTCTTTTTTTTTTCTCCCCCCTCCTTTTTGCATGTGGTTTTAAGCATGCAAGGATCTTTCCCCTTTAATCAGCATAATGACAGTTTTTGTTTAAATCATCCCTTTGAATCTTCAGAGTTCTCATGACGGTTTTGGGGATTGTGTAGGTAGGAGTTACCTCACCCGCTGCTGATGAAACGCAGCCATCTCCCAGCTGGAACAAGGGGTCATGCTGGCTCATGAATACTTCACAGTAGGGTTTTTAGGAGGGAAAAGAGAAACCGCTTCCAACTGAAACTGCCGTAAGATTTTAATTAAGACAAATGTTGATGTCCAGGCTGGAATTTATGGATAACTTATTTAAACAAAGTAATCATAAACCGAAGCTATGATGCAATAATATGACAGGGACTGTGAAAGAACAAATTTTGCTGTGAGCAAAATTGATGGAACCGTAGAAGCCTCTGCTGGGAAAAATAGTGAGATGATCAGTCACTTTTTTAATTTGGCTATCACATATAAATAAATACTTCAGGTCACAAAGCATTAGAATAAAGCAGAGACTTATACAGTTTTATTTTAAAATCAAATAGTTCTTTCATTTGGTGTGATTTTTGCTTATTACTAATGAGTGTCTATTAGCTTTGTCTATTATTTTACTTCATTTTCTACGCTAAAATCTCGGGCTGGCATTTGCAGAAATATAAAACCTTGGATTTGGACAGAAACATACTGAGACATATTTTTACACTTGAACGTGGATGGCTTGGGTTTTTCTGATATTTCATGTATTCCAAAGAGATGCCACAGCATGTTGCATACTTCAGTCTGGACTTGTCTGGACCAATTAAGTTGCTCTTAGATGGGCTGCTGAGTTCCTTAGGGAAACATTTTCAAATGCAAGTTCCTCCAATTAAACATCTGAATAAGAGGTCTGGCAGTGCAAGTGCTGAGCACCTACAGCTTTTATTGCTTCTAATGAGTATCTGTACTGTAAACACACAACTTTCCTGAAAAACAGGCTTAAATATATCTAGGCGCTTACAGTTAGAAACCAACGTTTGAAAATGTTGCTTCATGTCAGTCATTTATAACAGCGCTTCATAAAAAACTTTCCTGCTAACTCTGGGGGTCACCCTGCTGAATAGTGAGCTGTGGCCCTGCAAAGGGTGAGCAGGAGCTGGCGGCCTGTGGATGTCCTGCTCCATGATTCAAGTACTCAGGATCAAAAGAAATCGATTTTGGCAGCTTGCCACAGCAGGGAGCATGCAGCTGGCCACCGACAGGAGCTAGCAAGGCTCCTGGGAAAATGTACAGATATTTAGGATGATTTGAATGTCATTCTAACCTAAAAATACGGCAGATAAATTCTAACATTTCGTGGGTTTTTTCCGCTAGGTGAAAGAAACTGGGGTTAGCATCAGTCAATACAAAGAGTGGTGATAAAGACCCTGTCATAAGCAGAAAAGAGCTTTGCCTTCAGATAAATTCATAGAATTTAGCAAAACAAACACTTGGCATGGTGTCCTAACCCTGCCATAGGGATGGGCTCTGGTAACATGTGGCTGTGACTGTTACGAGGTTTTAATGCAGCACCTTCCTGTGGCAGCTGGTGCCATTGGCTGAGTTGTCTTCCCATCCTCCTCTTTCATGCTGGAAGGGAAGGGGAATGATTTCTTTGGGAAAATTCTTCTGGGTCTGCTTCCTCCCTTCCTCAGAGCATGAAAAGGTCTGCACTGGGGATGTACCTCAGGTTCACTTAAGCTCAATTTGTTGCTTTGCTTAAATACCATGCTGCAGGCAACCTGGGGAGGGCTGTGATTTGTGCTCTGCTTGCCTTACTCCTGCGGTGAATATGGTGAGCTCAGGCATTCCTCGGGACCACCGGCAGCAGGAGGAGGCCAGTCACGCTGCAGCTGAGGGTTGCTGGGGCAGCACCCAGTGCAGAACATGCCTCAAAGTCAGGGAGGCTGCAGGCAAGTAGGGTACCTCAGCTTGGTGCTATGTACGGTGGGCAACCGTGGCTCAGGCACTGACTGTATCTGTCCTTATCAAGGAGGAAAGACCTTAGGCCATTCATACCATAGAAATTAATGTTGGAACCAAACTAAGAGTGCTTGTGAGCAAGGGCCGGATTTGTAACTCATCATTGATTCAACAGAAAACAGGGAAATGTTTGTGTCTGAAATACAGAAAGAATGGCCAGAGACATCCGCTAGCCCATGAGTGGGCAACAGGGAATAGTATAACTAACTCCTACAGAGTCTGCATGGTGTTGAGTGGGCAGTTGCGCTCCTGCTCTTTTTAATTCTTGAGACCACAGATGCTGGCGTGTGCCTGCTCCTGGCATGGTACTGTCTCCAATTGATGATCTCTGAAAGGATCATGCCATAGATTTTTTCCATCTCTTAATGGTTAAACAACACATACAGAAAAGTGAGCTTGTCAAGAAAGATGGTTTAATGTTGCAATCAGCTGCTGAATCACCTCCCTGCCCCCAGCTCCCACAGTGAGAGAGTACCCAAATGCGTCCATTGCATAGACGTAACATGAACTTTAGGTTATAGAGATGTGTATAAGCGTTGAACTTTTCTGAGAAAGTGCTGTGGAAAACATTGTTACAATAAATGCTTAAAAATAAGAGCATGTGGGTTGTATTTACTTGCTCTCCAACAGCAATATGTTCACTAATAGCATGTCCAGACAAGTAGTTGTAGTTATAGTTGTAGTTGTGATAATATGGGACCCCAAATACCCTGTATCTTTGGATAAAGCAGATCCTTCCTTCAGACAACCATAATTTGGCTCTGACGCAAATGTGAGGAAGAAATATTATTGTTGAAGTAATAAGAGCTCACGTGCTGTGACAATATTTCAGAGTTAATAAACTCATCATACATTAAACACAGCCTATTTACATGCATATTTGCAGTCTGTCACATACCCTGTAGCCATCTTCGGCACAAGTCACAGAACAAAGAGTTTACTTGAAGGTCAAGAAAAGCAAGTTTCCATTTTTCTTTTCATTTTTCTTCTTTATTTGAAATGTCAAGAACACACTCAAATGGTGGGGTTTTTTTTTGCCTATGCTAAGTGTGTTCTTTAAAGCACATGATTGGAAACTGTTCTTTTAGTAGTGCTGTATTGTTTTTTGTTGTCTTTTTTTATGATTTGTACACTGCCGGGAGTGCTAGCTACTTTGAAGATGTGTATGATAAGTTTCTTCTCCTGAAGAGGTCAGTTTCTGTCAAGATAAAGGCTAAGGAAGTTCCTGGAGACAGGAACTAAAAAGTGTGAATTGATCAAGAGATGAAATTAAGTCCTTCTTCAGGTCATGGGATCTTTTTCTTAGTTCTTTTTTTTGTCTGTGCAAGTGTGTGAAGCAAATTTGCAGGAGAGACTTTTTAAAAGGAAAAGAAGAAAAAAGGGTTTCAATTATAACTGAAAATAACTGGAAATGAGCATGGAAGGATGTTGTGAAGAGCAGAGCTGTAAAACTGGGTAGAACAAAAGGGTGAGAGGATTAGTGGGGGCAAGTGTGAGCAGAGGACCAGAGGCAGAAGCCTGCACGGCACTTGAAGAACATCTCTGGTGCCCTGTGACTGCTCATTACATTGGCATCTCGGCAGTATTTCACTTTTCCTTGTTCAGGTACCTTCTGATTTCGCTCCTAATTATTTGAAATCTTATTGCATTTGAAGAGCCTTGCACTTTTTTGCATTTCTTTTCTGATTCAGTGAAAGGACTAAAGCAGATGTATTAGAAGTGCATACTTTGGACAAGCTGTAACAGAGAGACGTCAGTTGTGAGGCATGATTAACCACAGTTTAAATTCTTGACCAAATCCCAAGAGCAGTTGGAAGATGCTGGTTCTTCTGTAACTGCTGCCTCCATGTGTTATACTTAAAAAGATATACTGAAAAGGTTACAGGGATCTATATCCTTGTAAATATGATAGTATATCCTAAATAAAATAGTAATCTCAAAGCACTGTGTAATTGTATGTAAGTTTTCACCAGAATTGTTCATTCTTATTTTAGCCTTTCCTTTCTGCTGAGCTTCTTACCCAGAACTAGCGTAGGCAAGAATAGAGAAGTCCTCAAGAAGGTTCAGCTCTACCCAGCTGACTGAAAAATCAAGCCTATTGCACAAAGATAGATGCCGGGGGATGTCTCCTAACATATAGCTGACGGGGGAAGACCATGGCTCTCTGAGGAAATTGTAACCTAATCAGTATTGGCACAGGGAAAAAGAGATCAAGCCGCTGCCTGGTTCCGGACTGTTTTCTGGCATTTATCCCAGAGGTGTGGCTTGGAAAATGCTGGTGTTTCCTTGGGTTTGTGTGCCTATGTGGAGTATCTCTTTACAAATGTCTTAATTTTGGATAGTGCTACTCCTTAGTGAGCATCTCTTGAGTTCTCTTCTCTTTTCGTGTATTACGTTTTTCGGCCTTTGCTAGCAGATACATTAACAAGGCAGCCACCCAGGCACAGTCATGTCCCATTCATTGCTTTCACTGGAGTTAAGCAACGTGCAGCTACAGCACCTCCTGACTCTAGTAGCAGCAGTCTACAGTGCATCTCTAGTTGGGTTCTGATGGGTCCTGAAAAATGGGCTGTATGGTGAATATTTATTTTGTAAATGCTTATACTGCATGCTAGGTCCTGAAAAGTACTTAAAGGGACATTCCGAAATATTATTTTAAGCTTTTGAGTTTTTAAAAAATATGTTAGCGAAGATTCTATGGAAAAAATATATATAGTACAATTTATTAAGTATTTCTTTGCCATCTATCTCATTTATCTTATTTGATGTTGGAATCAACACACTGAATAATTCTTACAAGGCTTAGATAATGCTGAAGGTTTCTGCCCTGCTTTCTTCAACTATCTTTACGAGTCCTTCTAGGTTATGGCTCCATAAATGTTGCTTGTCCTCTCCCCACTTCATGTTTTCCTAAGAAGTGCTGCCCAGGAATATGCTTGATTATTAAGTAGCATCAAGCCTAGTGTTCCTTGCCAATAATAAAAATGCTTTCTTCTCAAACTATATACATGCAACTGCAATGTCATCTGAGGATTCAAATGAAAGAGAAACAGAAATAAGCAAAATTACCTTGATTCGTATCACCAGAATTTATTTTTTTCTTAAAGAAACAAAAGCAATCCCCTTCCCAACAAACTCTGGAGTGAAGGTCCTTTCGCAGGTTGCTTTTGTTGGGTTTTTTTGCATCTTGTTTTATTTTCAGTTATAGTTTTCTAGAAAGTGAGAAATACACGCCTTCTTGCTCCGTATTAATGGATACATAGAGATAAGTTATTAATCAGTACAAGGAACTACAAAGCTGTAATGACTTGGCTTGGTAGTACTCCTGTAATATGCCTGTATAAATAAAATGCTTCAGCAGTGATCATTCCCAAGCCATTTCGGAAAGCTGAATGAAGAAGTGCCGACTAATCAAATTCTTTCTCTGTGTTTGCAGGTCACTTGTCACCTCCGTAAATTTTCAGGCACAAGTCCCGGTATTTACAACCTGCAGACTAGTGCTGACCATGTCAGAGCACTTCAAAGCATACTTTAGTTTGCTGAGAACAAATGTTGTTAGCTTTAAGTCCTGCAAAAATTCAGTGCTCTTGAACAATTGCGCTGCGGGACATTGGATAACACCTAATATTTTAATATTAGCATTTCAAAAGTGAAAAGTTCTGTAGGGTTTAGCTTTTTTGTGAGGTATATCTAATTTATTGTGTTTTGTGAGCAACTGCACAACTTGGCAACAACAGGCCTCTATAGCCAGCTAATGAAAATCTAGTTCTAGTTAAAGTTCTTCATACTTTCAAGATCACATAGGGAATATTACATGAGGCACACTATTGCTGAAACGAGCTCATCTCATTTCACTTGGAAAACCACTGAAGGAACCAGATGTCAGCAAGATAAGTCATCTTGGCTTTCCAGAAAGAAGCAAAATCTTTTCTGGATCTGGACAGGATCTTCAAACTTAAAGTTGATTTTAATACAGGTGATTTTTAATGTACTAGCATCTGACCTTAAATGATAGGGAGGAGGAAAGCGTACATGTTTTATGACATCTTGTGCCTGGTGTTGATTATAGGCCTTTACAAAGCTCGTATTTACATACTGGTTTGGGGACAGAGTAAGCTTGCTTTGCTTTCAATTTCTGTGTATACAGTGTCTGTTCTAGTTTGTTGCTTAAGAAACTGGAAAATTACTTTTCCAAATCATAGTAACATGTGGTTGAGGGAGTTTCACTAAACAATACTGAGTATACTTTTTAAGGCAACCCCTCTTCGTAGAAAGCACTTACAATGTCACTTACAGGTAGCAAAAAATGTTCAGGATGTAATATTTTTTATTAGGCAGATCTTACAATGAAGCGTCAGTAGAAGTGCATAAATGAAACCATCTCTCTCCCCTCCTGAGAGAGTTGGCTTTTTCCAGATATGATGTTTAGCAATTTACTAGTATGATTGCCCAGTAAAAATTATCTGTTAATGAAGAAATTTCTGATTTATGCTGATGCAACAGAAAGCAAAATAATTGTTTGAGATTTCAGCTGGAAATGTTAGATGGCTATTTAGGCCTAGCTGCATGACCTGTACCTTTCATACGCGGCACAGCAGTATATACTGAGATTGATAGTTTGCAGTTACATCACAGTAACTCTTTTCAGAAGATTTTTCTTAGTAGACTTGTCAACATAAGAGTGTGTGTGTGTGTGTGTGTGCGTGTGTGGACATGCCTATGCTATATTGGTTGTTTGAGCAGCAAGGAATGGCATTACCATACATCTCATCAGCACATGTCTTATCCTCAGGGCCTTGTTAGCAACAAAATTTGTAATGTGGATGTACAACCATAAAAAGCATAGAGGAATACCAAAGGACACTGTTTTCCTAAATAAACTACACAGAAGTGACCTTCAGCATACCAGTATTTGAAGAAGTTTGGACTTCTTCCTTCTTCTCTTTGTTTTTTCCCCTCATATTCTGATTTCAGTAGACCAATAATGAAATGCTCTCTTTTGCAGACGAGAAGCCCAAAGCCATCCCAGAGCCCGCAGCCCAATTTGGGTGACCAGACAGAACATCTCTCTGAAGCGTCTGCAGATTCCTTGGAGGCTATGTCCGAGGGTGATTCTCCAACCCCCTTTTCGAGGGGCAGCCGCACGCGGGCAAGCCTTCCCGTGGTGCGGTCAGCAAACCAAACGAAGGAAAGATCACTGGGTAAGACACTGCTTCAGTCCTCTCTGCTCTCAGCTTGTGTTTTCCCTTTGTGCATTTAAAACAGTTTTTAAATGTTTGAGATTAAAAAGTAAAGACTTTGGTAGCACATTATTTTTAATGTCAGGTTGTTCTTTGGAAATGAGTTCAGTATGGGGTACTTGGTAACTTGGGGGAATGGTGAAATAATTTTCATAAGACCTGAAAGTGTGCTGGGATCATGGTAGACAGGGAGAAAGGTGCAGACCCTGGCATGAAATGCTGACTAATGGTTAAAACCCAATATTGAAAATACTATTTGCCAAGCCTGCACGCTATGTGGCAGTGATCTTAGCATAAGATTGCACCCTCATTTTCAGACAGAAGACACAAGGGTTTTACTTTATCATCTCTTCCAAGCCAGACCTGGTTGGAAGAAGCCTAGAGATCTTACTGCCTGGCAGATCCAGCTCTTAGTGAAAAGATTTGGTATTTGCATGGCAATAGCTTTCCAGGCGGAGAATTTGAATGGATATGCTGACAGAGATGCCCTTTACTTTGGGGCAGTGCCCTGCCATCTGTGTGGCGACACGGGTGCTACGTTAGCACAGGTGGACAACTCCGCTTCCGGCGTTCTTCCCATATTTGAGGGTTGAATTAAGCCCAGCTGTGAACCAGAGCTCCTTTTATGAAAGTGCATTTTTTTCCTGGAGACTCTGCTCTCAGCTGATGAATGGTAGAGTACAGGCTGTTTTTTTGAGGGAGGACACCAGAGGGCAGTTAAACTGCTGCGAGGACGTGGCATTAACTCGCTTGTGGATTGCTGAGAAAGGCAGGTTTTTGCTCAGAGGTAATAAAGTGAAATGCTGCTTTCCTGTAGACTCATCTCCCAACACGCAGAGTGACATAAACCGAATGCTGGGCTGTAAATCATACCATGCTTGTAAGCTTGTCGCAGGGGTTTATGTGTTTCTCAATCTAAGACAGATTCTGTCAAGAGTATTATGGTACCTGACAAAGACAACAAATGGGAAGAAAAGAGGGCTGGAAGGGGTGCCTGCCGCCCCCAGAGCTGGCAAGTGCAGAGCAGTGGGGCTGGGGACAAGGGGCCGATCCCTGCCCACGTCAGGCTCTTCGGGGAGAAATTTTGAAGACTCCAACCTGGACAGGACTTTTTGGTTTAGAGGTGTTTTTAAGAGCAAGCACGTAGCACATGTATATTTATGCAGAGCATTCGTCTCTGCCAGTCACTGCTGGCTAGGGTGTCATCAGAATGGCTTGCTTCACTCTGAGATTTTCTGGAAAACATTTATTTGCTTCAATGTGATGCCAAGTGGATTGGGCCTTTGCAGCACCTGTGTGACTCGCAGTCCAGCCTCACTGCGTGGGTTTCAGCTGGCATTCAGCAATTACCCCAGGCCACTACGTCTCAGCTCCGAACTTCTGTTTTGGATGTGAGCTGAGAATTGATAAACAGCTCTCTGGAAGCTTTTTGTTGGCATCAAAGGGGGTTGGGGCTGCTCTGCACCAGTGCTTTGTGCTGTGTTTTCTCCCCCAAAAGCTGAGCTGGAAACAGCTGTCTCATGATCAATGGGTACATCTGAAAAGAATACAACAGCCCTGTTTCTGGAAAAGACCTAAGTGCTCATCACTACAAATAAGCCTGGTAGGTTACAGGCAGGGCTGTACAGAACTAGACCAAGAGTCCGCCTGGCCCCGTACTTTATCTCCAAGAGGGACCGTAGGCAGGTAGTCTAGGCAAGAGTAAGAACAGGGTAAGTATGTGTGTGTATGATCCTTCCCCTGAGTACTCTCCCAGCCTCAAGCTATCTTTAGCTTAGAGATTTCATGGTTATGGTTTCTGCCTGTGTAATAATCCCCAAGAGATGTCTCCTACAGGTATTTGTTCAGTCCGCTTTGAACCCGTGTAAATTTTTCACATCTGCAACAGTGCAGCTGTGACTTTGGTGCAAAGTTTTAGGGGTTTACTGCCCAACCATCGCTTTTCTCTTGCTTTGTTTTGTATTTGCTTATTTGCTCTAAGTTAATGTCATGTCCCCTTGTCCCTGTGCTGGAAGTGACAGCAAACATTAGATCGCTATCTGCTCCCCCTGAGCCATCTCCGATTTTGTAGGCCTGTCATTTCCCTCAGGTCATCTTTTCTCCAGGCTGAGAAGTGCTGCTCTAATCACTTGGAACTCACCCAGAAACCATCCAGAACATTTTTCATTGTTGCCCTTCTTTGCGATTTTTCCAGTTCGACAGTATTTTTGCTGAAGTAAGAGGACCAGAGCTGCAGAAGCTCATTGTTAAGTAGTCTGCTCTTAAACCCTTTTCTTAGCATCTGTTGCATATACTGAAATGTGTTGTCCAGGTCCCGATAGAGGACGGTCACGTGAAGATGTACCATTTTATTTAACAGCCAGGGTTTCAGACTTTGCAAGGCACCCTATCTCAGCCTGCGTTTCATGTACTACAGATAAGACCCTGGCTTATCCCAGTGTGAACAGGCAAACTGCCAGGGCTGTAGGGGGAAGAGAAGCAATGTAATGTGAAGCATTTGTGTTGAGAATTTTTAGATTGGAAACTGGAGCAAAACAAGTCTTTTCCTACTTGCATTGCAGGAGGGGTCACAGCTATGTGTGTGGCTTAAGGGACCATCATACTAGCCAAATAGGAGGTAATATGCTGTCACCACCTCACAACCTGTCATTTTCAAGTTGTTCCAGGAACTATTAATAGCAAATAGTTTGTTTTAAAAGACAGTTTAAAACCGATTCTAAAATAGTTCCATTTTAGGTTATTATTCTTCAATACATTTATTTTACAACAATGTCCTTTTCAGTCTTTTCCGACAGTGTGTTCTAATACCACCATGAGCAATGTCCTGAAATTTTAATTTTGGGACTCTCTGCAGAGTGTGGCCCTGTTAGGATTGTTTTTGCTTCCAGCAGTACAAGGGGATTATTTCCCTTTAAAAACCAGGAAAGTGTTTATAACTTCAATTTTAAAAGCATCATGAAAATATTTCCGTTCACATGATTTTAAACAAGCTCTATATAATCATCTTCCTTTCCATCTCTATTAATTTTTAATGTAATATAATTTAAATACAAATTGTGTTCTGATCCTCAGCCAACATGATGTCAGTGAGAAAAGTGACCAACTTTTGTGAATTTTATTAATTTTACATTTAATATCTCAATGCTGTTGTTTTAAAAACCTGATGTTTTCTTTTTGAAATTCTAATTCTTCTATAGGTTGCGATTTTATTAACTACATATGAGTCAGTTGGTTTTTAAATTGTGGTCTGAATTAACATGGAGCCTGAGAAGGAATAGCAGTAATGCATTTTGGCCACTCCAGCATAGTGGTTTTGTCAGTCAGGACTAATCTAATAGGACGTGGTATTCTGACATGTGAGGCTATCGCATGCCATGGGGAGTTGACCCAGAAAATGGTATTCCAGTTGTGGACCCATTTAAAATTGCAGCCACAGCTTTCAAAATAAAGATCTTTCTTGCCTAAGAGGTCCATCAGAAATCGGCACTTGTCCCATCAATCTACAACCTGAAGACAAAGTGAGATATTAAAATAAATTCATTCACCGTGCAAGAGAAAATTCAATGTATTTTTAAATATCTATTTGAAACCTGGGAGTTTTTCCAGTGTGATAACTGTGGGAAAAAATTATCTAGCAAAACTGTCAGAGCAAGAATCAGCTGAAACCTGGAAAGCGCTCAAAAGCTTTCAACAAACTTCACTTGCAATTTGCCTGGAGGAAGCAGAACCTGACAAGCGCCCAGCGAGGTTACTCCAGCAGCCATCCTGTGCCCATGCTGCAGCTCGCTGCTGTCTCTGCTCCCGTTCCTCCGCAACGAACTGAAGACTGACAGATATTTTTACTTGTAGTCTCTCATGTGGCACATCCGTACAAACGATGGGCCTGATCCTTTGTAAAGGCAGGAGCCGGGATCATCTGTGATGGCTGAGCAGTTTAAGTGGTTGAGGTGATCGGTCGCAGCCCGGAAGGGCAGGGTGTGATTACAACCTCCGATTGCAGTAACGGCCGTAGGTGCTCCCATAGGACTGGGCTGTACATGCAGGGCTTGATTAAGGAATAATAGGGTATTAAGAGTGATTTCCATAAATGCACAAGGATTTGGATTTGAGAAGTCAGTGAGGAGGGTGGAGTTTTATGCACCTTCTCTGGGTGCAGGCACCTTCTCTGGGTGTCCCAGCCAGGGCGCCCACCCACTCCAGTCCAGATGAATAAGGAGCAGAGGAGGACTGAGCTCCTCACTGGCAAACCTGTGCCTAAAATAAGGTGGCATGGAAGAGCCTCTGCAGAAATGTCTGATCCTGCCAACATTTGCATTTTATTTGCCTTCGAAGGGATTACTCACAGGAGTAAAATTACACAAACGCTTAAGGATTGGTATGGGGAGGCTCTTGAACAATCATGGAATATTCCAAATATTATTTGTTAGCGTGCACACACACACCCCAACACCAAATTTTAGCAGGCATAGATTGTAGTGTCTGATTAATTTGTTGACACCTTCTATGGAAATGCTGTTGCTTTTTGTAATAGTAACACCCGGATCTTTTGTAGCATTTCCAGCAGGTGTTTCTCAGACCCTGTTAAAAAGAGAGTCAGGCCATAGTTCCCATTTTGCACATAAGGAAACTTTTGCAGAGAGAGGGGCAGTGACGTGGTTGCTGCCGCCTGATGGTAGAGGTAACTCTCTATACATGTGTATGCAATGTACTGTAAGACTTACACAGAAAAATATAAACGTTAAAAGTAGACTTACGTATTATATTGGTGGTAATTAATTGTTATTTATTATTTATGAGCTAGAAATTAAAATAGGCATGTTAAATCAAGCAGAAAATGTGTGAATGGCCATAGATTTTATAAGAGAAGCGTGTGATTTGCTAGCAGTGGCACTGCCATCTCAGAGTCCTTAGGGCATGATTTAAGCCTAATGAAGTCAGCAGGATCTTCAGTTTAATTCATGGGAGAGGAACTCCCTGGGAAATACATTTCAAGTTAAGACTGAGTATGGCTTTAATGTATTCGTTATTCTTAAAAGAAATTTTCCCTCTCTTGTCTTTTTACAGTGTATGCAAAGCAGCCAACATGCAAAAAGGTCATGTAAATATTTGTTGTCATGGTCAGATACATTAACGTGGGCTGCCAGGTCTATAGGAAAAACAGCCTGAAACAGCTAGTTCCAATTATTGAATTGAAACACAGGCCCTAGGAAATTATAATATTCTAAGGTAACAGCAGTTTTCCTGTCTGGCTTTTCTAGACTTTATCTTCTTTCACATTTCTTCAAATTATAGCTCATGTTTTTGGACTTGGAAAGAAACACCCCCCACACCTCTTACCTGAAATATTTTGCCTCAAAAGAACAAAAGAAGGTAAACAATCATATCAACGTATCTGAGAGCTTTTTGTGTTTCATTTATTGTCCCTATATGATTTGTGAAAGACAGCTATATGGAAGAGTGAAACATGAGCCTTCCCAGGCTAGCACTCATGCACTCAATTACTGTTTACTTAACAGATTCTTCCTCCTGTAAGAGGATGTCTTGTGTGTACCTGAAAGAAAAATGCTTCCAAGAGCAAGATCTTATTTAGTACATACTGTCTCAACAGAAGCACGTTCTGTCTGTGACTAAAAAGCTGATAAGCAGTATATTTTAGATGCTGTGTCACACTGGAGCTGAATTTGACTCCATTGCAACAGGCTGTATCAGCATGAATCCAAAGGGTTCATTGCAGTGATGCTGAAGTAGATGATGTGCAGCGTGCTAAATAAAACCGTTAGCTATGCAAATATGTATCTGTCACTGCTATATCTGTTATATGTTTTTTTGAATGTAATCTGTATTATTTATTTGCATCGCAGTAATACTGAAGGACCTCAGCTGAAAACGGGACCTCCCTGTGTTGGGTAATATACGTAGTGAGAAAATACTCGTATTGCAGGACTTTGCAACATGAGTAAATCAGAATGAAAAGTGGTGAAGATAAAGGGAGGGATCGAGTAATTAGGGTCCAAACTGATAAACTGAATAAAGCTATGTCAAGGTGGCAGCGGCTTTCCTCTTTACCCCAAATTGTGCCTGCGCAGAAGGTACAATGTCTTCATCCTGCTCTACCACCAGTTCTTATTCTGATTTAGCAGCAGCAATTTGGGCTTTCAGTATTTGGTGTCTGCTGGAAGAGGGATTTGGCAGCTGGAATAGCTTGTACAGGCCAAACTACCCTTCACAGGAAAGGCAGGAGGCCAGATGAAGCTGTCCCATGGGTCATATCTGGCACAGGACCTGTCACTTTGACAAATTTGATCTAATTTTCATGTTAGGTAAAACTTGTAAGTCTACCTCTAATACAGTAAGTCACACAGACACCAGACCTTTCCCTTTGCATATGGGCATGCAAAGAAAAAAGTGTGTTGCAATTCCATGCATTACCAGAAGTACAAGATTTTGGCCAAGCAAAGAAGCATAGAACTAGCCTGTCCCTCAGCACAGTGTATTTAGGATTTGCTGCCAGTGCTGTCAGCAAGTCCCTGAATGAGGACAGCTCTTGGATTTAGTCATTGCTCCAAATACTGTTTATATATTTAGGTGGTCATTCTAATGCATAGTTGCTATGCTGGGCCTGAGTTCAGGTTTCTGTTCTTAACAGGAAATACAGTCATCTCTGTGGTATCATATAAGGCTTTCTCTTGGTTTTGTTCTCATTTACTCTCTATCTCTTTTTTGCACTTCTGGCTATAGAGTAGACCGATTTAAACTGGATAAGAGGATGATCACTGCATCAGAGCCTTGTCGATAGCCTGCCGATTAGGGTACTCTCTTGGGACAATAAGTCTGAGCACATCTCAAGATGGGACCCCTTCTGGATAAATTTCTAACTACTCCATTGTTTCATAAAAGACAAGCGCTTGGTACCATTGCTTCTACTCAGTTAACTTCTGTGATCAATACACTATCTGTGGGTATGAGGGCAGAGCAATGGATGTTGTTTATCTTGGCTTTAACAAGGCTCAATGCTTTAAAGTCTAACTGGCAGTAGTTTTCAGTGGTCTTCCTCAGGGGTGGAATCTGGGGTCAGTGCTTTCTAAAATCAGCATCCTGGCTGTTGGGATGGAATAAACTATCAGCAGGGTCAAGTCTGACACGAAGTTTGGGAGTGCTTTTAATATGCTGAAGGGCTAGCTGGCTACTAACTGGGACTTCAGTAAGCCAGAGGAGTGGGCTAGCAGGAGCATTGTGAAGCTGCACAGAGGCAAATGCAGACTTTCAGCAGGGACGGAATAGTCCTGTGCAACAACATAGGCAGGGACAGACTGTCTTGGGAGCAGCTTTGCAGAAAGGACTTAGGGTCTGACAACAAGGTGACCATGTGTTAGCAGTGTGTCCTTGCAGCAGTGAAAAATTCATAGTTGGCTATAGGAAAAATTCAGCCATCAGGTCGGGGGAAGTGATTATTCCCCTCTTCTCCGCATTTGTGAGGTTGCACATGGAATATTATGTCCAGTTTTGGCTGCCCAGTACAAAAGAGATAACGACAAACTGGAGTGAGCCCAGCAAATGGCCTCTTGGCATTCTTCTCCTTAACCATGCTAACTAAGGTCATGGGTCCAAGATCCTGTTTAATGTAGGCCTTAACGACTTAACAAAACGTCGAGCTGCTTGTTAGGGCCCATGTAGGCAGATTTCTGGTGTGCTGCTATAACCAGCTGTGCTCTCACGTGCTGATGGCTCAACCCCTAAAGTTGCTACTGGCAGTAGTGAACTCTTTAGAAATGAAGTAACTTCAGAAGTATTGAAGAGAATTCTTATAGTAAGTAGAGAAAATTCGGTAGATGGAGCAAAACTACAAAGTGGCCTACATGACTTGAATTCTCCATGGCTATGGGGTATTAAAATGGTCACATTCTGCTCTTGAATGCACCATTTCTACATGGTTTAGTGCTAAAAAACAAAGTTTATAAAAATAGTCACCACTCAAGTAATGTCTGTTTGATACAGCTGATTTATATAGAAGGGAAATACAATTGGGTAGGATCGCTCTCTCCCTCTTTGTGTTTATTCAAGACGAAGAACACATTTTCCAAGAAATTTAATCAATGTTTTATTGTCTTTTTTGCTATTGCCCCTTTAAAAGTTACTAATAAAAATATCCCTATGTAAAATACTTGCTGATAGTGCCCATAAATGCTTAACATGTCTACATAGTCTTTGGCAGACACATCCTCTGAAATTGTACTAGCCAGCTTGGTACCTTTGGCTGGGAGCTAGCTGGCCATGGCTTAGTGGTTTCTTCAGAGGTCAGGGGCTCTGCTTCTGGTGGCCAAAAGCAGCGCAGCTGCAAGAGCCTGCATAGTCATGTGCTGTGCTTGTTCATGTATAGTTCTGTGATTTTACTACACTAAATCAGTGAATGAGAACCAGAGAAAATGCAGCATGGCAGAGCCTGTGGACCCTCTGAAAAACAGCGCTGGTACACATGAAATTGCTAGTTCATCTCGCTTAGTTGTTCAGCTGTATCTTTTTTTTATTTTGTCAGTAAGTATCACAGGAGTTTTGTGTTCTTCGAAGTTTACTGGCATTGTTTTGTCGGTTAGGGATATGAAAAAGTCATCTTGCTGGTCAGTTGGGGTATTCTGACAAGAGCAAGGGTATAGATGCAATTATTGTCCAAAAGTCATCCTGCCAGAATGTTGTTTTCCACCTGGGGAACTGAGTTAAACTGAAATGTTCCCTCAGACTCTCTAGATGATTGAAGTAACTGTCTGCACTTGATGGACTTGCTGACATAGGTATATGGACAAAGTTGTCTTTTGGCAATAGGCTGTTTTATCTGCAATCAGATAGGACAAATACCAGTTTTTCTTTAGGTGAAAAAAGTCCATATTCTTTTTGTTTTTTGCTTTTTCTTCTTAACCATCTAAATGTGTCTGTTTCTAGAAAAGTGCTGGTATTTGAGTGTCAGTTTAAAATCTTTATTTCTCATAACCCTATGGTAGAAATTTTATGTGACTACTGAATTTTCCATGTGTTTTTTCACTAGGTAACAAATCTATTGCAGAATTACAGCAAGTTACTGTAAATAGCAGAAAAGAATGAAAGAGCAGTAAGAAGTAGTACTGGACTAAATTAAACAGTTCCTGGGTTTACTGAAATTTTTATCACACAATACCTTGAGCAAAACTCTTCAGGCTATTCTGGAAGAAAATTATATAAAATAAGCAATTGTTTTTATTTCATTAAAAGATCTACTTTTTTATTCTCTTAGTACTTGAAGACAGCTAAGGATATTTATAGACATTTTCTGAATGTGCAGGACAGATTATCAGCAGGGAGCCACTAATGGAACCTAGTACGAGAGCTTCAGGCTAGAAATACCATGAGGATCATGGCAATGACCTCCAACTAGTTGAAAATGTTTGTGGTGAAATAGGAGAGTCAAGTCTTGAGGGTGTGGAAAGTAAGAACTGCATATTGAGGAATTTCTTCCACACTGCAAGAGTTATGACTGTAATAAACTTATGTCTGCCTAACTTTTGCAGAATTTGGTGATAAGGACACCGACTCTGTCTTATCGCTGTTTATCTGATAGCTGGGGGCAGGGATAAAAATATGGGCCAATGCTACCCTTACAATCTTACATATTACAATTTTGTCAAATAAAAATCAAAGACAAATTGGAAGAATCTTGGCCTTTTGTTTAAAAAATAATAAAATTGTAAACTGGATTTTGATAAAATGCTTGGCAGTTTTTATTTTGATCTCCTCTGGATTGTCCTGAAGTGTCCCGACAAAAATAGCTATCATCAAGATTTTAAAATTTATCATTAGTTTTTAAAATCGATGCAAGCCTCAGCTAATGATTCAACATAAATATGAGGAAAAAACAAGTGTGCATTTTCTCACTTTTGCGTGTTGGCATTNCGTTTAAAAAAAAATAAAATTGTAAACTGGATTTTGAGAAAATGCTTGGCAGTTTTTATTTTGATCTCCTCTGGATTGTCCTGAAGTGTCCCGACAAAAATAGCTATCATCAAGATTTTAAAATTTATCCTTAGTTTTTAAAATCGATGCAAGCCTCAGCTAATGATTCAACATAAATATGAGGAAAAAACAAGTGTGCATTTTCTCACTTTTGCGTGTTGGCATTGCTGCTGACTTCAGCATGAGGGAAAGTGCAGACAGAGCCAGTGACTCAATGGACGTATGGTGGAAGATCAAGCTAAACCAGCTTGAAAAGACAAAGATTGTCCATCATCTCAAAAAGGTACGGTTAACTAGTGGTTAGGTAAAGAGTGAAACAAATCTAACGACAACTTTACCAACCTCTAACTCAACATTGTGTAATTTAATTTACTTTACAGACACACATCAGCTTAATTTCTGGCAGTTCTCACTGTTTTTCCTCACGATGCACTCCATGTTTCTTCACCTTAACATACAGCTTTCTTTGCTAGTTTATCTAATTTTCCACACCTTATACATCCTGTACTACTTCCTAATATACTTTTTTGATGCAAGGTCTAAAGGCCTCCGGTACGTATTCCGCCTCCATGTTTTAGTTATACCTAGCTTTGCACCTTTGGTTTAAAGAACCAACCAGCTTTACTAATTACTTGAAACTTTCAAATCGGACCTGAAGTTTCCAGAGGATACATAGAGTGGCTGGGTCAGAAGAGAGTTGCAGAGCCTTGCTCATGCTAATGATTTCTGGTTCTGTGGGAAAGTTTCAGTGCTCCAGCACCCAAGCATCCAACATCAGCCAAACACAGGTATTATCATCAGTTAGTACCTCTCTTCAGATGGGAACCCATGGATTAAGGTGTTGCTAAATGTCAGTAAGATTTTTCAGTGCAGAAATTTGCAAGATGTCTTGCCTACACAGAGAGTGTCCTGTGTCTTCACAGGAAAGAAACTCAAGAATTTAAGCTTTGATTGTATTTTGTTTCATAACACTAAGGAGTTATTTAACTCATCTGTCTCAGTTTTCTTCATTATGAGAAGAGAATTATGAGAGGATTATGTGAGTACCAGTATTTTTCAATTCAAAATTCATTGTGTGAGAGAATTAACTGGTATTTGTAAAGGTCACAGAAGATGACTCAATCATGTTTGTTAACTTATTCTTGATTTATCAGGTATTTAAATTTTCTTTGCTGTTGTGTCCTTCATGTTTTTATTTCTTAAATAACCAGGTTTTAAGGATAATTCCTGTTCTGTAAATAAAAGCAAATTGTGGTTAAAGATCTTCTAAGCATCTAAGCCACCTGGCTTTGAGATCGTTGGTAGCAATATAACCGTGATAACGTAGTGCTTAGTCAGGGTTAGGTCAGCACGTTGTATTACATGGAGGTGCTGAGAGATGTGAAAGCAGAAAGCCTTTATTGAAAGAGCTCTGTATGCAGGGGAGGAAAGGGTGACCGTGTGCTGTGTTCACATGGTCATCATCAGATCCGGCTATGAAGGTGATGAGGGGACAGGAGCATCTCGCTTTTGAGGAAAGGCTGAGATACCTGGGTCTGTTTAGCCTGGAGAAGAGAAGACTGAGAGGGGACCTCATCAATGCTTATAGACATCTAAAGGGCGTGTGTCAAGAGGATGGGGCCAGAATCTTTTCAGCGCTGCCCGGCGACAGAACAAGGGGCAATGGGCACAAACTGGAGCACAGGAAGTTCCACCTGAACATGAGGAGGAACTTCTTTACTGTGAGGGTGACAGAGCACTGGAACAGGCTGCCCAGAGAGGTTGTGGAGTCTCTTTCTCTGGAGAGATTCAAAATGCACCTGGACGTGTTCCTGTACAACCTGCTGTAGGTGAACCTGCTTCAGCAGGGGGGGTGGGCTAGATGATCTCCAGAGGTCCCTTCCAACGCCTACCATTCTATGATTCTGTGATTCTGTTCTATGCTTGTAAACCTTTCTTCGAACATGTCCTTTCACCCCTCGGGTGTTTAATTTCCCCTACCTACACATACCTTTCTGTTGACAGGAATGTTGTGAAGCAATTTGTAAAGAGGTTTAAGTTTCTAAGCCCTGGCTTACACACAAATGTTTTCTGCTATGGCCTGTATTTAATGCTGTGGCCTGTTGCCCGTAGGGTGAACATTCAGAAATTCCAGAGGTATTTCTGAAACTAAGTTATACCAGCATGATGAAGGGGAAACTTAGCATCACAGTTTACCTTGTAGCTGTAGGAAAGCCCAGGGCTGGCAGCACCTAGAAGTGGTAGCCACAGTGTTGTCTGACTTGCACTTTCAAAAGAGTTGCATGTTGTATTTCCTTGTTCACACTGATCATAGAATCATGAAATCATAGAATGGTTTGGGTTTGAAGGGACCTTAAAGATTATCTAGTTCCAACCCCCCTGCCATGGTCAGGGACACCTTCCACTAGACCAGGTTGCTCAAAGCCCCATCCAACCTGGCCTTGAACACTGCCAGGGAGGGGGCATCCACAGCTTCTCTGGGCAACCTGTTCCAGTGTGTCACTGCCCTCACAGAAAAGAATTTCTTCCTAATATCTAATCTAAATCTACTCTCTTTCAGTTTAAAACCATTACCCCTCATCCTATCACTACATGTCCTTGTGAAAATTCCCTCTCCAGCTCTCTTGCAGGCCCCCTCAGGTTCTGGAAGGCTGCAATAAGGCTCCCTGGAGCCTTCTCTTCTCCAGGCTAAACAACCNTATTTCTGAAACTAAGTTATACCAGCATGATGAAGGGGAAACTTAGCATCACAGTTTACCTTGTAGCTGTAGGAAAGCCCAGGGCTGGCAGCACCTAGAAGTGGTAGCCACAGTGTTGTCTGACTTGCACTTTCAAAAGAGTTGCATGTTGTATTTCCTTGTTCACACTGATCATAGAATCATGAAATCATAGAATGGTTTGGGTTTGAAGGGACCTTAAAGATTATCTAGTTCCAACCCCCCTGCCATGGTCAGGGACACCTTCCACTAGACCAGGTTGCTCAAAGCCCCATCCAACCTGGCCTTGAACGCTGCCAGGGAGGGGGCATCCACAGCTTCTCTGGGCAACCTGTTCCAGTGTGTCACTGCCCTCACAGAAAAGAATTTCTTCCTAATATCTAATCTAAATCTACTCTCTTTCAGTTTAAAACCATTACCCCTCATCCTATCACTACATGTCCTTGTGAAAATTCCCTCTCCAGCTCTCTTGCAGGCCCCCTCAGGTTCTGGAAGGCTGCAATAAGGCTCCCTGGAGCCTTCTCTTCTCCAGGCTAAACAACCCCAACCCTCTCAGCCTGTCTTCATAGGAGAGGTGCTTCAGCCCCTATCTTCATACCTGTCTCACGAGAGTAGTGGGGCATTTCACAGTCCACTTTGTTTTGTATTTTATAAAACTTAGCACAATCTTCATGTTTCGGGTAAGTGCATTGTAACAGAAGCGTAAGTGCAAGAGGGGCTTCAGGGTCCATGGAGACATTAACACCCATTGTGTTTAACTTTCTTCTCAGCAGCTTTGCTGCTATATGTGCTGTGCCCTAACAAAAGCCGTGACTGAATTATATTTGATTTCTTCTTGCTTTAATTCTCCATGGGAGTAATTTTTTAGCTGAAGGTAAAACAAACCTCAGAGCTCTAGCAGCTTCCATGAAGTTAGGCCTGTGGGTATTGCCAGTGTTCAGAGTTTAAGCCAGGCAATGTGTGGGAGAAAAATAACGTCAATGACTTAAAATAATGGATTTTGAGTCTCTTTATTCTGTCATACTGAAATGGGAATTTTAGAAGTAAGCAGTTAGTTTTGTCAAATAGGAAATGCCTTAAAGCATTGCTATATCATGATATGGATCAGACAACTCAAGAGGAAAGGCAGTATTTTTTTTTAAGGGCATGTGATTTAAGGGAGAGTAAGGAAAAAAGAATTTATTGTGCCTTTGAAAATGTCTTTTCCCCCTATAGTGAGACTGTAGCCAAAACATTTCTCTGAGTTGTATGTTAAAGCTGTCTATTTTGAGGCATTATCTTTTTGGAAAACATGCATATTTGCTTTGAAAATGCAAGACCCAGACAACTCTAATTTTGTTTTGGATCAATATTTTGTGGAAGTATTGGAGGACAGCAGAGTCAAGACTGATCTGAAATGATTTACACTTGTGTATAAGGAAGATTTTTCAACTCTACCATTTCTTTTGTGTTAATGGTTTCAGTAGCTCAATATTCAGCATGTTTTTAGTGACCTGAAATGCAAAACCAGCATTTTCTGCATTCTACACTAACTTTTAAACTGGTCAGAAAAGAGAGTTACACACAACTGCAAAGCTGATATGCAAAGTCGGTATTTTTAGCCAAAAAATCATTTTTTGCCATTTAATCCAAGAAAGTTTCAAATGCCAAAATATAGAAGGTTCCTTATGTTCTTGCTAAGAACTGAAAGCTGTCATAAAAAATGAACATGTTTTTGCACATCTTGGAACAGTGACATAAATGCAGTCATTAAAAACATGTGTACTTACATTTTTTTAGAAATATAGTTACTTTCTGAATTCAAAAGAATGTTTAGCTGCATAGAATATTTGAATGAGCACTAAAAAGCCAGTTTTACCTAGAAGAACATAAAGAAATAAGTGCTGTCTCAAATTAAAATGAAAAACAAAAGGAAAAACAGTTTAGTAACTCATTAAATATTGGTTTCAAAAATAAAATTCTTAGGAAAATTTTGAAAGAAAAATAGTTACTTTTCATTCTGAAACAATTCTTCCAGCCAAACGGAAATGGAATTCTGTAGTAGGGTTCATAAAGTGTCTGATTACAATCTTAATTAAAAAAAAAAATCAGGTCTCGATAGTAGTAGGAAAATGATGTTAACTGCTCCATTTTATAAAAGCAGCTAATATTAAATAGTGGTTAGGTTATGTTGAGTAGTCTGGTTAGTATTCAGAAATATTAACATCTTCCTTCCCTAAGTGCAAGCACAATTATCTACCCACGGATTGCAGGAACATATGACTATGTGTGTGTTCATTCCTTTATAGCAATTATGGACAACATAGGGACAAAAATACCAAAGACTAAGGGGAAACAGGGTTCATCTTGAATCAAAACGCCTTCTCTTCTTTTCATTAAATGCTTTTGAATTTTAGGGCCTTAGCTTTTCCCGTTGCTTTTGCTCAGCGTTTGTATCCCAGCAGCATAAACTGCCCATCCCATTGCTGATGACTTTAAAGTGAGAATCACTGAGTTACCATCTAAGTTTTGTGATTTGCTGAGATTTTATGATGACTGATGGTAACTGTATTGAGGACCTTGTGTTCCCAACCCTCCTGTTTGTATTGACCATGGGTGAACAACATATGGTGCATCTACACTGCAATTACTGTGGTGAATTCAATTTGAATACAATACTCTGCCTAGTTTTAGCCTACTTGTGTTGGTTATTGATAGATGTGAAGGCGTGGCAGCACAGAATCTGCTCAGTCTACCTGAAAATGTAATAAAGGCTAGCATTTTGTTCAGCCTGAATGCTGTTCTACCATTGTGTCACTAGCAACATCCAAACTGGGTGGTGTAAAACTGCCTTGATTGAATACCTACAGAAGCTACGGTGAACTCAGTGTAGATGTTTCTGTGATCACTAATTCATGAGCAAATCTGATACTGTTTTCCTTTTCCAAATACTTTCCAATGGCTAGATAGCTTTTGAGCCATTTACAAAGCATTTAGCTGTGGCAGTGCCTCTCAGGCAGCTGGTGTAAATACAGACTTCAGTAGTGTTTTTCCTGTTTGTTCTACATTTTTTCTCCTCCATCTCATTCTGGGCTGCTAAATGTCTGCAAAGTGGATGCACTGATATATCTTGTGGGCCACTGAGCTGCAAAGAAGCTTGGCAGAAAAGGATCTGGGGATCCTGGTGGGCACCAAGCTGAACATGAGCCAGAAATGTGCCTTTGTGGCAAAGAAGGCTCATGGTGTCCTGAGCTGCATTAGATAAAGTATTGCCAGTAGGTCAAGGCAGGTGATCCTTCCCCTCTACCCAGGACTGGTGAGGCTGCGCCTGGAGTGCTGTGTCCAGTTCTGGGCTCCTTGGTACAAGAGAGACATAGACATACTGAAGAGAGTCCAGCGAAGGGCCACAAGGATTATTAATTTGGCTGGCACATCTCTGCTATGAGGAAAAGCTGAGAGAGCTGAGACTGTTCAGCCTCAAGAAGAGAAGGCTCAAGGGGAGGGGTCTCTTCAATGTTGAAAAGTACCTGAAGGGAGGGTGCTAAGAAGACAGAGCCAGAATCTTTTCAGTGATGCCCAATGATAGGACCAGAGGCAACGGGCACCAAGTGAAACATGTGGTGTTCCCTCTGAACACTGGGAAACACTTCTTCACTGTGAGGGTAACCAAGCACTGGCACAGGTTTCCCAAAGAGGTTGTGGAGTCTGCCTCCTTGGAGATATGGGCAAGTTGCTGTAGGTGTCCCTGCTTGAATGCAGGGGTTGGACCAGATGACCTCCAGAGGTGCCTTCCAACCTCGGCCATTCTATTGTCTTTTTACACCACTGCAGAACCTATACCAGCCCCATCTCTTACAGATAGCAAGAGAGTAAAGGTGTTTCTTCCTCGCACAATGCAGTGTTGTACAGAAACACGTGAGATGGCTCAGAAAGAGGACAGTGTACTTTCAGTGATCCATGCTCAGGCAGGACATCCGTGCCTTGAGTATGGGTTGGATACCTATGCTCAGCTGGGCTTACCGGTTCCCGTTTCCTCTGTATGCAAAGTAGTTTGATTGAGCATTTGCCTCTACATCTGCTCCCCAGTTCCGTGGTTCCCAGGAAGTTTCTTAGTTTCATTGCAGTCCTGTAGCAGCCTGTTTCCTGCTGTGCAGGTCCTCATAAGTATTCAAGGCCAGGTTGGATGGGGCTTTGAGCAACCTGTTCCAATGCAAGGTGTCCCTGCCAATGGCAAGGAGGTTGGAACTAGGTGATCTTTAAGGTCCCTTCCAACCCAAACCATTCTATGATTCTGTGATTCTAATAAGCCTTCCCACATTGGAAATGCTCATCAGAAGACCTTTTGGTGGTCTTTAGGAGCCAGGCCCAGCATGGTCAGAGCTAATCAACCCCTATCAAGTCCAATCTGGTTTCTGCTGTTGATTGAGATGGCTCTTCTCAGTGCTTCAGTCCTCTGC
>VZSC01019623.1:149627-175245 GCA_013398225.1 Steatornis caripensis
CCCAAACCATTCTATGATTCTGTGATTCTAATAAGCCTTCCCACATTGGAAATGCTCATCAGAAGACCTTTTGGTGGTCTTTAGGAGCCAGGCCCAGCATGGTCAGAGCTAATCAACCCCTATCAAGTCCAATCTGGTTTCTGCTGTTGATTGAGATGGCTCTTCTCAGTGCTTCAGTCCTTGGAGGGCTTTGTAGCTTGGAGTGGCGTGGGACTGGGCTGTAGCAAAGCTAGTGAGTCACACTCTTTGTGCAGTACAGGTCTGAAAGGATCAAAAATTGCTCACATTTTTGTGTGAGACCTCAATTTTACTCTGGCTAAGAGTTTCACCTGAGGCTTTATACTATATAATGCCAGCAAATTAAATTGTGAATATAAAATTCCTAGTGCCAAAATGGAAATCTGTTTTTTGGGGGATAAGTGTGAGGCTAAAATGCAAAACTTATGTTTAAGGATAACTGCTATAAAAAGATAAAGTTCCTCCTCAACTACTTTAAAAAAGGTACCTTGTGATTTACCAACACCTTCCACTGCAGAGCAGACTTGCTGTGTTTGGGATTTTCCATTAGCCTTCTTAAGGTAAACTTCTGATTTATCTAACTGAAGAACAGAAAAAGGCTTCTCAGCAAATTGCGGTACTGGGGCAAGCATATTTATCAAGGCACAACCATACCACTCTTCTATGCAGTATTCCAATAGTGTGTTGAAAAGGAAAATGTATGTGCTTTCTAGGTAAGGAGTGTGAGTTGATTTTTCTCTTCTCATTCTGGGCTTGGTCTGTGTTCCACATGGACTTTGAAGCCCAGATCAGTACTGTGCACTTAAAAATATGTAACTTGCTGTTATATTTTGCTTGTAGGTGTTTTATATCTTCAGTATGGAGATGAAACAAAACAGTTGAGGATGCCAAATGAAATCACAAGCACAGACACAATTCGTGCCCTTTTTGTAAGTGCCTTCCCCCAGCAGCTGACGATGAAAATGCTGGAATCACCCAGTGTGGCCATTTACATCAAGGATGAGAGCAGAAACATATACTATGAATTGTGTGATGTGAGGTAAGTAAACATGGAATTACAGCTGTTGGGTTTTAGGTGGGTTTTTTTGTAATGCACGTACAGGATAAAAAGGAGTGGAGCTGATAAGTATCTGACCGATAGTGGCCTGACATATAAAGGCATGTTCAATGATATCTGAGTAATATGGGAAGTCTGGTCTGACACTGCCTTCAGCTGTAGGTGCATTATCTGCTGCACAAGCCGTTGATAAACAGCGTACCCAGTTCAGATATTCATATAATACATGCAGGTTCACATATTTAGTATTTTACTGAGTTTTAATTTAGACATAAATATTTAAAATACAGAACACAAAATAAACATTTACAGAAAAACTTTTTTTTCTTTGCTGGTAGTGCAAAACCTGATCTTTGTGAGCCTGAAGTTGCAAATATGAATGTCACCGATGTCCTCACAATAGTGCCAATTACGCATCACCTAATACTGCCAAAGATCTGTGGCACTGGTGACCTCTGCTGCAGCAGCCCCATCACCTTCCTGTTTTACATCAGGATACAGCAACCAACGCAGTCACTTCCCTTCACTAATTCAGAGCTTGGTCAATGAGTGATCTAACATCTGGATGCACATTTCTATCCTTTATTTTGTGGGAGTGCAGCCACTTAACGATGTTCCTTCAGCCCTGATGTCTGTGCTCTTTGAGCAGAAGAACCAAGTTCTCAGGGTTTCTAGAAAGTCCCAAATCATGCAGCAACAAAGCTCTCAGGCACACCTCAGGCATGTTACACTCTGTAAAACTGTGCAAGGAAATATGTTGGGCCTTTGTGCCATTCTTTTCATAAGAAGTTATGTGATAAAAAGAATGGACAGAGGAGCATAAGATGAAGCAGAAAGCAGAAAAAGTGTTTCTTCTCTACCAGTCTGCCACTAGTGCAGGAAGATGACGTGAAACTAAGTGTACTGTCCACTGCTGCCTTGTTTCTTCTGGAGGTCCTGTGGCTCAGGTGCTTCTCCGTATCATGTTGTAGTTAAAAGACCAAGTTGGAGCTTTTCTAGCCTTGCCACTTCCAGTTTCCTCATTCCTCTTCTTAGTCTTTGAATAGCATCGCACTCAATTTTCTCATTTCTCTCTTGCTCTCCTCAGGCACTATATCCAGTGTCTTGTCATTAGCCAGCCTCTTGGATTTAAGGTGGGTTTTTTTAATCTTCCTTGCTTTGCAGACTCCCACACCCCTGTGAGGCCACTGTAATGCCTACGTTAAGACCCATCTGATATTTTGTATCATCATCATTCATCATGTAGTCAAACATCAAACAGACTATTCACAAGATCAGACCAACTGATTAAATCAAGACAGGGATTGCTAGGTCTTTGTTGCCAAGTGCATTATTGCCAACCATCTTCTGTCCCATCAGCTCCTTCTCTCTCATTTTATCCCTCCATCTTTTCTTGAGTTTCAGACTAACAGTTTATGACTTCATCTGCTCCCTGCCCCCAAGCATGTGGCGTTGATTATCTTAATACCACTCCACCTTTTCTTCCCTTGCTCCCATTGCAGGCATCACTCTGCCAGCTTCAGGCCTGGCTTAATCCTGACATCTGCTTCCTCTGTTCCTATGCCTGTATTGTACAGCATTTCTAGAGGAAATCCCGTGACTCAGCTGACTTCCTCTGTAACAAAATTCCCTCCTTCAGTTCTGCCACCCTTCTCACTAAGGAAACCTCAGCAATTCCACTTAATGGAGTCCAAAGCATGCACTACTGGCTGCATTTTCACCACCTTTGAATAATTTTCGCGTCGTCTCTGTTTCTGTTGCTTATGTTCATAAGCTTATGTTCATAAGAAGACACTTGCCAGTGTCTTCTCTCAGAGAACAAATGAAATGAAGTATCATTTTTCTCTCCTTCGCTTGCTATGCCTTCCTTCAATTCTTTTCTTTGTTCCTTGTCTTAAACACAGGTGTTTCAGTCAACTCTTTAAGCTCTCCACCTCCTTCAGAGGGTGTCTCATGTCCCTCTGTGCTTCACATCCATTGCTTTGTTTTTTTATTAACTTATTACTCTATTAAAGTGCCTGCTCTTACATTGCAAATGTGTTTTTGTTCCTCCCGACAAAACTGTCCCTAAACACAACATACATTTCCACTGCCTGCCCTTCTCTCTTGCACTGGGCAGTCACCACAACTATTGGCTGGAGTTTTACTCTTCTAATTCTGTCCCAGACCCATTTCCAACCTGTCTTGGATTTTATTCTTCTAATTCCAGTTTGTCTTTTGTTCCTTACTGTTCCATTACAAATTGTCAAAGTCACCAAGTGGCCAGCTTTTGTGAACATCCTTTTTCTCTCAGATCTCTCATGTACTTCTAATGCTTTCTTTTTGAAACTTTGATCTCCCTTTGTTTCAATGGCTGTTCTTTCCTGATTTCTTCCTGGCTCTGTATTCTCATTTCAGGTACCATTTGAGAGGTGCTCTTCTGAAACATTGATTTTCTGTAGTGTTTTTTCAGGGCTTTGTCCTCCTTCCTTTTCCTTCTGTGTACCTGTCCCCATCATCTTATCCATGTGGATTAACTGAATTATCAGCTACCTGGGTGACTCTCCAAGTTATTTTTCTCTCTATCCTTTAGGATGGGATTCGTCTGACCAAACAAAGGGGTTTACGTCTACATTTTGAGCTGGCTGTGATTAATCCTATAAAATTGTCTGATAAATTATACATGCCAGAGAACCTAGTTGTTGATGTCTTCCCTGTGAAGGTCTGTGGTTAGATGACATGAATCCTACCTCTTGTATCCAAACTAAAATCTTGATCTTCTCTTTTAAACAGTTTCATGGACCATTAGTTTCAGCCTAGCTTTTGTTCTCCTTCACCAGGCCATCACAATTCTTCCCCTTTTCTTTATTTCTTTTTTAAAAAATCACTAGGGACAAGGCACTATCTTTCTACTTAAGCCCATAACCTGGTCCTTTTCTTAAGGTGGCTCAGGGCTCTGCATCCAGTGTAGATTTCAGATTTTTTTCTGCGTAACATCCCTATGATGCAGCCTTCCATTTCCCATCATGTAGTGCAAAACCGCTCAGCTAATTCATCAACTTTCTAATAGCAACTGCTATAATGGTCTTTTCTCGACAGTTGACACAGGTAATATCTTGTTTGCTCTTACCCATTCAAATGAAGCAAGAAAGATCATTCTCCTAGTTTCACAAGCAGACTGCTTCACATGTGTGGGTTTTTTTTTTTTTTCATTTGTCCTCTGGCTGTATCTTTTCCGTCTCATTAAATATAAACTACTTGTCTTCATTATGAGGGCTCCTCCAAGGCCGCTTCAATGCTACTTTTCATTTCTTGTTCAGTACCAAGTGCCATCTGCTTCCACTTGGTGAATAATGCCAACTTTAACTCTCCGTGTCTTTAATTTTCAAACAAGTGCCTTCATGCTCTCTCTTGGGCAGCCCTCTAACGCGCTTGGAAGGCATCCTCTGCAGACATCTGCAAAGCCACTCTGTTGGTCTGCTTTCCCTTTCTCTCTGTTGCACTGCCTGCTCAGAGCATGCCTGTGGTCCCAGGATCTGTTTATTTCTTCTCTGGCTGGAGAGACTATGGTCTTCTCATTTGTTTTTGTTCCCTTATCTTTCTGCAGCTATCCTGTTGTCTGTGTCTTTTATTCACCTTGTAAGCTGGTGAAGAGGTTGTATTCCTGGGGTGTTTGTACAGCATACACAGATCAGTGAGGCCTTTGAACATGCCAAGGGCATCTGGGAGCTACAGTAATGCAAATAATAGTAATAATAAAAGTACAGTAATATGTACCTGTTATCAGTAATATTTATCTTAGAATAGCAACAAGACGTGAAACAGAATTCACTCCAGAGATCAAATGCCTAGTATTTTGATGCTTTGCCTTGCAGCAATGTTTTGCTTTAAAGTGTCATGTTTCTGCAAGAAATATTTATGGAGAATGCTTTTAAAACAAACTGCAGTTAGCTGAGGTACCATCTCATAGCCATCAGACAGAAAAGACAGCAGATAACATTTATGTAAATGACTAATATACCGTTTCTTGGACTGAAGATGAGAGAGCTTGCTTTGTATCGAAAAGAACATATTTCCAAGTCTGAGGCAGAAAATGGTAACTGAGACTCCCAGTGCAAGTCTCAAAGCGAAAGGGTCACATTTGCAAGATGGAAAACAGTTTATATTACCATAAATAATTGAAGAACTTGAACTTGCCGCAAGGTAGCTATTTTCCTATGCAGTTTACAAGTAAACACTCATAAATACTAAACTTCTCATCAGCCCTACAGTTCTTAAACAGAAGGCACTGATCTGTCTCTTAAGCTGTGGAGTTTCTTTAACAACTACTTGACATCTACAACAGCAGCACAAGTTCTGACTAGCTACCCATTCAAAGCAATCTGTGATTGTAATATGACATTGTAAGAAAGAAATCGGACCTGCCCAAAAATCCTTTCCTTCATTTTTAAATGATAATCCCAGTGATTAAGATCAGTTCACTAGCTGCACCTGGAAGAAAGGAATCCAGTCACATGTGTAAGTAAATTCTCTAGAGATCGCTACTGGGAAATGAAAAGAATCGCAGCTTTGAAAGGATGTGAGTGAGTGTACATTGGAGGCTTTGCTACTGGTTAGATGTGAGCAAGAAACCAGCAGAACTCAGTGCGAGTGTCTAAGCCATAAAATTATTGGAAGGTAGGTTTTGAAACAAAATAGAAAACTACTGTCATCTAACTCTTTCCTAAATGTAGGAGCTGAAAAATGAACTAATCAATGACAAAGTGTTGGGTACTAATTAAACAAAAATATTCTTTTAGGGCTTTCCATCTAAACCATTTCTGTGGTAGCTTTCATCAAATCTTTTTCTTGTTTATTTGTTTCTGTAATTCCTATTTTTTCCCTTAAAACCCAGTCTTAATTGCAGATAAAGTTTAGAGGAAGGATTTATCTGCTACTGAATTTTTAGCTTTTGTGGATTTTTTTCAGGTTTGTGAACAAGCTGATAATTAGAATTGTGTCAAGAATAATTGCAGTTAGAAAGACTGCTTTTCTTTTGATATTCTTGCTTCTTAGAATAGCAAAAATTCACGTGGGCAGAGTACACACTAAAACATGTAAATATTAACTAAATCCTTTTGGGTGCCATGTAAATGTTGAAGCTCTATTGTCTTCAAAGTGTTTTCACTCTATGGCAGGACCTTGAAAGAAACTTAACACTATCTAATTTTTATGGGTGTGGAGTTGTAGCAAAAGAATGATACTTCCCATGGGAAAGAGAATCAAAGTAGGCTTTTGTTTGTGTGTGTCTAAGTTATGGCAGTTGGGTTTTTCTTATAGGTTGGCTGCAGACCTACTATGTTTTGTCTGTTACCGGAAACTTTTGGGCAACAAAGTAAATAAAACTACTTTCATCTCTTACCATTGCTGATTCTTTTGATTCCAGGAATATTCAAGACCGATCTTTCCTTAAAGTTTACAACAAAGATCCTGCACACGCATTTAATCACACTTCCAGAGCTGTAAATGGAGATATAAGGGTAAGTGCTAGTGCTGCATTTATACTCCTTTTCCCTCCAGCTTGTATGTTAAATGTTTGAATTTTTAACTGCAACATGTACACAACCATTCATAAAATCAAGGATATACGTACGGCATGTACACAGAAGAGGGAATTGATAATCCTTACTGTAATGTTTCTTAGCTACTTTACTTTTTCCAATTACTTGCCCTGAGCATTAACTGATTTTTTGTTCTTGTTTGCTAGCATTAAAGCACGTAAATCAAAACATAGCCTTTAATTACTTATTTCAGGACATAGACAGAGTTTCTACAACTTCTTGTTTCGTGTTTCCAGACCCTTTACAGCAAAATATGGCGTGGTGTTAGTTCACTCCAGCAAGGCTTCAGCATGGACTGGTTTGCAGTGGCTGAGCAGATGTACCTAGCTTGAAGCCTGTTGAAACACTCTGTAAATGACCGTGTCAAATAGGAAGTTCTGATAAATACCCATTGTGGTGTAAATGGTTTTGTAATTGTAAATGTAAATTGTAAATTTGTAATTTCTAAATGGTTTTCTAAAATTTTCTGCTTGTACTGAACAGGGACTAGTATATTTATATTTTCAAGTGAACATTTTATATTGGGCAACTATAGAGAAGGCATTTGAAACATATTTGATTTCTCTCTTTTCCCATCTCTATCTTTTGCTGGACTATTGTCTCGCACCTTGATGCTGAGAGGGCAGAAGATGCAACTGTGCGGCACTTCTTCCACCGTGTCCCCCACAGCTAATGTTGCAGTGGCGGGGGGCGGGGGGTGGAGGGTGGTGGTGAGATGACACAACCTCGTCTCCTAGGTCTGTCCCCAGGAAATGGTACAACCAAATGAGCTCGATGTGGCCAGAAGGGAATGCCACTACTGTCCTACCTGCTTTGTGGCTTTTATGTGTTCTCCAAAGCTGATTCAACTGTGCAGAAAATTTTCTGTGAAGTGATTTGCTTAATTGTCCATGTGCTTCTCGGTTTCATTATCAATTCTGAGCATGTCTCACAGTTTTATTATTAATATTTCATGTAAGCAGTTCTGCTGTTTCAACAGTTTAGGGCCTCATTATTTTAGAAAGATTGCAATGGTGTATTTACAGGCACTGTTCTCAGCTACGTCTCATTTATGTACTTCAATTACAAAATGGTCCTTTTGATAGGTCAGAAATCTAATTACTTGATTATTCACACTGCTGCACACACAACATGAGAGAGCAAATAGATGTGCTTCAAGGGGCTGATGTGACAGTTTTTAGTGTCTTCTTTAAGGTCCTGAAATTCTTCAATTCTAGTTATATTCCTGTAGCAGGAACTGGATGTATCTGATATATCATCTCATTCATAGTCGAAGGCATGACATACAGTCATTGTGCATTATGACATTAACTCATGTAGCAATTTCACTGTGGCTTTATAAAGTTATACTATACTGTTCTTGTTCCATGTGCAGTGGATGCTGAATGTATCTACTACGGCTTTATTTGTGTGCTCTAGGCCTGTTTTCAGATATAGTTAACTACTGTGTTAGCTATATATATTAAAAAATAAAGATTACTTCTTTGGCCCTCTTCCAGGCATTTGCTGCCTGACAGTTGTTTTGAACACAGGTGCTGCATCTGTGCAAAATCTGCAATAATTTGTATTACTTATTCTAAAATACTGTGTTGTACTATAGATATGCACACTTGGCATCTCCTGATTATGGCTGAGTTCTCTCTCTTTGGCCATAACTCAAAAATAATGGTGCCACAGTGATGGCCTTTGCAGAAGTGGTGGTTTCATGGTAGAATCTTATATTTTGCTCTGCTGAAATCCCAAAGATGCCATTTTGAAATTCTGTGCATCCAACAAAACAGCTATTTTCTCTTTTTGCTTATCCTTTCATTGGCAAATTTCTTGTCTTTCTGGTCTGAGAGGTGAAGTCAGAGCCAGGATGTTCATAGGGGCTTTGTGAAGAAACATGCAAAAAATCTTCCCTTTGATCTATGTGAACTTCTGCACTTCAAAGTTATGAGCATGGAAACAAGTGATTTCTTGAGCTCCAGAAATAACGAAACATGTTTGCTTAAGGATGTGTGTCTTCTGGTTGGGTTCTTTCTTGTGCAGCAACACTCAGATCTTAACTGAGGATTTTCCCAAAGTAGAGGGTTCATCAGTAGAGAGTAGAGTTCATCCTCTGGAGACTAAAAAGCTGGAGCACACACTACAACTTTTCCTCTATTCATCAGAAGTACTGTGGATCTTCTCACAAATATCTAATTTGGCAAAATTTGTACGGAAACAGTAGGCCGAAGGTTTCTACTCTTTGGTTAAATCTGGTTGAAATTTGCCTGCAGATTCACAGGTTATTAGGTCGGGGGAAACAACCACCAATAAGCCGATCGATTATCTATCCCCTTTCCTCAGCAAACCAGATTAAAGAGGGTGGAAATGCAGGGGAACTAAGTGAGAAAAGCATGTACGTTTTTTGTACTGGTATTGTGTGGTACCCAAAAGATTGTGGAAAAACCTTTTCTTCTCATCCCTCCTTTTGTGTTTGTGCATCTTTGCATTGAGTAAATTGATGTTTTCAATTTCATGTGATATATGAGTGCTAAATTCACTACAGTGGGAAGTAGTGAGTAACTTTTGTAAACACTGTGCTTTGCATCATGGTTAACTGTTTCCAAAAACCTACAGAAAATCAGCTTATTGTCAGACTGGCTGAAATAACAGTATTTAGAATAGCATGAATTAGCCATTGTAAGTACATTTTTCCATGATGATACTGTTAGTGTGGTTATATCTCCTGCCATATGTGAGTTAAAGCTTTGGTTTTTTGAGGTTTGGGAAAGTTTTGCCTTTACAAGTTTTTCTGCTGTTTGCCTTCTTGTCCCTTTGGAACCGTTATCCCTGGGTTTGATGATGTTCAGGCTTCTATTCATGTGATTTATAATCATTTCCATGTAACAGACCCAAAATTATCTCAGAAAATAATGTTAGCTGCCAGGTTGGACACCTGTTGTAACTACCAAACAGATGTGAGACCTGTATAAGAATTGGCAGTAACACTTGAAGTATTAAGTATTATCCATATGGACAAGAAGACTCAGAATGTGCGAGAGGAATGTGGGATCTGTGAGTTTCAGATCTCCTATCAAACTGTTCAGCTTTCATGTCCATTAATTCTAATTTTCCTGGCCGCCTTTCCGTTTCATGCATTTTTCTGAATGAGCTGTGTTTGAGAAAAGGGCTTTTGCTCAGCATCTAAGCAAGCTCTAAAGGACAGTTTCTCTTGAAATCCTTCAGAGTGCCTTACTTGCTTACTGATACTGGCGGTTTACATCTTAAAGACCATGGTTTGTTTGACAAGTCTGCCGTGTTGAATACTGTTCAAGCAAGAGGTAGCCACAAAGTGCCATCTCACTGAATATTTGTGTTTGTACTCTTCTTTTCTTTACTACTCCTTTCCCAAAACGTATGCTGAAAATCTGTAGCAGGTCTTTTCTTTGGAAAAATGTATCTTCACATTGTTGCATTTCATTCACGTATTCCTTCGCCTGAGCTTGTAACGTTTATCAGCACTTGCTAGCTCTTTGTGCAACAATACTTTCTTTTCACAGAATCACAGAATCATTTTGACAAAATACTGTCTTGAGTCCGGATGTTTAGATGATCTTTTTATTCACCCTGGCATTGTTTTGAACGCCAGTGCAAATGCATGTACAGAGCCATGCTGGTCTGTGCCGTTAGAATTAATGTTTGTGATTTCCATAGGTTTGAAGGAGAAAAGGCTTTCTCACACTTACTAGGTGTAGGGTCCAGGTTGCTTCTCTTCTCGCATTCAGCAGTGGTGTACAAATTGAACATCAGTAGGTGACACTAAAGAACTGAAGGAGGATGTTCATATGTTGCTGAATGAATTGAATTTCTTTGGAAGTGTCACAGCTCCATTTATCCTGGGCTGTTGCTGTGAGCCCCTGGTGACCCGCAGTGGAAGTGATTCCCCACCGAATGTGCACAGTGTGTTTTCTGTCCTCATTCCCTACACCCTCCTTTTATGGAGTAGCTAGAAGGGGAAGAATCATAAATTATAATCTCACCCTTCTGTCAATGCAACTTGTCTGTGTTTCTGGTGGCACAGTTGGATACTAATAATGTTGGTTTATGCAGTGGTTTGTTTTGGGCTTCATCTGTCCGCCAATTTTGAGACTCGGGAGGGAATTTTTACTTCATAACAAACTGGTGGCTGTTCTGCTTGGCAGTCTTTTTCTTCCCACTCACCTGCCCTAAAGTCTGTAGGTTACGCTTTGTTTTAAAATGTCCTAGACCCACCATACTTTTGCTTAATTTCCTGATTTGCATAAGACCTCAGCAGGTCAGCGCTTTATCTCAGACCTCTGCTGGGTGGGCGAGGCCAGAACATCCAAAGAATGCTTGTTGTGACTGCTGTTGGATGGATATACGCTTTGAGGTGTTTTGGATTTCTTTTAGAGACTGTTTCTCCAAGAAAGAACAATTAGGGCAAGTGGAGTCAGAGCTGAGTTGAGAGAGCAGGGGGCACCTGGAAACATCACATTTTCTGGGAGTTAGAATGGCAGAAAGGTGATGATGTTCCCCGCAGTGATGGGGATTTGGGCTACCAAGATGGGAGGGGAGGAGTTAAAATGAGTTGTACAGTAAAATCAGACAGACATCTGGTAAGTTGGATAAACTGTTGTGCTGAATATCTTTTTATTAATGAAATTGCACAACAGCAACTTTTCATTTTTCCCCTGGAAGTACCTGGCTAGCAGGTTGCTAACCTTTTAACTATCTGGAGTTAGATGCAATTTGTGAACTTAACCCCTAGAAGTGCTGAAAACCCTCAGACAACTTGCAAGGAATTCAAAGCATCCAAGGAGCTTGAAATTCAGTGCTGGTTTGCAGGAAAGATAGATAATAAAAGCAGCAGCATCCTTCTGTGTTGTTAAGGTATCTGTAAACATTCATCTAGCTTCTTTGAGATGTTTAAGTTCTTTTCTTTGGATTGTTCGTGATCGTAACATCAATAAACATAAAAGCTGCAAATGCTGCCAAAATTACATTTGTTCATTGCACACTATGGCTTAAAACAATAACAGCTCCTTGAACTACGTAGAGGTATTTAGAACAAAAGTATTTATTGGAAAAGAATTCATGCACGAAATCGTGTGAATGCATTTTAGTGCAAGGATGCCTATACGACAGCCTTTATGTAAGTTGCCACGTGTTTGCCTTACTGATCCTGTTACTATAAAACTTTGTTTTCTTTTGGGAAGAAAAAGAAAAAAGAAAAAGCAAATGCTAATACCTCTATAATCTGATAGAGACCTTCCAAATTATACAAATCTCATCTTTCCTGCTGTTTTGCTGTCTGCTTTTTCTAATGCTCTTTTTGTCGTTGAGAGGTTATGACAACATGAGCCATATTGTATTTATAAACATCACGTGTTTCCTTGATATGACTTGCAGTGTCTGCCAAACAGAACACATGGAAGAAACATTTCTCATTAGCTCAGCATTGGTTTTGGTTATACTGATTTCCGGGACAGGAAAAATGCCTTCCTTACTCAGATTTAACTTTCATACAGTAGAAAGAAAGCCTCTGAGTGTCCATGAAATCTCTTGAACAGAGACGCTGCAGCTCTTTTAGCCCACATGCTTTGTCTGAGGAAAAGGGGAAAAGCGATCTATTTTAAAGAGAAGATGTAATGACATGTATTGCTGAAACTAATTCTGAATTAAAATACCCGCCAAAGTCGTCTAGAAAAGGAACTCACCAAGAAATGTAAGGTAAGATGATGCTTATAAAAAAAGAAAGATATCTAATTCCTTTTCTTCTTTTTTTCTTTCAAACTAAAAGATAATTTCAGATTAACTGGGAATTTACATCAGAACAATGAAAACTGTTTCTTCTTCCTTGAGCCATATGAGAAAATACATATTTAATTGCTCTATAAATCACCAAAATCAGATTTTATGTCTAGTTTCAAACCTACATATTAAACATACACAGTTATTTTCCAACTTGCCGTTACAAATCCTGCTGAAACTTGAACAAAATATATAAAAGAAGTCTCTGATGTTTTGGGTTGGTTTTTTTTACTGTTATGGATTTTACTACTCTTGCTTTGATTGGATTGTCAGTAGTTGCCAATTATTTATGTAACTACAGAGCTGCAGACACTGAGAAGTAGCTGCATCAAATCAAACCGTGATGAAAGACTGTAAATGTACCTGTTCTCTTTCATTCATATGTCCTTTGATATACAATACCTACTGCTGTATAAAGCCTAAGTTAGTGGGGAAGTGGATGGAATTTTAAGAAAAAAATAATTTTAATCATTATTTTATTTTATTTTAGCACATAAAACAATATATAAGTCACAAATGTTATCTGGCAAAAAGTCAGTCTGTTTAAAGACACAGATCTTGCGTTACAGTTAGATGGATACTGCGTTGAGGCTTTTTTAATATGATGGCTATGTGCTTTGGTGTATGATACTGATTTCACACATATCGTGTATAAAGATTATAACCATGTAGATCCTATTATTATATCAACATTTTAAATGATATGTTTTTTTAAAATTTTCAAATAATGAGGATGGATTTTAAGTTTGCATCAAGCTGACTGTTGAAAGAAACTGTCACATTCTTGATATTAAACCATTCAAGGAACATGAGCTTGCCGCACCCATGCAGTAATCTTCCAGTTAGCCTAAGAGGAGTGTCATATGGTAGATATCACAAACCACTTACCTGGAAACTCCCAGAGAGTTTCGTCTGTGGAAACAGATCAACTTGCAACCACAATACAGTTGTTCTAGGGGAATTTTTTAGGGGGAGGATTCTTTATTTCCCACTAACAGGCCTGTATTCAAGCTATCCCGCCTTTCATGTTGAGGTTTGCTTAGAGCTTGCCCTGGAGCTGACAAAGTTACTTAATGACAACATGTGATCAGTCTTGTGTGAAGGTCTCTTCAGCCTTTCATTAAAATTAGAAGTCTTATCTCTCACATAAGTCTGAGGTTCTCAGGCAAAGCTTTCACTGCCTTCAGTGGGAGCTTGCCCTGAATAAAAACATAAGAATTGGATTTGAGTCCATTTTCATTGTCTGTTAGTTTCTGGTTTTATTCTTACTCTACCTCTTTTTACATAATCTTTCCTTGTTCCAATTCTTTAGAAGTTTTACTCTGTTTTGGGTTTGTTTCACTGCCCTCGCTTTTAATCAAACAATTTGCACTAATTTGGCTGTTTACTTGAAGTTCCTAAGTAGCTGGCAGAGTCAGATGTTGCCAGAGCTCCCTAAACACATTGACAGACGATAAAAATGCTCATGGCTGTGACCTCCGTTATTAGGAGAGGAGGTCCTCCTTTACCTCCTTTGTAAACCAGGTAGCTTGTCTGAATTGCTGGAGTCCCATAAGCCAAAGTCCAACCAAGCTTCATGACTTCCGGTTAGCTTTCCGAATGAACTGTTTCCCAAACAGGGGTTAAAAATCACTTTGTGGAGGTCGATGTTTTGGTACCACAGTTCCTAGAACCCAAATAAAGTTAGAAGCAATGTTTTTTTCTTCTTCAAACCTGCCATTTGCTTGTCATTTAGGACCTTAGTTTTCCCAAGAAGTTTTTCACAAATCCAAAATGTGATACTTCATGATCATGACCCAAATTCTCTGCTTTCCACTGAGTCTTCACCTGAGTATGTTGTTAAATACCTGCCTCTAGATAAGCCTAATGAATGCTAAAGAGAATTAATTCTATCTAATATCTTCCCTTTAACAAAGAGGAGTTAACCAGTACCTGGTATCCAGGAGAACGCAGCTACATATCTGAGGACCTTGATTCTTCTCCATGTTGGATTGTACTTTTTCTAATAAGGGCTCTGGAAAACTAATCAAACTTCTGAAAATATGAACAGTAAAAATATCTTTTCTCAGATACTCGTTAAGATCTGGGGTTAAAAAAAGCCTCAGCTGGCAAAAGCAAGACAGTTGCAAATATCAGCAGACAGCAGGACTCCATGAGAAATGATGTGATGCTGAAATTATTTTTTGTGTGAATATATGCCTTTCTTACATCATTGCAAATTAAAACTCTGTGTGACTAAGTGAAAAGACCAAAAGGGTGTGTTGAGTAAAGGACTAGTCCCTTAGTCACTTAATATTTACTATAGATAGCTTGACCTTAGGATAAACTAGGTTATTTACTTCAGCCATGCTGACCAATTTGTGTGATTTTTTTGATAGAAGGAAGTAAAACGAAAAGAAAATGTAGGGTTCAAAAAGTATAGGAAGAAGTCTGTGATCTAAGAAGACTTCTTAATTGAGGCACTGATAGCACCTCTAACATTGCAAACGTTGTACTTACAACTGCTAATGCTGCTGCACATTATAGCTGTGAGATGCAGTGCAGCTCGGACACTTACATTGCAAAATCCAGTTGTATGTAAGGCTTCTGTGACCATTTCTCTTGCCGATAGTGCTGACTCCAAAACTCAGCCCAGCAACTAATTTTTTTCTCATTTGCTATGTCCTTATATTGAAAGAAACAGCTGGCTACAGGTATAAACGCGCTGCTTAGCTCTTTTAACTATCATCAGCTCTGTTTTATAACATTTTAAAATTATTTACATCCTAACCTATTCCATGTATTTGTAATAGAAATTGTTTTGATTCAGTTTTTTGGTAATGCCAGATGAGACCAAGGATTATGCTTTCATTTATGTTCATTTAACCATATCAACTTGTTCAGTTTTATTTGGCTTCATTGCAGTGAGAAGAGATACAAATATGGAACAAAAATAAGAGCTGAGTCGTTAGTACAGAGAGTCAGAAAGCCATGCATTTATTTTGATTTATGAGTGCAGTAACTAACAGTATTTCTTTTTTTAAAGAGCAGAAATCTGATATACAGCATATTTAAACCAAATAAAAATGCTGATCTGTACCAGAACTGTACATGTTTGCAACTATTCCTTTTTTGGAAAAAAAAAGGGATGACCCATCAATTCAGTGGTGCCCTGAGGAAGTGCTGAAATCAAGACTGGTCTGAAGGGTTTGGCTCCCTGCGTTGGTGGTAGCTCTCTATGTTCCGTACATGATGTGCTTGATGTCTGCAAGGAGGGTGGGGAGGGGAGAGGAAATACTTGCTACATCTTCATGAATTACATGACTTCTGTTTCGTCTCTGAAAATTCTACCTAAAAAGCAGCTGTGGAAAAGGAAAAGAAACAAACAGTTGGTTTGAAAGCAAAAGGGACAGTTGGTCTGAATGCAGCACTAGCTATGAGGGGTGTCACAGTGTTAACTTTTTTAAAAAAATCAGTAACAGCTTTTCTGTGTTCAGTCCAAACAGTCTAATAGCTTATGGGATGAGTGGGCCATGCTATACTCATGAGATAAATGTGGATACTGGCAAACCAATGATGTAATTATGTAAATCCAACCTTTTTGGGCTTGAAATGTGTTAGCTGTCAGCGTGTTTGTATTTTTGTCATTCATGATAACACCCTGAAAAATCTTGGCTGAAATGCCAAGAGGTTTATTAGGGTACTCACCATGCTATTCCATCTAGAAAGTACACTAAGGAAGCATAGGAAAATCAAGCATGAGAGATTTTTTAACTTCTCTCTGCTTAATTGAAGAATTTGAACAGGTTTTTTTAACTCTCACATTCCATTTGTTTGTAGGAAATGGAATACACTTGTAAATATGCAGAAATGAATGCCTGTTCACTGATCTGCATGTTTGTCTTGCCAATCAGGAATAAAGTAATGCAGACTGGTAGCAGGGAGATAGCTCAAACAACGAAATGTTGCTGGGGGAATAAACCTCCACGCAGACGCACTGTGATTTCAGTCAGGCTGATCCAAAATGTGCTGCGTATCATGTGTCATTTTGCTCAGATTGCCTAAAGCGTGGCTAGACTGGAAGTCCTTATGGGACTGCACTGGGTCAGGCTCTTCATGGCTTTGTGCTCTCTTCCCTTCCAAACAGAGTTCACCCAGTGTTTCGCCAAACTCATCTCATTGACAGCTAATCTGTGACAATGTCAACTAGGGAGTGTCAAGAGGATCAATACAGGTGTACAAGGCTAGTCCGAATATAGAGCCTGCTCCTCTAGCTAGATTTAAGCTGATGCATGTTGTAAGGTCCACATTTTATGGCAGGAATTGTAATATTGCTTTCCCCTTATCTTTCTGTTGGATTCTTGTTTTACACCTGAATAAAAGGTGGTCTTAGTCTAGAAATGCGAAGGGCCGTTGCACATTATGGTGACCAAAGAGCTCTTGATGTGCAGATGTGCTTGGGGTCATAAGCCTGTTGATAACACAATACTGGAAAAAGTTTCTGAGAAGTAAGGGCTGCATATATGTGTGTGCATGCACATGCAAAAGTAAGGGCTGCATATATGTGTGTGCATGCACATGCAACATGTCTCGCCACTTGTCAGAGCTTGGTGGTGATTTCATCAAACCGGGATTTCTGTTGTCCCTGACTAATGACCAGACATGTGGAACAGCAACCTCAGTGTTATCTCTCAGCACTTGGTCCCACTGCATGTCAATTCTTGGAGATGCTGCACTAAGGCCTGACATGTACAGAGATATTTTCTGCAATGTCTGAAGGACATGAAGCTGTTTTGAACCTTAACTACATCTTCAGTGGGAATGGGTGACTAAGCACTAGGTTTCAAAAGCCATTTGTAGCTTTGAAGTGCATCTCAAATATTTTTGCTTTTTGAGTGGATTGCAAAGGCAAGTGACAGTCATAGCTTCTTTGCCGATGTCCTCAAGCATTCATGGGATTTACCTGGAGTGCTCTGCTCACTTCTTTCCTAAAAACCACCTTCACATTCTGACCATTCCTGCCAAAATCCCCACAAAACCTCAGATTAACCCAAAATGAAGAAGTTTATGTTGTATGTATTTTCGTATTTCTCTTCCCTTTTCTCCTTCCTTTCTTCCTCTCTCCCTCTCCCTGCCATGCCTGCTATGTTAGGCTACACATTGTAATAACAAGAACTAATGCAAAATATTCTAGCCTTGAAGAAAATTTGCATTAGTTCATGTTTTTCCACTGTCATTCTCTTTCCTCATTCTTCCACTGAATTTTTTGTCGTATTTCCTTTCATATGCTGTAGTCTCTTTAAGTCTTTTTCTCATCAGTTCCTCACCTCCTAGCTTATGTCTCATATTTTTCTTTCTTTGTTATTATTATCCCTTTCTTGTTTCCCTATTTGGTTCTCAGCACTTCATCTCCCACATTACCCACTTTAATCTCTGGCCTCTTTCACAAACTCCTATTAGTGTCCTTCATCCTGTCTCACTCCCTTTTTCTTTTCTTTTTTCCTCTTCTGTAGTTTTACACTCAGAACTTTTAGCTTCCCATATAATTTTTCTAACATCTCTTCCCAGTGTCATAGATTCGTTGAATCATTTAGGTTGGAAAAGACCTTTAAGATCATCGAGTTCAAGTAATGAATTATGTAGTAGTTAAAGTTTGCTGCATATGACTCTTGCTATTTTTTATTAATATTTCTGCATTACATGTGGACTAAGCAGGAAAAATTTCATGCTGCAAACTCAGTCCTCTACGTTTAGGCTTTAAAAAGTTTAGGCATAAGTAAATATGCTAATGGTAGGACAGAGGGAGAGGAGAATGAAAAGTGGTGGTGCTTCTATATTGGTCTCTTGATAAATAAATAATGTCTATTATCAACTTCAGGCTAGACACCCTTAATTCTTAGCTCAGTCAAACAGGAACCACAGACCAGGTTGGATCCACCAAGGCAGATCACAGCAAAGCCCATTGCATGGACCAGCAAGCAACAGCTGGAATGAAGCTGCCATTATCCCTTCTAGTTATAGTATCTCAGCTTGACTAATAAAGAAGAAAAAAAAAAAAAGGAAAAAAAATAGGATGAAAAACAGAGCAGAGACTGAGCTAAGTGAAAAAACTTATGGGCAGTCTCACTGTAGAGAATTAGGAAAAAAGTGTAGTCCTTATAAGTTTAGGGTAGAATTTGCACCCACTGCAGTCAGTGGCTAGAGGCTGGGAACACCAAAGGGCAGCTTGTCCCACTCAGGTGTAGAGGGAATGAGCTGATGCCGGAGGGTGCCTGGCTGACTGTCTTTTAATGCAACATTAGATGAGAGAAAGCCTCAATAAAGAGTAACTAATAATGCCGTCTTAACTTTTGAGAGGTGTTTAATGCGTATGTGTCTGCGATACATACTGTGATACTTTCCTATAGCTAGGAAAATGTCTTTGTTTAAATCAGTACAGAAATGAGGGGGAAGCATGAGGTTTAAATTACAGGGTAGAGAGACAGACTGCAGACCTGACGTAATAGTTCAGTTTTGCAGAACCTTCTTCATGCGACTCCAGTGAGACTTGGCTATATTTGCTCTAGTAAACTTAAAATAAATTTTGAGAGGCTCATAGAGTTTCCAGCACAGGATTTCCCACTTGTACTTGCTTGTCTTTAATTTTTTTAATCCCTGAAAATCTAAAATACCTGATTATGTTGATCTACCATCACCAAAGGATAGGCCAAAAAGGTACTGGTGGTATGCAAAACATATATGTATGTGTGTATGTATGTATGCGTACGTAATGTTAATGTACACGTTACGATGAAGCACTGTTCTCTTGAAGCTCAGATGCTCACTGGTGTGCTGGTTCAAAGGCTTTGTATACAGGTTGCTCCACACTGCGAGCTCCAGCTGTTCTACCGAGTGTACTTCTTTGCCAGCAGTGAAGCTGTAGAGCTGCCTGTCCCCTTTATAGTGGTTAATTCTAGCTAGTAGTTATATGCTCTGTGGTGTGGGGGAGCTTTCTGTTTGTTTGCTTGCATCTTTTTTAAGAGCTAGGGAGTTTGAGGTAAGTATAATAGAACTTTGAGTGTGTCTACCTCAAGGCATATCTGTTTCACTGCATGCCTTTGGAATCAGTAAACAGAAGGAATAACAAATAATATGTATGTTTAGGAGAAGATAGTGTAGTCTGTAAGTAACCTCAAATCCAGTATATGTCAGGCAGCCAGAACTGTTCTGTTCCCTCCCTGTTTGTTTAGCTTGGCCTCTCAAATTCAAAGAGCTTCTGTTGGATTTTCAGTCTCAGGGTAACACCACACACATCCAGGTAGGTATAAATATGGGCAGTGTGCTGGAGAGATGATGTGGGAAAGTTGAGGCCAGTTTGAAAGAGTTATTCAGGGTTGTGGAGAGCAGTGTGGAGTGCAGGATGGCATCAGCACATGGCTGGGTGCTGGGGTGTGTATGGCCTCAGTGCCTTTGTGAAGCACAGCAGCTTGGGCATCTGCTTTCTAAGGTCAGGATTGGGTATGACCACTTTTTCCTTCCTTTGCTGAATGTTTGGAGGCAAAGCTAGGGGTCGGTCTCTCTCCTTTCATTGCAGAAAGTGGATAACCTCACTGAGAGGTTTCTGTCATGGTGCTTGCCTAAGCAGAGGGAAGAGATGATGATAGTAGTTCTCCAGCCGCCTTCAAGAGTCTTGTGTATCAGAGGCTGCAGACTTAGGAGATCCTGTAGACCACTCCATACGTAGGTCTTTGTCCTCCTACACTGTTAGTTTCTTGGATCAGAATTAGAAGCTGGGTGGGCTATAGGGCTGGTGAGGTGGTATGAGACAAAAAGGCAAAACCCCCACCCCCCAAAAGCCCAAACCCAACCCCGAAAAAGCAGGAGAAGATAATACCTCTTTTGTAATACAGCTGTAAATACATCAGCAAACTGTCTTCCCATTTGGATTCCACTGGACTGAACTAACTTGTTGCATTTAAGCAAAACCCCATTGGCTCCATCACAAGCTTTACTCCAGAGTGCTGAGACTGAAACAAAGTCCTGAGCTAGTGACAAGCAATTCAGCCTGTGAGTGCTTCCCCTGTTTTCTGTCATGGAAATGGTTGTATACAGCAGTACAAGGCATTAACTGCTTAATTATTTCCATCCATGAAAGTATTATTAAGGGAATAGAAACCAAAAGAGCTGTTATCAGGAACAGAGAGAACTTTGATCACCAGTCAAGCAATAAGTTACGTCTATGCCACATGAGTATACCCCACAGTACACTTCAAAATATTCTCTGACTTTGTAATCGTGTGTTTTACTGAAGTTGTGTCTCTAACATCTTTTCCGCTTACAAATGAGGGAAGCAAACAGAAAATAAATTAATGTGATGGGCAAATTGATGGAAGGGTCCAACAGACCAACATTGTTAATAATGCAGAAGACAGTGGGGTGACTGGCGTTTTAGCTCAGTGATAACTTGGACCTATAATTAACATAGACATTAACATTGATTTTAAAGTAATAAGCTAACCTAAACTTCCAGGCTTGATCTCAGTGAAGCATAGAGTGTTGCTCCTCTTAAGGGCATGCCCTTTGTTTATACTGGGGGTTAAACTGAAAAGGAACTCTTGTTCTGTACAGTACATTATAAGCAAATATGTGGCAAGTAATTAAACATGGGATAATATATGGCAAGTTAGACAAGGCTTGAGGGCTCTGATAAAGTAATTGAAATGGAAAGTGATGCTTGAATGGTTTGTACGCATTGTTAGAACCTACAAATTAAATTACAGCCTTGGTAATGATATATCTGTGCGATATTTATGATGTTGTGCCTGATGTATTTTAAAATTAAAAGAAGATTCATTCCTCTCATGAAAAACTTCTCATATGCATCAGACTTACTTGAAGACTCTTGTGTATGGTGCCAGATGTATGGAGAACTAGTTATAGTATGTCTGATATTCTGGGATACACTTTATCATGCCAGAGTCCAATTACTGACAATGTGCATCCTACCAGCTTGCAACTCATTACAGAGAAACAGTGGTCTTTTTTATCCTGCGTATTAGCATAATAATGTGATTTCTCACTGCAGGTTTGTTAGCCTGTAAGGAAGAACACGGATGGAAGAATATACTCTGCAACTATTGGAAAGCATGTGTGGCATAAAAGTGTACTAGGATAACTTGCTTGTATTTTTACTCTTGATGTTTTTGAGTCTGGTTGGTCAGCAGACCTAAGCAGCTTTTCAACTAGGTCAAGTATATACATCCATTCATTAAAAAGGGATGCTTGACTGGTTGGTTAAACTTGCCAAATATAAACCAGATGCTTCGATGGTAAATAGTGCTTTACTCCTACACTGCAAAGAAACAAGCCTTGACTGATTCAATTTGAAATAAAAATAAATAGGTTTAACATTGTTTCTGTGCCATAAAAATACTTTATTACAGTTCTAGTGCAAATATTTAATAAGAATAATATTTTAAAATATTTTACAGTGAAACTGAAAACTAAACATTTAAGACAAAATTAATATTTTTTACATTTCTGAAGAGACTGTTTATATTACATAACATACAAATTTTGTGAAGTTCTAGTCAAGACCAATAATGGCATACAAATTTACAATGTACATTACAAATCAGAATACGCAGCAGCTGTGTACAAAGCTGGAAGACTTCTTTGCTGTTGGGCTGGGTGTAGTAAGGGATGGAACACCTGGATTTTTAGTTTTGGCTACCACATCTGCTCTGATCTTTGTCCTGTTACTTAAATGCTTTGTGTCGGATTGTCCTCTTGTAGCAGAAATGAGTGATGCCTCCCTCAATAATGGGTGAGAGACTGAGAGCGGTACTGTGAAACAGAAATGTTACTCCACTAAGGTCCTATTTTAACTGGTTCTTTGCAGTGGTATTAGCTCATGGTCGTGTATTAAATTGTATTTTGATTCTTTTGAAGGCCAGTCATGATGATGTAGGCAATTTCTTACTTACTTGCATAAAAATAAAAACAAGCAAAAAGACCCCCAAACCAACAGCAAAAATACCAGCCCCGCCAAACCACGAGATAACTGCAGGAGTGGGATGTGCTGGTGTCATGAGATTTTCCCCTATCATATTTAAGTGCGATCTCTTTTAGACTGTAAATACTGTATTTTGAAGAAGACATTTTCTATATTCTGTGGGTGAGGGGATGGAAGGGAGGGAAGCATCCTTTCTGCCCTGAATATTTTTTAAGTTTACCTTCTCTGGTGTGCCTTTTAAAAAAAAAAAAAAAGAAAAAAAAGAAAACCAAGCTAATCATAATGGCTAGTGTGGTGTGCTGCAGAGATAGCAATGAGATTGATTTATGGGGGCCCCAAAGTTCAGGTTAGCCAAGTGGCTCAGGTACCTGGTTAATGAGTAGGCAGCCTCCTCCACGGGAGGGGCTCGCACTTCCTTCTACCAAATGTCACTACCAATCTGAGTACGTGAAAAGCTTCTGAGGTTTATAACTGCTGTATTTTTTTGTAGAATTGTATGTGCTGGGTTTGCTAAATAATTGGAGATCTTTGCCTGTTGGGGAGTTAATGTGTATGTGTTTCATATTGTTGCCTTTGAAACGCGCTCTCTTAACTACATGGAGGTTACTCACTATTTTATTTATGGCTTTCCCCTTGTGAATCTCTCTTGTGCTTCATTCCATAATGTTAGTCTCCTTCGATACATCTTATAGGCACACATTAAAAAATGGTTGAGCGATTGAATCACGTAGTGTTGCACAGTTTGTGACTGGGTGACATGCCAAGGAGGTTATTTAGTGACTAACTTCGAAGGGGAGGAGAAATTGCAGGCTTGTCATGTGGAAAAGTACTTCAGTCTATTGAAGCAGCGTTACTTAGATGACCGTGTAAAGCAAGATGACCTGCCCGTGTTGTGAGCAGAGGGAACAAGGAACATTTTTTACTGTTTCAAAACCTTTTCCCAGAAGGCACGGATATACAAAATATTATACCATAGACTGAGGATTTAGATTCAAGGCTGAAAACAAAAAGTGCTTTATTAGAAGAAGTGGAACCAAATGTTCATCTTACTGCTGTGGCCATACAGGTGTTTTCTTTAAGTAACAGTAAGTGGCTTTAATTATTTCAGAGCAAAGATCTTATCAGAGATTGTTTTATTTGTCCGTAGGTAACAATGTTGTCAAATAGTGTAATGAGAGTGCTGCTGGTTTTAATTGTAGAAACAAATACTCAGAGTAGCATCAAGACAGCTGAAGAAATTATGCCTGAAAGAGCAGACTGTGTAGGATTTGGTCTGAAACTCTCCCCTCTGCTTGTTTGCATGCTCCATCTTCAGCATGCACATTGACTTAAAGGCAAGGTGAAGCAATCAAACATTGTTTTGATATTACCATTAAATTTGTTTTGTGGTTAGCTTAGAATTTTATGTATCTGTTTTACATTCAGTAAAAAGTGAACTAGGTATTCTTTGTTTTCCCCATGGGAACTTCAGGATATGGTATGAATTAAGTTTATATGTAGTCAGGGATATAAAAGGACATACTGAGACATGTAAAGTACCTTGAGGTAAAACATTTGGATTGCTGTAGGGACTGGGTTCATGCACAAGTGCGCGTTAAAGACATAGATATAAAACAAGGGACAATAATGTTAAGAATGTGTTTGATGCTCTGTAGCATGGAAAGGGAAGTGATGCTGTGGCTGAGTTTCAAGGCAGTGTATGGTCAGTTACAATATGGTATCCTAAAAATTCTGTTCTTGAGGATGAAGGAGTGCCATATGCCATAACCCATGTGTACACCTGCACAGCTGGCAGAAAAGTATGGAGACTGGATGTCACAGTGATACTGTGTAGTACGGTACGACACCTGGTTAAGGTTCACTCAGGATGCCTCCTTTCTGGAGGGTCATGTTTATGTGCTCTAAATTCCACCTCCTAGAACAGTGAACATCATCTTCTGGCTCTCCTATTTTGTTGATGTCAGCTTCTAGCCAGCTGAGCCTCACAAAAAAAAAAGTCTGTGAACACGGAAACTGGAGGATTGTGTGTATTCACTATCACTTAACATCACAGGCTCATCCTAAGAAACACTGTATATCGGCTGATTGCAGTGTTGTTGGTCAGAAAGAGAAAAAACATAGAATTAAGAGCACAAATGGAAGAAGCAAACCCCAGTGATTCTCTTGCCGTATCCATGTATGTCCAGTTAAGTATTCTGTTCTGGTATGATCAGTCACTAGAACCAGAAAATTACAGTTTCATAGACGTTCTGAGTTTTTAGCTAAACTCTTCTTTCACTGTAAGACAGAGATTTTACAGCTGAGCACATACCAAAACTGTGCAAAAGGAGCTAAAGAACTGAACCTAGATGCATGCTAAGAATGTGAAGTTAATTATATAAATGCTGAGAATTCTGAGGGAGTTCTTCAACTTCTTGTCTGGAAAATTACCCAGGAAAAAGCAATGGAAATATGTGGGACATGATAAGAACAGCTAGATGGGTCTTGGGATTCCCCATTCACGGGAGTTTTGAGCATTTGAAATCAGTTTTATTTTGGAATTACCAGCATGTGGTTCCCATAATGAAAAACAATCGCGAATCCTGACACCTCCCTGAGCCTTGTACTGTGGGGGCAGACTCAGCTGAGACCATGTCTCCAGCTTAGCCTAGATCAGCTGTTTCATGGTCTGAACTCTCTCTTTTGGGCTCAGGGGGCCCATTCTTAGCCAAAATTGCCAACTAAACTTCTAGTCTGGAAGCACTGCTGAGGAGCGATGGACATTGAAACTTCTGGCATGTCCTACTACTTCATCTAAAAGATCACCCCAAAACTACCAAGTACTCTCTCTGCTAAAGAGACCTTGGAAGAGCTAGGGTCCCTACCCCACAGCAGACTTGGACTGAGTTGCCCCAAGTCTGTGAATCTGGAAAGCCAAAGCTCTAGAGCACTCCAGGAATGTCTGATAGAAAATAATGTCAGTGTTTGACTGAAATCTATTGGGTGGGCTTTTTCCAACTTTTGTCTTTGCTGATGTTTTTATCAAATGTTTCAGCTCTTTTCAATTAGCATTGTCTGCTGAAAGTATTTTTCATTGGAAAGTTCCTGACCAGAAAAAGCTAAAAATTATGCTAATGTGTTTGCAGTTTTCAAATATAGCATTGGGCGGCTAGGGGAACCTGCAGCTGCAGCCAGCCTGTTTGGTTTGTTTTC
>VZSC01019623.1:175386-197950 GCA_013398225.1 Steatornis caripensis
TTTTTTTTTTTTTTTTTTTTCTGTAATAACACAATAAATGTGGAAATTTATAGGAAATAAAAGGCATACTATGAGAAGGCAAGAACAGCCAAGTGTGACAGCCTCTCAGTGTTGTCTGATAGCATAAGGATTTGGCTTCAGACAGATAGTCATAGTACAGATACTTAAAAGTTTTCATTTTCAGAGTGCTTACCAATTCTGTAATTTTCAAGTGCTCTGTTTCTTACTGTAAATTATATTACTTTAGAAATATTAAAACCATATATGGCAGGTTTTTTTAAAAAGCAGATTTGTGCTTTCAGCTGTCCAAGCCCAACCTGAACGAAAGATCATTCGTGGCAGAAGTGGTGTCACATAGTGCAACTACTGATTAAACTGAGGGTTTTGAACAACTAGTACAGTACAGTTGTCAATTTATTTTTATGAGGAAAGAACAAACTAATGGATTGTATTATTGTTGGATTTGGGGTTCTTTAAGTCTTTCCTGATTAGAAAGGTGAAGGATTGCCTCACTTTTAAAAGGGCTTTCTTCTGGTGAGCGATTTCCATAAAAGGTCTCTTTACAGACAGATTAATTTATCAGTATTGTATCAGTACTTAGTGTTTCTGTAGCTTTTTCATGAAAGACTCTGCAAGCTGTCGATAAAATTCTTTGCAAGTGTCCTCTGTTTACTGTTGGATGAGCCAGCTTGAAGAGCATAGGTGCTCTTTCCTCAGGGAAATGCAGAGCGTCAGTGGAAGAGTAGGAAAAGTAATAGCTTCACATGCTTGAGAGGTGATTAATGGAGTCTGCTGGGAACTCCGGGGTGTCTCTGAGAGGGTGCATGGATAGCTCCGTGTAGGGAACATGCTCCATATAGGTATTTTGGCAGGCTGAAAGCCTTGGGGGAAAGCCAGTTGCTGTGTTCTGTATTGACGTAGACAAGGCCTGGGAGAGAAATGGGAAGGGCTGCCAGGTCAGAAACTCTGGCCTACTTTTCCCTTTGCCCATGTTTTGCTATGAGCTGTTAGCAGATAATGGCATAAGTCAGGCTACACCTCTGGTATCCAGCTGTGTGGTAAGGTGAAGGGTTGGTGTGATGCCGATGAATCAGTGGTAGGGTTAGTGCTTGGTGCTAGCTGGCGTTGCGCTGGTGTGTGTGCAGGCACGGCTCCATGTGCCTTGTCTGGTGAGTGCCACAGATGCGAATGATGTGCTGAGGCAGCTGGAGAGACCCAAGTAAGGATAGTTTCTTCATTGTGAGATGCCCATGTTGGGACAGACCACAAAAGTGACCTATGATACAGGACTGCCCTAACAAATTTAGAGTAAAGAGCATAGTGTTGTATTGGTGCTGATGGACAACAAGACAGACTGGATTGTACTGCAGAAAACACCAGCTGCTGAACCGCCAAATCCTTTTTGCTATCCACAAGGCTTATGATACTGTGACTGTCCTTTCAGGGGAGGTGTGCTATTTCAGAGGCCAGGAGCTGCCACAAGCTTTGTATTCTGCTATATGCAAAGACACTGGGACTGCCTGCACTTTCTGTGAGCTAGCAGGAGCAAGATTCTTTATAAGGTCATCTATTTGGGTGGATAGCTAGTTTGCTACCTTTCTGCATATAGTCGTATTCAAAATACAGGAAGTTATATAGTATGCCGACTAGTTTTGAAAGAAAGAACATAACTGGGCTTATATTATGTTCACTTTTCAGTGTATAGTGACATGTTTTTAAAGAATTCCAAATCTATATCTTACAGAGTTAAGTGCTGTTAGACTGACTGAAAACCTCCACATGGGATGTTTAAATGTGGTATGATTTTTTTTACTACAGAAAGTGAAAGATTCTTAGTGATGTCTCTTTCCCTCAAACGTTTTATACAGAAATTGTTGGTAGCCATTTGCCATATTTTAACCTAAGGACTGACAAAGCAAGTTTCTACTTCGAGGATGTAAAGTCTATAGGCACTAAGAACAAGGAAGATCTATGTGCTAAAGAAAACCACACCCTTAGGCAAATGTATTCCATGGCTGCAGTCAAAAAGCACGCGATCCTATGCTTGCACTAAAAAATCTTCTTTTTTGCCCTCAAAGCAATTCACTGTGGTAGCACCTAGTATTTAGAGGCTCAGATAAGCTCAATATCCTTTCTCTGTTCCCGAGTCATGCAGTTGAAGTCCAAGAATATGGGGCTCAAGACAGCCTGCGTATTTGTGTATGTGTTTTCATTGAGCAACATGGGGGTTTGGTGGTGGAGGACGGAAGAAGAAAACCAGCACAGAAAGTGGGGTATGGATGAGAGAGAGAGAGAAGTGTGCCTTGAATATCACACAAAAGATGTATAGATGAGAAGCAAGAACAGACCATGATTCACATTTTTAAAGTTGCCATTAGCAAAGAATCTGGAGATTTTGGAGAAGAGAGAAAAGTGGAAAGAGAGAAATTATCGACCAAGTGGCAGAGGACACTGCAATCCAGCCGGTAAGGCTGCCTGGCTCCCGGTCACCAGCTCACGTCCCTGCCCAGCCCACACGCCCTGGTGCACCTGCCCCAGGTACCCTGGACCCTGTGGCTCTGACTGCTCCCCCCTTCTACACGCTCCACCCAGGGGCTGAGTCATGGCTTAAAATAGAAAGTGAACTTTTCAGGAAGGGGTTGTCTGCCAGGCATTTGTGCCCTGCCCAGCCCAATGGGGTCTTGACTCAGGCTGTGTACTCCAAGTGCTACTTTAAAACAAAAGTAAATGGCGTTATATACATCAATACTCAGACACGGGGTTTTGAGCAATAGCTCACCCTCGGATTCGAACTCCTCATTTCCATTTTGAAGTACGGCAATGTGTTAAGGTGGGAAACAGGAATTTTTCTGTGACAGGTTTCTTTGACTTATGAGCAATGAACGAGCACATACAGGAATATGAAGTCCAGAAGTTAGGGGAAATCAAACCTGTTGCTTTCAAAGCTTCCCATGAAAATTTTCTCCTCTCTACATTGTAACCTTGGTATTTTCCTCTCACTGCAACCCAGTGTGTCACATTGTCTGCGGGTTCTGTGCCAGATACTGTTGCATCTGTTGTACCTTCAGCTAAAGCTACTAAACAGGGCATGGTGTAACTTGTACAGCAGAAACTAAGGAGGATTTTCTTTCTCTGGGCCCTTCTCTCAGTGCAAACCATCTGCGGCTGCTTATCCCTGGAGGCATGATCCTAAAGCTCCTCAGGGTCAGTAGGAGTCTCTTTGTTCTGCTAGCCCAGGTCCAGAGTCTGAACACACAATACAGCAGTGTTTCTTCAAGCCGATAGAAAACCATGCTGAATGCCCACTGATAATTTCATTGATGCTGTTGAGTTATATTCTTTTTTAAATTCCAGACTACAGTAATTCTCTGTGCAAATGAAAAAAATTATCCCATGTTCCCCTTCGGCTTGATGACTTTTGTCTGGCTCATTTATGACCCGTCCCTGCGTGCCCCTTTGTTCTGTTAACTTATTTATTATTGCTGCTGACACAATCAGGTTATCTCCTTTCTTCATTTTGATACCTGATACTCCAGACTTTTGATCTCTGGCCCTGGGGAACGTCATTTGTAACTCTCAAGCGTGGAGCCTGCCGCGATGAGAACAGCTATTGTTTATATACCGCCATCGCAATTCCCTTACCAGTGGAAAAACCTGTGGTGGGGCAGGAATAGAATATGATTTCTTGCTTCATCAGCCATGGATCACTGTAACTGCAATGAATCCAGTCACATTGTCAAAGCAAGGAGCAAGAGGGGAGAAAAATGGTGACGATTTCAGATCAGCGACTTCCACTGCACATTAGCGTGTACTTCGTAACTTCAGGAACACGTAGTCAGGCTTGGTGATGCTCAGTTTCCTGCAATGGCTTAAATGTGGTGGAGAGGGAAGCTGATATTGCCAACACAAATTTTAGAAGCTGCATGGTTTTTTTCTTACATAGTTGATGGAACACAGCTAACTTTTTCTTCTCCCTGTTTATCCACCTTACCCTAACTGCACCAGAGCAGGCACATGAAGCTTGCTAGAGGGAGAATTTCTCCTATGTCTGTCATTGACAGTGTTCAGCCATCTAGAGAGGGTCATTGCTGAGCAGAGTGAGGTGCTACAGACTCAGAAGCATGTGTATCCATTGCAGGTTTTTGCTGAGGCCTCTGTTAACAAAGCACTAACGTGTCAGTATGGAAGTTTTCACTTTTTTTTCCTTGCTTGCTCATTCCTTACTGCTGGCAGTTACTTCTTCTGCTTACAAAGCTGTGATAAAATGTTAAGTGACTTTCTGAATGTGTGCTCCACAAACTGTCTGAAGCACTGTTATCTTGGCAATGAAGGAAACGCATGACGTGATTTATAGGGTCAAACTGTTTTCATGCAACTTGACTTACAGTCAATAATTGTTTGAGTGTGTTGTTCTCCTATGCTTTGTGTACCCTTTGTGTAACATCAAGTTATTTGCAAAAGGCTGAATCCTGCACTGAAGCAAATGGTCAATTAGTTGTAATTTTTTTTTTTCTTGTCTAAGGACTTCAGGTCTGTTTGTGATGCCAGTATTTTCTTCCTGCTTTGGAATCAGTGAACTCTAGTCTGTGTGTGTGATCAATAAACTGTTTAAGTCTGTCACTGGCTACATGTACTTAAAGCACCTGGCACTGAAACTCCTTATTTCAGCTTCAGCATCTGTGAATATCAGATTAGGGTAAAATGGTATTTACATGAGTAAAAGCATTTTTAAAACCTCTCATATTCCTTTAACATGCAGCCCATTTTATTGCTGTTTATAGTTGTTATTTTCTTCAGGCACTGAGGTCCCAAAGTGTTTTATTTATGCAGGTTACAAATTGTTTGGTCTTGCATATTTGTTTTTTTCCCTTTTTTTTTGCTGTGGATGTCAAGGTTGTCACAACCCCCATCATGTTTTGCTCATTCAGTCATTTTATATATTGTATGTTTTATCTTTTCTTTACAGATGCAGAGAGAAATTGCTTATATGGGCCGAGATGGCCCAAGTGCTTCCCGACCTGGATCTGCTACACATCCTCCGCATGTGATGCCCAGCTCTCCGCCCTCCACCCCTGTGCCCCACTCCATGCCTCCCTCTCCATCCAGGATTCCCTACGGTGGGGGCCGGCCCATGGGTGTGCCGGGCAATGCCACCATCCCCAGGGACCGGCTCTCCAGCGTGCCAGCCTCACGCTCAATATCGCCCAGCCCAAGCGCCATTTTGGAGAGACGGGACGTGAAGCCAGATGAGGACATGAGTAACAAAAACCTTGCCCTGATCCGAAATGAAGGTCTGTACGGTGACCCCTACTTGTTTCACGAGGGGAGGATGAGTGTGTCTGCACCCCACTCCGGACACCCCCTTGATGTCCCCGATCACATTGTAGCCTACCATCGCAGTGCCATGAGGTCATCAAGCACTTACTGCAACCCCTCAATGCAGCCCGAAATGCTGGAGCAGTCCTTGTACAGACAAAAGTCACGAAAGTACGCGGAGAGCCATTTGCCCACTCTCGGCTCTAAAACGCCTCCCGCCTCACCCCACCGTGTGGCTGACATGAGAATGATCGATATTCATCCTCACCATGGCGTTCACATTCCCCCCCACACCATCCAGCCTGACAGGTCTTCCCCCAGCCGCCAGTCCTTCAAAAAGGAGCCGGGACCGCCTGTGTTTGTGGACGCGAAAGCACGGAGTGCCCTTGGCCACCCAGGCATGGCCGAGGTGGTGTCCTCCCCAGTTGACAAGCAGGCTTTTGGCTATGGGTCACCTGCGATGCCCAAGGACAAGGAGACAAGGTAAGGAAGAGCCAAGGCTTAATTTATGCAAATGAGAAACGTTCCTAATCTGCACATCTTGTGTCGTTTAACACCCAGGGGACAATGTAATGTGTAGGAGGCTGCTGCACTGGGCTGCAGTGTTTATTAGCCGTCTGTCAAGGTAGTTAGTAATTTAGAGGAGATGCGACACCACTGTTATTAATCTGAAAGTATTGTCAAGCCGTGATGAATCCCTAGTTATTTTCATTTGTGTAAATTTCAGTCATTGGAAAAAAGATAATAAAATAAAATGATTAACTAGGATTTTTCTTTCCAGACAACCAGATCATGTTACAAGAACAAATGATGTTCTGTTCCTGCTAATAAGGGAATATATTTCATCCCCGTTAAAAATGACACTCTGATATTACAATTTTGGTTCTTTATGGAGTAGAGTTTTTCTCATCTAGTGTTAGGAAACGGGAAGAATTTATCATTACTGTCTTATCTCCTGTAAAACATGAATTTGCATAAAAATAGGACAGTTGTTTATAAAAATGTTCCTCAAGAGGAAACTGCTGAGAAGAGCAAGTCTATCCCAGGGAAGAAATTGAAACGTGAATGCTGTTCCCAATGACTTTTCCGCCATCACAAATAATTGGTGACCTGACTGTTGTTAACTTTTGTGCGCTGACAATGATGACAATGATCTCTCCTGTCTTTTTAAGGACCAGATTTACGCAAAGGTCTGTGAAGGCTTCTCCTGCCATAGACCCTGCCCTAGGAGAGAAAAATCGTTACACTGCCAGTCGTTTGATGTGTGTTTGTATGAGTTGCGCTAATCTCTAGCGTATTGTTTGTGCTGTTAACTTTTATAGAGCTCTTTAGGGAAGTGAAGATGAATAGCTGGAAAATGCTGAGCTCACAGAGGCCAAAGGTAACTGCTGACTTCCGTAACCACTGGGGAGATACTGAGCTTCATATAGCCCTCAAACTTCCCTTCCACCTGAGCAACTTGCTCAACAATTAGTCGCCCCTGAACACACTTGGCCAGAAAAAAAGAATGTACTGTAAGGTCCATTGGTGGGAAGAAAATGGAGGGCAGAAGAAAATCAGCCATCCACAAAAATTACACCCTTATTGCTTGGTAGTTATGTTGACACAAAGGTATGAGTTAGGGTGTGTTACAATCTAGGGTCAGTAAAACCTCATTTGTATCTATTTATTTCCAAGAAAAAGGCATGGATACCTGAAATTTCGTTTCAAGCTTCCATTATTACAACTAGGAAATAATTTGAACTATATTTACCAATTCTAATCCAAGAGACAGCTGTCAGATCGAAAATTTTACAAGGTTCTTGTTAGGTGGCTGAAAATAAGGGAAGACACCAACAACTTTGCGGTCTGTGTGACTTTCTCCCCTCTGGGAATCTTATCTGTTCGCTCGGCTACGGAGATATGCACAAGGCTGTGTATTTGTGAATATACAAAAAATAACTAGATAGTTCTGCAGCTCCTTAAGGGGAGCTTTGCACCAGGAGTTTTAGTCCTGGTCCCAGAATATATTTACAGTGATGAAAATAGCATTTGCATAATTACACTTCCAAATAAATACATGACCTTAAAATTCAGCACGGTGTGTATTAGCCAAATGGCACTGAAAAAATCTTTCTGAAAGCTGCCCTTATGGGTTGTGGGTTTTTTTAACCTTGAGAAAGTGTGACTTTTAAAAAAATAATTGTAAACACTAAAAGCAATTCATGCAAATTGATGTGTTTTCTAACCACTGCAATATTAAGGATAGGGTTTGAGTTCTACAGACACAAAATGCTCTAAGCCTTATTTTGGCTTTGTAATAATCTCATGAAGATTGAACACAAACACTGTTGAGATTGTACTAAATTAAACAAGGAACATTAAGGGTATCCAGGCTGAGTTGCTCTTTTCCTGCTTCAGCAGGGGCTGAATTGTTACAAGGTTGCTGTGAACACCTGAAAGGCGACATATATAATGACAGAAAGGTATCCCATATCTTGTTGTGTAAGACTTACAGTTTACACCCATAAGCAGTACAGCTGGGCTTGCTTCTGTGAATAGCATTTTGGGATTGGAGAGATGCGGCTGAATTCATCCTCTTCCAGGCATGGTAAAACGAGGTGTATGCTGCCCTGTCATGACATTATCCGCTTGCTGATGAGTGTGCAAAGAGCCTAAAAACCAGGTCACAGAAAGCGAGTGGTGGTGTGTTCAGTCAGCCTGCATGCAGGTGGTGTCTGGTGTGGGGTAGCAGCAAAAGGGCAGATTGAGTAGCTGTTAGCATTGGGCATACCGAGGAGGGAGGCCTTTTGCATTTGTGCAGTGACAAGAGAGACCCCCCTCATCCTGACTCGTCCAGGAGTGGGTTGAGGACCCCACAAGCATCAAACCCATCGCCTCGGTACTGTTGTTCCTTCAGTCCCTAGTGGACTGTGCTGAGAACAAAGAAAACATCTCCGGTGTCATCTCTTTAAGGAAATTACCTTGAAGTACCACTGTCTGCAAGGACAGGACAATGCGTGGTTTAAGTACAAGTCAGAGAAAAGATTAAAATGGATAGTGACAATGCCAGAAATTAAACTGAATCTCTCTTCCTCTGCTAATTGTCCTTCAGTTTTTCCAGTCTGGGGCTGAAGTGAGATTTATATGTACTTTATCAAAATATGTTGGGTACTTACAGCAGATCAAACTTCTCATTGACTGTATCCTGGTTTTGTTGAAGAAAATGGGTCAATTACCTTTGGAATGTTAACTGCAGCAGATTTGGGTCTACGAAAGATGAAACCCCCTATTTCCCATCTCTTCTTTTGGAGTTTCCCATTTTAGTTTTGCATTGCTGAAGCCAGTCTCGTCAAGCCTGTTATTTAAACCAGAGTTGAGGAGAGTTTAATTGCTTCATGTAATTCTTTCTTGTATCTGTTTTACCTTGGGTATTTTCAAGGTAGCTACTTCTGCAATATAAAGCATTGAATAAATTCTCAGGGTAATTCGTTTACCAGAAGAGTTCTGTATAAACTGTTTTATAACAGTGAGGAGAAACAAGTTTATGGAGATTTAAAAAAACATATTGGTATTCATATACACAAAAATATTAGCAATTGTAACAGGTTGCAGCAGTTCCTCTTCAAGACATCATCATATCTTAAACCTGAGGTTTACAGGAAGAATGAGTAAATTTTTGTGAGTGAGCATTAGTTGTTCAAACAGTGATTTGCTGTCATATTTTTGGATGTAGCTTATGGTGGACAGTTCTGGAAGTTACTACATGCAAAGCAGATGTTTAAATGTTGATAAATTGGAAAAGAAGCTGTTTACCCAGAAGTGCATTAAATTAAATGCCATTTAACTTACATTCTTTGCATTTAAAACATGTTGCTTTGCAAAATTCTAGATCATTTGATAGTGCTGAATATGAACATGATAAATGGTGTTACTCACTAAAATACAATCTTTAGAATAGCAAGATAGTGCTATAGAACTTCTTTCTTCCAAAAGGAAGTGTACTGTGGTTCTCTTCCGCCTGAACACAACTTTTATCCTCTTCTTTTTATGCCACATTAGTCAGAAAAGATCATGGTAGATAAATATGATCTCTTTCAAAGCTCGTGGCTTGCAGTTCAAGAATAAAGTGCAATGGTCACGTGTAGGTTATTGGCTATTGTTCCTATCACAAAACCATTTTATTGTTTGATATGTTAAAGTATGGATGAGCTCTCTATGTATTGAGAAAAAATAGAAAAAATCGCTCCTCATAGTCTCTAAAGCCATGGACGGTGGGATGCTCCATCAACAATGTACTGAGAATTGTATAAGAAAGGTGGACTTTGCAGATACACGCTCTCAGACACTTTCCACAGGGCAAAAATTACATCTTCCTTTGTGAAAGATGTTGAATAACCAGGCAGAAAAAAAGATGAATGCAGATGACCAATATAGGATGGAGAAAAGGTAAACTGTACTTCGGCTTCCTTCTGTTCGAGGAACTGCTTGTAGCGAGATGAGATGCAGGCTCTTGGATAACAGTTGTCAAATATTATCACAGCTGGCAGTGCTTCAGAGCTTCCCTTTTCCCTTTAGCTTCAAGCTGTAGAAAGTTTGAGTTTAACCTTATTCTTAGAAGATTGAAATATTCACCTGCGTGTATCTTTCCCTTGGGAGGAGAGCAGAATACAAAAGAGTTCTGCTGATCTTTGCTCCCCATCCTTCAAGGATATCCACTCTGCTGTTTTGGGGGGAGTTTGGGGTAAAGTCTGACTGTGCCGCTTTCACTTGGTTCTAGAGAAGCCATTGGGGAAGACAACCTGCTCCTGTTTCCTTTCTTTTCCCAGCAAGATAAAAACAATTCTAATTAAATGTTTCTCTCATAGGGTAATATAGAAAGAAATGTATCTTTCCCTGTCTCTGACCCTCTTTTTGATTAATATACAGACTTCACTCAAGGTTTAGCTATATAATATGAAGTCACTGAAAATATTTCTCCAGGACAGCGTGCCAATTAGTTCATGGTGCCAGTCCTGGTATTTGAGTATGTCTCTTATGGAGCATGTGCTGCACAGCCTAGGGTCAGACCGGAACATGAATGAACAGTTACACAGCCCAGTTCTAGTTTTTGTCTATTAGAACTCTCTTCTCAGTAATGTGAATATTAAAGATGTCCCCAGGAAAGGGAAGGAGCATGCAAGTCACGCTTAAATAGCATTGCTGTGAGAAGTGGGTACCAATACAGCAATACGGTGTACCCTGTTTGGGATTACTTGCAGTTAATTGCAGTAGAGGGAATGACATTAAACCTCAGTGAAGCTGTAAGGAAGAAATCAGGTGATGAAGTCTGATGTCTCAGTGCACAGTCCGGAGAAGCACAGGCTTGTTTTGCTTCTGCTGAATTTGGGGAGCGAGATGCAAAGGCAGGCAGGGTCTGGAGGCTGTGGCTGTGGATCAGGCTGCTGGGGAGAACAGGGCTGGCGGCTGGCCCGTGCCTGCTTCGCTGGCCAAGGTCTGTGATGAGCCAAAGCCAAGTCTGACGGAGAGGCCTGCTAGAGCTGGGAATCACTTCTGACCTTGCCCCCTCCTTTCCTCCCCCACCATGCTGCCACCTCTGGCTCTCCCAGCATTCACAGGAAAACAATGTGAAACAATGCCTTTCCGTGTTCAGGCTGATAAAATAGCCATTTCTTTCCCAACTGCTGTAGAAAGGACCCTCCCTGCTCTTCCTGGGTGGTGGAGAGATGCAGATTTATCTGGGAAATTAATCTGGGTTTGGCCTTCTCATGCTAGCACCGCCGGCAAAGAGGCACCACTGCGTTTTGTTCTGCCTGACCTTCTCTCCTAGTGCTCTGCAGCCCAGTCTGCCGGGTCCATGGGGTCCCGGCCTGCCCCGTGTCACCAGAGTACCAGTCCACCCCATGTCACCAGAGTGCTGACCTGTCCCATGCCCTGGGAACCTTGGCCTCCCCCATGGTACTGGGGGGCTGGCCTGCCCCGTGCTGTGGGGACCCTGGCCTGCCCGGTGCAGGAAGGGATGGTGGGGCAGGCTGTTCCCCCTCACCTTCCATCTCCACAGCAGGGAGCACAGTGAGTGGTAGAGAAAATAATGTTAAGAACCAAAAATGTACAACTGTCATGACAGTACTGGCATCTCTGATAGATCCTGACCTGGCACAGGCTGAAGAAAGTGTTCATTTTCTCCCTCTGGAGCCAAAGTTTCTACAGCCTTTTCATAGAGAAGCTGGAGGGGAAGAGAACGGCTGCAGAGCCCGTCTCTGCTCTTCCAGAGCTGTGAGGTGGGCAGCAGGACTGGCCCACCAGCTCTCCAGCCACGTCAGCCCAGGGCATGGCCCTGCTGCCGGGCTGGCCATGTCCCTCTCTGCCCGTGCTGGAGCACGCTGCCTCCCACCGCCTTCAGTCAGACCGCCAAGTCACCAAAAATCAGGTCGTTTTTATTTAATGCTTAAAAGGCGCCTCCTTTCAGACACCTGTTTTTGAAATGTTTGCTGCTGATGGCCATAATGAGTCTGGGTATTACAGTGAAATGATTACAGGAAAAATCCTGCCTTGTCTTTAACGGAGTAACTCCAGAGCACATGTAGATTCTTCACATTCTTGATGTTTTTACCATATGAAAAATAATGTGCTCTGTACAATTGATTCCAGTATTTCATTCGTTTTTCATCATCTCCTATCTCTGGAACATCCCTCTCACTCTTAACAACATATTTTCCTAGATTTCATGGCAAAGGACAAGATCAGCTTTGTGTTACCATAATCTCTTTTGAAGCAGAAAATTGTTTCCAGATTATCGAATGTGGGATGGAAAAAACATCATATTTATGAATTGGTAAAACAGATAGACTTCCAATTGAGTTTTGTTCCAGGAAGGTTTTGTGATGATTGTCTGGGGGAAAAAAATGTTTTCATTATTAAGTGTCAAAAATACTGCATTAAAGTTTGTTAGAATATATTTATCCCAGGCTTTTAGTACTTGTTTTTGTTCCAAAGGTTACTGTAGCCTGAACAATTTTCTTATTTTAAAACTTATAATAGTGGAAATTCTGTAACATATTTCTTGGTTTGAAGTGAATTAGGTCAGATCGCTAGTCTTTTCATCACCATTCAAAATACCTTTCAACATGAAGACAGAAAAGCAAGATCTGCACGCTGTATTAAATCGCAGTAAGATCTCATCTGCCAACTGGGGAGTGACTGAGCGCTCTCTTCTTTCCTCCTTGTGTCTGTTATCATCTCATTACTTGTTTTGCTGACCTGTTTTCTCAACGTCTGGTTGTCTCGGAGTCTTTCCTGGCTATGATATCTGGTGCTATCCCAGCAAACCTGTATTTCATTCCCTGAATATGAATGAAATAATTGGCCTGAATAATCTGGCTGGCTACAAGCTGAGCTGGTTACTCACCTTGTATCATCAGGCCACCTTGCTTTTGCTTGGTATTGGTGCTTACATTTGAGTTTATATGGCCATTATCGATTGGCATTATTGCTTTGGCCACCAAACGGCAATGGAGCTGGGGGCTGATGGATGGCCCCTGCAGCAGGCTGAGTCTGGGGCTGTGTGTGTCTCTCCCCTCTTCTTTCATCAGGCATCGCTGATGACCTTAGTCTCTCACTTTTTGAGTTTTGTTCCAGTCATCTTCCAAAATCATAGCTTGCTATTAGCATTTGCTTTTGTGTGTCTCCCCAGTTGCTGGCATATAGGGACGCATTTTCAGGAGGTCCTGCCTGAGGTCTCACATTGATGCGTGTCTGTGTTGTGGTGTGTTGTTGACATACTGGCATGTGAAAGTAGGCACCTGTGTGAGCAAAAGGCTGTTTTGGAGCCTACCAAGGAAGTCACCAGCTACCTGACTAATATATGCATTTATGTAAATGGATAAACACACAAACGTTAGCCTTCCTATCCAAAACAGTCATTGTTGTTGTCTAGTGGCCTTTAGTACCTATGAAAAACCGTACGTATTACAGTCCTCCTTTGTCTCTTTTCTTCTTTTTATGAAATTCTCAGGATATGTGCATGAAAGCAAATCTGGTTTATGATGATGTTGCTGTACAGTCTGCCTTTGGTGTCCTGTGCCTGTCTGTCACATTGCTGTCCTTTCAAAAGCAGACAGCTGCAATTTGGGCTGGGAAATAGTCAACTTGGGCAGATTAAATGCCTCACAAACAAAAATACTGGGTTTGGGAAAAGTAAAAATAGTAACAAGAAGTGTAAAGTCTTTAATCCTGGAACCTTACATACAGGCAAAACGATTGGCCCAGAGTGGGTAAAAGAGAAAATATATGTAATGCTGAAAAAAATTATTTTCACTAGTTCCAAGAGGCATTAAAGGATTGTTTTAGGCACCTGTCTCGTGAGATCATTAGAAGTTTATTATCTGGGTGGTTGTTTGTTTTGTTCTTTTTTTAACCAAGCAGATGTCTTTTTTATTGTCTGTTGCCCTGCAAAAGCTGTCCAAACCAAGATGCGTTAAGCTGCTGCAACAAGGTATATGCAAACTGATACCCATGGGCCTTTGCACAAACTCTGTAGTGTCTTTCCAATCCTGTGGTAATCATTCACCTAGAAAAACAAGTCTGAAAGCAAATATATCTGGCTTTAACAAACGGTTCTCTTGTCTTACAGAGAGAGGATACAAGCCATGGAGAAACAGATTGCCAGTTTAACTGGTCTTGTTCAGTCTGCGCTTTTTAAAGGGCCAAATACAAGTAATAGCAAAGATGCTTCTAGGTAAAAAAAGAATTCATTAAATCTGTTTCTCTGTAATGATTTCAGTAATCAATCAACAAAAATAATATTTGAATGTAATAGTAAAAAAACCCTGAATGCTCAATCATTTTTAAATATCTTGATCATCCCCATGAGAATGTTAGGCAGAGAGGAAGAATATGCCGAATGATAGATGGAGATTAACTGCATTACTCTTCTTTGCGTTAAAAAGAATTAATGTAGCTACATCTCTGTGCTTTCTAGTGCTTATACTCCATTCCTTGCTTAACTTGTATTAAAAGCTGATTTTAAAAGAAACAGCTGACAAGATACTGGTGATTTAAATGAAAAATATATATGCTAGACAAGGCCATTTAATTTGCTAAATATAAACTTCACTACAGTTTTATTGCTAGTAATTTAAAACTATGATTTTTCTTTTTACTACTTAGTGAGAAGATGATGTTGAAAAATGTGTCCAGTAAGAGCAGCGTCGACACTGCAGGTAAGATAATTCACTGTTAATTTGATCACCTTCACTGGCAAAGTAACCTGCTTGGTTGATGTGGGACGAGTGGCAGACATTGTCTAGCTGGATTTCTCCAAGGCTTTCAGCATGCTTCCTCACAGCCTCCTCCTAGAGAAACTGCTGTGTTAAGGTATGGACAAGTGGTCTGTGCAGTGGAGGGGGTTCGGACAGGACAGGACGACACATGACACTGTCTGACCGGCCGCACCCTGAGAGCAGTGGTAAATAGCTCCTTTTGAAACTGGCGACCTGTCACAAGTGGGGTCTCCCACGGCTTGATGTTGAGCTCAACACTGTTTAATGTCTTCATCAGTGATCTGGATGATGGGATCAAGTGTACCCTGATGAAGTTTGCGGATGATACCAAACTGAGTGGGGATGTGGACGCTTCAGAATTGTTGTGGATTCCTCAACACTGGACACTTTTAAGATTCAGCTGGACAGGGTGCTGGGCCATCTTGTCTAGACCATGCTTTTGCCAAGCATTGTTTGACCAGATGATCGTTGAGATCCCTTCCAACCTGGTATTCCATGATTCTATGATTAATTTACAAATTATTTAGGTATATGAATACCTCTAATGTTAGTACCATCCCAGCTTATGGAAATGTCACATTTACTTCAATTCCCATTGCTCTACTGTCAGAACTGCGGTTTAAGTTCAGGATATGGGAGTCGATCACATCTTTGTTAAGAGAGGAATTTCTAACAGGTTAAGGTGGTCTTTGGAATAAATTTCACACCTGCACTGAATGGTTTAAATGAGATAGATAGAGTGTCTCTGCATATGGTGAATTTTCCAGTCACTCATCCCATCTATAATATATACCTGTCATTAACCCCAGACGTATCCAGATTGCTGTAGAAAGCTAAATATTTCATTACTATTGTGGTCTCCTGAACTTTTCTCTAAGGTTCTTCTGTCAGTGGGATGCTATGAATATAATGACACTAAGGAATTTAGCAGTCAGCAAGATAGCACTTTCCCTCATTAAGCCTTATTGATCTGTTACTAATTATTAGCATGGGCCTAAACTGTTCTGAGCAAGCATCAATTATGAAGCTGATAAGAGCTTGTCTTGTTTTAGCTTCCCACTTGGAGAGCTGTTAAGTGTTTAAAAGATGGAGCTAAGGCTGTTGTGAAAGCCGATCTCCATGTGATTGGAGCTCTTTGTGTACGGGCTGCTGCTGGAGATGTCCGCAGGGTGTGCGTGTGTTTATACGACACCTCTTCACCCTTTGTCATGCAGTGAATGCAAATAAAGGCAGTTCCCTACTTCCTGCTCATGCTGTTCCCACAGGGAGGTCTGTGCTCTGGCAGGTAGTAAACCACATACATTTATTAGCAAATCTATTATGCTCTTAACTAGCCTTTCTGTTGGAGCTGTTAGTTCATGTTCAGGATTCCTGTTTATCTGGAATTGCAGTACGTCCTTGTAACCCACAGCAATCAAACCGGATCTGGAAACTATCATGCATATGCAAGAGAGTAAGAGCTAAAGTCCTGGTACTGGAGCTTTGCTCCCAAGCCGCTCTCTGGTCCTGTTCCAACTTTTCCCTTTCTGCTGGCCCCTGGATGGGGAGAGCAATACCTAAGGCTGTGAAGAAATAAGTTGTAATTTATCAGTTTCAGACAACTTACTGAAAAGTCCATAATTTTTCAAAACAGCTGCAAAATGCTCTTAGAATTTTCCCTATTTTGGTGTCATTATACACTGAGAATTTGTGGTATTTCCCATTTGCACAGACCTAATCTCGTACAAAACACCCATGAAATCATCAAAACCTGCACACACATTGCTTTGTGTTTGTCTTTGTATTGCATTGCCTTTCAACCTTTCCGTTTTCCCTGTGTTCGTACTAATTCAAATAAGTACTTTTTTGGGGTCATTGAGTTGGAGATCCTGATCTAAGTGGATCCTGCTTTGAGTGAGAGTTTCGACCAGAGGACCTCCAGAGGTCCCTTTCAACCTAAATTATTCAGTGATTTGTGTGCGTGCGTGCATGTGAATGTGCTCTCAATGAAATGAGAAATTGAACAATATTCATTGGGAAAATGGCCCTCCATAAATCAAAGGTGAGGATACCTTGGTGTGGAAGTCATGCCCAGCCCACCAGAATGGTTCATCGGACCAGCAACTGTTTCCTGCCACAGTTGTTCCCAAAGACTCCTCACTCACTACCTTATTGTAAGACTGAACACATGTCCCTGAAATGGCAAAATTACATCTAACAGCTGCGTGTCCAAGCATGAGGGGGTGAAGGGTAAGGCGTGTAAGTTACTGTCAAATGACCAGATCAGCATCTGTCGCGTACTGACAGAGACACTGTCACTCGGCCATGCCCATATCCAGCATGTGAGTAAGGATACCAGCATTCAGGTTGTGCAGTAGGTGCCTTTCTGATCACTTGGGAGACAGTGATAGGGCAGTGGGGCTGGCCATGCAGCCATCTGCAAGGATCCCTATCAGTGCTGTAAACTTCAGTGTCTGCACCCTTAAATCCTCTCCTTCCAGCACGAGTCAGCCACAAAATTAAATTGTAGCAGGTAAGGGAAACGAGGTGTGATGCTGACCCCAATATACTACGGTATTGCACATCAGCTGTTATTGAAGACTGCTGTATAATAGAGTAGTCCTGGATAACAGAATATTTTGCTTTTGCACCTGCTTTTGAAATTGTGCGTGACAGGGTCTAATAAATCAATGCAGTCCCTGCTTACTTGAAAATTAGGCAATGTGCCAGAACATGCTACAGAATGTTTCTCCTTTTTGTAAACATACTTGGGTTTAAATGTGACAGCAGCATCTAGAAACACTTCTGCCAACTGCTGTTTTGTTCTTCAGTTCACCCCAATCCTTATTAAGTATAGCCATTTAGACAGTTGACACTCTTAGTATACAATTCCACTTGACAACTGTGCACTGAGGTACCAGTTTTAGCAATTTCAAAGTCTATTTGAAAGAAAAAGTGGCATAAAATGTTGATTGAGCTGTCCTTTCTAGATCACTGGTAAGAAGAAATGTGAATCGCTTCCCATCCTGAACAATAAAACATCTGTGTAGGATAAAATTGACTCATCAATGTTAAACCAACATTGTATTTTATAGTATGTGTTCCAATGATAGGAGACTTTAATATTAAAAATAGAGAACGAGCTCACTCGGGAAGGGAAAGAACCCAAAATTTCTAAATCCTGGATAGCTCTACATAGCTAGATTGTGAATACTCTGTTTGCTATTTCGTATAAACCAAATAGTTGTTGTATTTAACAAGTTTTCAGATTGCCAGTCCATAGTGGATTCTTTAGCTTCAAATATTAAAGATCCTAAATACAAATGTTTTTTCACTGGGGGAAATGAGCCTGTAATGATCATGCTTGTCTGCATTTCTCATGTTTTATTGCTTCAGGCTCAGTTCTTTCTTGGTGGGGTGGGTTCAAAGAGCAGTAACCTTCCACAGACTGTCTATGTCTCTTCTTCTAATGTTAGGAGAAATCCCGTGATTGAATCCTTATAATCTCCTTCAGTTCATCAAAAGTGAATGGCATCATGGGTCTCTTCACTTAGGAACGGCATGTGACTCTAAAAACAAACCATACTAAGAAGAGTCTCCTTGAAATTGCTAACAAATATGCTGAAAAATGCTCACCTACTCTCTTTTCTATCATAGTTTTATTCATCAAGTGGTGAGGTTGATAGATTAAATCCTGGATTCATTGATTGAACTGAGATCAGTTTTATCACGGATTACCAGAAAAAGCAATAGTTCTTTGCCAAATGCTGCCTTGTTGGAAGAGGAAGAACATTTCAGTATTTCCTGAAGAGGGCGAGACGGCAGCAGGAAGTATTACACATGTAGGGCTTGGATTTGATCTATGAGGTGAAGTTGCACACTAATACACATAGAATATTTTGTTCTTTTAGGGGTACTTTAGTGCCTGGCCATAACAGCTTGTGAGTGATGGAATTGCAAGCTTAACATTGCCTGTTTGTTTAGTGGGTTCTAATTGGATGCAAAGAGAGCTAAGTAACTGTCACATGTCTCCCCAAATGATGCTTGCAAATGTTGTGGCTCTTTAACAAGGAGATGAGTAATTTGTGAAGAAACATTACTGGCTATCATCTGATGAGGTTTTTTTCTAGCCTACATCAAAACAAAATCTTAGCATTTTAGAAAAAAAGAATAAAATCTGGAAAATAGGAGGAGAGCGTTGTCTTTGCAACCATATCAAAGGTCAAGTGTCAGGGAGTGGAAGTTCTGTGCCTTACCTTCCTGAGCCTGGGCAAATAGCAAACCTTTCCCCTTTCTGCACATCAGTTTTCTTTGTGCTTTAAAAACAGCAGCTTAGTTCATTAGCTTTTGTAAAAAAAAAAAAAAAAGTTAACATTTGTTTTTTGTCCAGAGTATTAGGAATTATGGAGGGTCTTTGCATTCAGACCCCCTTACCTAGCTCCAGCAAGAGTTTATTTAAAATGCTGAGAGCCAGTGCTGTTTCTTTCCCTTCGATCCATCTGGCCGCACATCTAATCGCAAAGCTACAGCCTGGGACTACTTCCAGAAGTGAGCTATACTCCCTGGATGAAGCAGCCCCTCATTCAGTTGCCCTTTTATTCCTTTTTGATGAAAATATGTATCTCTGAGAAATCAGCTGCTGATCCTTACTGTGCTCCCATGCTCACTCCATGTCTGTGGTTGTGTTTCACATCTTTGGGAGACCCATGTCATGCTTCACAGGCTCTGAGCACGCTCTGCAGCAGGGACACCATGGGAGCTGAGAGTACCTAATGGTGAGAAGAGGTGGCCAAGGCAGAAGAGGAGGAGGGGAACTGCTTTGCAGGGAGTCAGAGACATTTATTGTTTACAGAAGCAGATCACAGTCCATCTACACTAAAAGGAAAGCAGGCACCCCTTCCTGAGAAAATATGTGAATTGACTGGGGTCCAGCATGGGAGGAGAGACTGGTGGAGACTGATTCATGCCTTGGCTGCATCATCACAGGGTCGGGGGCTGAGGTTTTGGAGATTTTGCTTAATGCAAAGAATAGCAGAAAGGTAGATTTGCTTTCAAAAATAGTCCAGATTTGTGGCTAGGGATCAGAACTCTTGGAGGCTTATCCACATTCTTCAGACTCTCTGGTGGTTTCTGTCTGTATGGTTTATGAACTAAATACTCTTTTCTTAAAAAAAATGCAAAAAACAGTGCATGTGGGAGGGAAATAGATGCTTGACTGTAGGAAAAACTGCAGTGTACATGTAGACAGATAAATATTAGCACTTATTAGACTGAAGCATGGAGCGAGTACAGAATGGCAGTGAACAAGGACTGTTTATTTCTAGAGTGTTGCTTTCTGTTAAGCAGCTCTTTGAAAGTCAAGAGAGCATTGAATCATACTGGAATACAGCAAAAATGTGCAGCAGCTTGCTCAGCAGTGAAATGAAAAGGGCCGTTGTTGAAGCACCGAGCAGATCTAGCTGCAGCACGTTTAGGTAAGGTATAGCATTACAATGTCCAGCACTGGGCTAGAACAGCTTTTTGTTTGAGCATGTCTCCAGAAGCCCATGGCATGGCACACTACATAGCACGGGTGCAGCCAGAGGGGCTGGTGCTTTTACTGACAGGAATTGCAAATGTAGATAAAGCAAGAAATATGACCCTTCAGAAACCTTTTAGCCTGTTTTAAAATAAAAATAGTCTGGCAGAACTTCTGTCCTTTAAAAATGCTTCCCCCAGATGAATTTTGCAAAGGCTACCTTTGAGATATCCACACCTGTTGGCAAAGGAATACCAATGTGTTGTTATGCTGAGTTGTACTCACTCAGGCACATTCGGAGACTTTACTGGTTGAAAGAACTGGTAGGCATAAGAGGGTGGTGGCATGAACTCTTGGGTTCATACTCATTCCAGCCAGAAAAATGTGTCATGCCCTTTGGTGCATTGAAAATTTGCCCTCGACAGGCAAAGAAAAGCTTGCAACACTAGTTTCTGTTTGATTTCATTGAACTTGATAGAATGTGTGCTTGCAGGAACAAGTGATCAAAATCCCTGTGCAGATCCATTGATGAATTATTTTCTGTTTCTTCAAATTGTTGTTTTATTCATAGAGAAGGAAGAAAATGAAATAGAGCATGACATAATCATAGAACACAATCATAGAATCATTTAGGTTGGAAAAGACCTTCAAGACCATAGAGTCCAACCATAAACCTAACACTGCCAAATTCACCACTAAACCATGTCCCTGAGCACCACATCTACACGTCTTTTAAATAACTCCAGGGTTGGTGACTCAACCACTTCCCTGTGCAGCCTGTTCCAGTGCTTGACAACCCTTTCGGTGAAGAAATTTTTCCTAATATCCAATCTAAACCTCCCCAGGCACAACTTGAGGCCGTTTCCTCTCATCCTATCGCTTGTTACTTGGGAGAAGAGCCCAACCCTCGCCTCGCTACAACCTCCTTTCAGGTAGTTGTAGAGAGCGATAAGGTCTCCCCTGAGCCTCCTTTTCTCCAGGCTAAACAACCCCCATTCCCTCAGCCGCTCCCCAGAAGACTTGGGCTCCACACCCTTTACCAGCATCCTTGCCCTTCTCTGGACATGCTCCAGCACCTCAATGTCTTTCTTGTAGTGAGAGGCTGATAATGCAATAGCTCAGGGAGCAGCAGCCATCTGAGCCTGAGGGACAAGGTGAGTCTGGCACGGTGGTCGGAAGAGTATGCAGGGCTACAGAGCGCTGAACTTAGAAAATGCGTTGTGTCCTACTGACGGTCCGTCATTTTGCCTGTTGGCAGTGGGGAAGGGAAGGGATACATTAGAAAGAAAATTTGAAGAATATGGGTGTGTCAGTGCAAATTGCTAGAAGCAGCTGTAAGATGTCTATTAACTAATGAGCTGGAATTTGCTTTTACCCTGTAAATAAAGCTTCTCCCCAGGTACTTGAGACTGAAAAGAACGAGCTTGACATTGATGCTGTGTAGAGGAACAGCATTATTTAACAAAGAAAGTCTTGTGAGGGCACTGACTGTTATTCTCAGAGTGCGGCTCAGCTCACTTCCTTGTGTTACACTCTATTCCCTTGTAAACGCAGTCCTGAATAAATGACAGACTAAAGGGGAGTGGGTGGATGCAACATGGCTGGAGAGCAGTTCTCTGCCACACCATTGTTTTGTTTCTCTTCTTCTGGTTTTACACAGTAGCTGTTGGAGACACCTGATGATAGAAATAATGCAATTGTACTTTAAGCAGCAAAGCAAGATTCTCTATAGAAACCTTTTCCCCACACTTAGCAGTTTGACCGAATCTGTCTCCAGTGATCATTAATCAATAAATAGGCAGTTCAGGAGTCCTGGGAATTTGCATCGGCTCAGTCTCGGATGATTCCTGGGAGGACAATCCCAAAGCTACTTTCAGCACCAATTTGATTTGCTGCTGTTTTGTATAACCTGCAGTTATAGCTTGTTATCCCATCTGCACTACATGTGGTAGGGAGCAGTGTTTTGATATGGCTGAGGTTCCAACACAGATACACAGTGATATTGGACAGTCTTCCCTCAAAATATATTAGATAAGGAGGTGCCAGTCTCCTGTTGACACTGAGCATCGGCAGCTGTAATTTTCCTTTCTTGTCCATCTGCATGAAATATGCATGGATTCAGTGGGCAGAGGAAGGATCACGTTTGCACCTTCTCCGCTGGTGAGCTCAACCTGTGCTGCTGCTTATTGCAGGCACTGCTAATGTATCTGAGGAGAAGAATGCGTTGGCAACTGTGGAGTCAGCTGTCGTCCATCACCCTGCTGGAGCCCCATCAATGCAAGTCAGCCTGCATGGTATGAAACGCAACGTGTCAGATCTGCGGCTGCAGCTGCATCAGATGAAGCAGCTACAGGTATGTTTATCTGGGTAATGCCGGGAAAGTGGGTTGTCAGCAAATGCCCTTTTCCTTTCTTTTTCTTTCTTTCTTTCTTTCTTTCTTTCTTTCTTTCTTTCTTTCTTTCTTTCTTTCTTTCTTTCTTTCTTTCTTTCT